>OU896715.1:31420737-31973419 GCA_918026855.4 Phaedon cochleariae
GTTATACTCGCTCAGAAAACGTCTCATATGAGCATTGCGAGCTCGTCTGCTTCAATAGTATCAATGTGAGATGATAGGATGAAGTGATGAAGTGTGCACTCCGATGAGGTCGATGAATCTCCATCTGCCTATTGTACTTTCTATATACCATCCAAAGTCGTCTCATATGGTTGATGCGATCATATCAGCTTCAACTGTATGCATGCCAGATGCTAGACTGCAGACTTTCTGTGTAAACATAGTCGTAGTCGAAGTTTCTTTTTCTGCATGTTGTGTGTGTTATACCCTTCTAGAAGTCATCTTAAATGGTCATTGTGAACTTGTCTGCTTCAATTGTGACCATGTGAAATGATAGGATAGATATATATAGTGTGCACAACGATGAAGTCGATGTTACTTCATTTGCCTATTGTATCCGTAATAATCCCTTCAATGTCGTCTTATACGGTCACTGCTATCGAATCTGCTTCAACTGTATGCATGTTAGATGCTAGACTGCAGAGTTACAGTGTAAACATACCCACAGTCGAAATTTCTTGTTTTGCAAGCTGTGTGCGTTATACCCACTTTAGAGTCATCTAGTATGGTCAATGCAAACTTGGCTGCTTTGATAGTGTCAATGTAAGATGATAGGATCTAGAAATATGGTGTGCTCAACGATGAAGTCGATGTTCCTTCATTCGCCTATTGTTTTCGTTGAATAACCTTCAAAGTCGTCCTACACGGTCACTGCAATCGAATCTGCTCCAACTGTATGCATGTCACATGCTAGACTGCCGAGTTTCGGTGTTAACATGGTCGAAGTCGAAGTTTCTTGTTCTGCAAATCGTGTGCGTTATACTCGCTTGGAAGTCGTCTTATATGGTCAATGCAAACTTGTCGGCTTCAATAGTGTTCATGTGAGATGATAGAATAGATATATATAGTGTGTACGACGAATAAGTCGATAAATCCCTATTTGCTTCTTGTAATCGCTATATACCCTCTAGAACCGTCCCAAATGGTCACTGAAGTTGTATCTGGTTCAACTGTATGCGTGACAGATGCTGGACTGCAGATTCACAGTGTGAACGAAGTCAAAGTCGGAGTTTGTCATTGCGAACTTGTCTGCTCCAATAGTGTTCATGTGGGATGCTAGGATAGGTAGATATAGTGCGCACAACGATAAAGTCGATGTATCTTTATTTGCCTATTGTACTCGTTATATACCCTTCAAAGTCATTTTATACGGTCACTGCAATCGTATCTGCTTCAACTGTATGCATGTCAGATGCTAGACTGCACAGTTTCAGTGTAAACATTGTCGAAGTTGAAGTTTTTTGTTCTGCAAATCGTGTGCTTTATACCCGCTTGAAAGTCGTCCTATATAGTCAATGCAAACTTGTCTGCTTCGATAGTGTCAATGTAAAATGATGAGATATACAGTGTGCACAACGATGAAGTCGATGTTTCTCTCATACGGTCACTGCGATCGTATCTGCTCCAACTGTATGCATGTCAGATGCTAGACTGCGCATGATCGAAGTCGAAGTTTCTTGACCTGCAAGCTGTGTGCGTTATACCAGCTTAGGAGTCGTCTGATATGGTCAATGTGAACTTGTCTGCTTCATTATCGTCCATGTGAGATGATAGGATAGGGAGATATAGTGTGCACAACGATGATGTCGAAATATCCCCATTTGCCTGTTGTTCTCGCTATATACCCTTCAATGTCGTCTTATATAGTCACTGTAGTCGAATCTGCTTCAACTGTATGCATTTCAGATGAAATACTGCAGAGTTACAGTGTAAACATAGTCGAAGTCGAGGTTTCTTGTTCTGCAAGCTGTGTGCATTGAACCTGCTTGGAAGTCGTTTTATATGGTCATTGCGAACTTGTCTGCTTCAATGGTGTCCATGTGAGATTATTGGATAGAGATATATAGTTTTCACAACAATGAAGTCGATGTATCTTAATTTGTCTATTGTACCCGTTATAAACACTTCAAAGTCGTCTTATACGGTCACTGCAATCGTTCGTGCATCAACTGTATTCATGTCAGATGCTAGACGGCAGATTAACAGTGTAAACATAGTCGAAGTCGAAGTTTCTTGTTGTGCAAGTTGTGTGCGTTATACTGCTCGGAAGGTCGCCTCATATGGGCATCGCCAACTCGTCTGCTTCAATAGTATCCATGTGAGATGATAGTGATAGATATATAGTGTGTACGACGATGAAGTCGATATATCCCCATTTGCTTTTTGTAATCGCTATATAACCTCCAGAACCGTCTTATATGGTCACTGCAGTCGTATCTGGTTCAACTGTATGCATGACAGATGCTGGACTGCAGATTTACAGTGTGAACGAAGACAAAGTCGGAGTTTGTCATTGCGAACTTGTCTGCTTCAATAGTGTTCATGTGGAATGATAGGATAGGGAGATATATAGTGTGCACAACGATGAAGTCGATGTATCTCCATTTGCCTATTGTACTCGTTATATACCCTTCAAAGTCGATGATAAGATAGAAATAAATAGTGTGTACGACGATGAAGTCGTTGTATCCCCATTTGCCTATTGAACTCGTTATATACCCTTCAAAGTCGTCTTATATGCTCACTGCCATCGTATCTGCTTCAACTGTATGCATGTCAGATGCTAGACTGCTCAGTTACAGTGTAAACATAGTCGAAGTCGGTGTTTCATGTTCTAGAAATCGTGTGCGTTATACCCGCTTGAAAGTCGTCCTTTATGGTCGATGCAAACTTGTCTGCTTCAATAGTGTCACTGTACAATGATAAGATATGTAGTGTGCACAACGATGAAGTCGATGTTTCTTCATTTGCCTATTGACCTATATACTCTTCAGAGTCGTCTTATACGGTCACTGCGATCGTATCTGATTCAACTGAACTACTCAACACTGATTTCGTCGCAAACCAAAATGTTGCCCCTGTTATAATGTGAATAACTTTTTACAGTTCAGAACAATTTGAAATTGGTCCACACTGTTCGATAGCCCAGTCCTTCAGCTATAATCTCGTAGTTCATTGAAACATAAGGGTATTCACATTAAATCTCTACATGGTGTTTTTCGACACTGTGAAAAATTTCTGAATATTCAAAAGGCTCTTAAATGGTGAAACATTTTTTTTTCTCAACTTCGACAACAGAGGCATGAAGATGATCTCATTACCTCGAGATATTTCGCGAATCAACTTCCTATCTCTCTTATTTACAGAGTGATCTCTAAAAATCAACTTTTTGGTTTTGCAGCCATAACTTTTTTCCACATCAACCGATTTTGGAAATCTTAGGCTCATTTTGAAGATAAAACTCCAGATAAAGAGATCTGAATATCAGAATTGACTCAAGATGACTATCAAAGATCTATAGTTTTTTTGAAAGTGACCCAAATCTGGAACGCCCTTCGAATCTCGGTTGGGAGAATTGAATGAAAATCAACTTGATCTCGGAAAAATAATTCATTCTGGATGCGTCCATATTTTTCTCGCTCTCAGTAGTCAAGAATTGTGCGTGCGAAAACACAATTGAAACATGTTCTTGCAAAAACATTTTTGATCATTTTTCCTCTGTTATGCATGGCTTGCCGTAACCAACGTTACAAAAATCACAATGAGTGACTGACAAACCCGACCAGCTGAGGCTCATCATAATGAGTTTACCAACAAGAGCAATGGATTTCGATTTCTTTAATAAAGTGATTTTTTCAACAGTTGTCACGTACATAACATGCGATTTAAGAATATGGAAAAGTATTCAAGCAAACAACGTTCATTTATTGTGAAAACACATTTGAAAAATGGTGAAAGTTTCACGAAAACAGTTTGCCAATTACGTGAAGTTTTCAGTCGCAATAATGCGCCGAACGAATTGACAGTAATAACCAAACAATTCGTGTTAACAAAATGGCGGCATATTCAAATCCGGTGCTATTGTTGGGAAACCCTATAAAATAGCGATTTTTTCTCAATAGTGAAGCATTGATTGTGTAAGTAAGCAATAACAAGACAACAAATTTCATTGAATTTCAATTGAACAACAACAAAATGAGAATAACAATATGAGAAATCAAAAAACAATAAAATTCAGTAACTAGTGGGTCCTACCCTCTGGGCAATCACTTGATTGACCCTATCGGGCATGCTGTTTATCAGCCTATCAATAAACTCCTGGGGAATAGCTGTCCATTCTTGCTGTACCGCATTCACCAAGTCATCCAAATCTTCCATTCGCCCTTCTCTTCTTTCAAATTTCAGTTTCATACGACTCCAAACATGCTCTATCGGATTCATATATGGAGACATAGGCGGCCATTTCATTCGCTCAATGCCGTGATCCCTCAAAAACTCGCTGACAATGCGAGCCCTATGCGGTCTCGCATTGTCATTAACGAGAACAAAGTCGTCACCCACATTTGCAGCGTAAGTGACCACGATATCTCTCACACACAAATCTCTATACCTCTCACCGTTCATACTGTCTCCTCTCAGAATCACTGATTCACTCCTCCTATTCATCGATATTCCACCCCACACAGTCACTCCTCCACCTTCAAAAGCCACCCTTGCCTCCATATTTTCTTCCATAAACCTTTCATTTTTTTTTTCTCCATACCAACACACGTCCATCTTTGCGAAACAAGTTGAACCTACTCTCATCCGTAAACATACACCTATTCCACTCTGCTATTCCCCAGTTTTGATATCTTTGTCCCAACAATCGCCCTGCCTCTCGGTGTTCAGGTTTCAATAAGGGACAGGCTGCTCGTCTCCTTGCTTGTAATCCAGGATCGTGGATACGGCATCGGATCGTCTGAGTAGAAACCTGTACACCAGTAGCCTCGATCAAATCCCGACGAATTTTGGAGGCTGTTGAAGTCCGTGTTCGCCGTACAATTCTCCCAATGAGGCGGTCTTGAGCAGGAGTGGTTTTCTTTGTTGTTTCCCTTCTTGGATCCCTCGACTAGTACAAAATATTCCCAGCATTAGCTCGGAGATAAGCCCTTCGAATAGATCGGACTGTCGTGTTTAGCAGATCCGCGATTTGGAGGGAAGATAACCCTTGTTCCCTCATTTGTGGAATCAGTTCCAACTGGTCGGGCGTTAGATGCGGCATCGAAACTATCAGAATCTGTTTATGATTCGAAAACGACGTCTAACTTGACTTGTCAGTCACTTACTGTGATTCTTGTAACGTTGGTTACGGGCCATGCATTACAGAGGAGAAATGGTCTGATGTTTTTGCAAGAACATGTTTCAATTGTGTTTTCTCACGGATATTTTTGACTACTGGGAGCGAGGAAAATATGGAATCATCAAGAATGAATTGTTTTTCCGAGAACAAGTCGATTTCCATTCAATTCTCCTCCCAACCGAGATTAGAAGTGCGTTCCAGATTTGGGTCACTTTCAAGAGAACTCTAGATTCTTCATAGCCATTTTGGGTCAAATCTGATAATCAGATCTCTTCATCTGGAGTTTTATCTTCAAAATGAGCCTAAGATTTCCAAAATCGGTTAACGTGGAAGAAAGTTGAAGCTGCAAAACCAGAAAGTTGATTTTTTGAGATCACTCTGTAGATAAGAGAGATAGGAAGTTGATTCGCGAAATATCTCGAGGTAATGAGATCATCTTCATGCCTCTGTTGTCGAAGTTGAGAAAACATTTTTTTTCCACCATTTGAGAGCCTTTTTAATATTCCGAAATTTTGTACAGTGTAGAGATTTTATGTGAATACCCATATGTTTCAATGAAGAACGAGATTATAACTGAGCAACTGGGCTATCGAACAGTGTGAACCAAATTCAGATTGTTCTGAACTGAAAAAAATCATTCACATTATTTCAGGGGCGACATTTTGGTGTGCGACGGAATTAGTATTGGGTAGTTTATATGCATGTCAGATGCTAGACTGCATGATCGAAGTCGAAGTTTCTTGACCTGCAATCTGTGTGCGTTATACCAGCTTAGGAGTCGTCTGATATGTTCAATGTTAACTTGTCTGCTTCATTATTGTCCATGAGAGATGATAAGATAGAGAAATATAGTGTGCACAACGATGATGTCGAAATATCCCCATTTGCCTGTTGTACTCGCTATATACCCTTCAAAGTCGTCTTATATGGTCACTGTAGTCGTATCTGCTTCAACTGTATGCATTTCAGATGTAATACTGCAGAGTTACAGTGTAAACATAGTCGAGGTTTCTTGTTCTGCAAGCTGTGTGCATTATACCTACTAGGGAGTCGTTTTATATGGTCATTGCGAACTTGTCTGCTTCAATGGTGTCCATGTGAGATTATTGTATAGGGAGATATAGTGTGCACAACAATGAAGTCGATGTATCTCAATTTGTCTATTGTACCCGTTATAAACACTTCAAAGTCGTCTTATACGGTCACTGCAATCGTTCGTGCATCAACTGTATGCATGTCAGATGCTAGACGGCAGATTAACAGTGTAAACATAGTCGAAGTCGGAGTTTCTTGTTGTGCAAGTTGTGTGCATTATACCGCTTGAAAGTCACCCCATATGGGCATCGGGAACTCGTCTGCTTCAATAGTATCCATGTGAGATGATAGAATAGAGATATATAGTGTGCACGACGATGAGTAGGTATTACCGCACTTCAGACCGACCAAGATGGCGGCGCCTAGGGAAGGCGGAGTCTTAGGTGGGGGAAGGGGGAATGGGGTGGGGCTTCAAAGGGGTGGGACTTTGAGAGGGGGGAATTGTGGGCGAGGTCTAGCAAGGGCGGAGTTATAGAGGGGTTGGTGGGGCGGTGCTCGGACCGGATTGAACGTTTGCGGGGCCATTATTCTGGCATTGAAATGATTGGTTGTGGGGTGGTAATGAAACATGGTGCCATCTTGGATGCTATTACAGGTTTACGATGATGGGGTGTGATATTGGGTACCTGTTTACTCCATCATCCTGTGGGTGTGGTTTGCAGTGTAGGTATACCAACATAATTGGAGAAGGTGTCTGAACTCTTACGGTGCGACTGCCATGGAGTTGGGGGTGTCGGTGGTGACTAATGGTTGAAGGCATCTGGATGATTGCACGTTCGGGATGTTTGGGGAGGACGTATACTTGAGGTAGGAAGTTGATTTATCGCGTGTCTGTACCTATTTTACAGCTGTGTATCGAAAATGGTTTGATGTTAAAAGGTGGAGCCACATCCTAATCATAATAATATATATTAGGGACATAGATTGGCAAGGCCCCCTCATTTTTGTGTGTAAACCATATTGGTTATGTTTTCTTATTGAAAAAAAAATGAAAGATTTTTTTCGGAGAGTGATCACTCACCTGTGTTGTAGTCGTCAATTCAACATAAGCAGTAACAGCAAGGTGAGTATTCCACTTGGCGGCGGCGGCTGTGGTGCACTGTAGTTAGCTAGGTATACATACAGCTGATTCTAAAATCACACTTTTTGGTGTTCAGGCGTCTGGCATTGCTTCTCTCTGCTAGATACGTCTGTTTCATCAACAGCAGCACAATCAGCATATTTTTCTCGCATGTGTATGTCACTGTCACTATGTCAATTACCTTCATTCATCACCTTTCCACACACCTTCCTCCCTCGCACTCTTCCTACCTCCCTCCTACCCTATTTTCTCTCAACCAACCTCCCTCCCACCCTTCCTCACGAACAATGAGGACAAAACATCTGCATCTATCTATATCGGAAACAAAGTAATGTACAACACTCACCTAATTTTTTCGGCATACTCTTACAGAGACGTGTCAATTAAATTCAGACCTGCGTAAACAATACATATACCAAAGTGGAAGAAATCAAAAACAACAATGAAAATTCCAAAAATATCACTGCACATAACGACGTAACCTTGTCGACCGACTGACGTAGACTGGCCTAATCAACTCGGCTACATCGGATTTGAGCAGTTTAGGAATGGAATGCTCGCACACTCCTTAGGGACAAGTCGAACATTCACGAGAGACATAAACACATACACGATGATGATGTCTCTTATCTGCCGATCCTTCCACCTCTTTCGCCACTCCTCTGCCACATGCCACTCCTACTACCTGCAACTCCTGCCATCTGCCTGTCCTGCTACTTGACACCTGCTTCCCAATTCCTGCTCTGTCACTCCTGCAACCTGCAACTTCTGCATCCTGCCACTCCTGCCACCTGCAACTCCTGCATCCTGCCACTCCTGCAACCTGCCACTCCTGCATCCTGCCAATCCTGCCACCTGCAACTCCTGACACCTACTTCTCCTGCTGCATGTCAAGTTTGCTACCTCCGATTCCTGTTACCACCTTTCCATGCTACCTGGCACTCCTCTCACCTATCTCTTCTGCAATCTGCGATTTCTGATGGCTGCTGTTCCTCCTAATTGCCATCTTTGTTACCTATCACTACAGTTACCTATCATTTCCTGGCATCTATCATTTGAGTCATCATACTTTTCTATCACATGTCATTCACATCACCTGTTGATTGATCACTTCTACCTCATTGTTCCTTCTGCCTACCACCCCGTATATTATAAATCTTCCTGCAACCTATATATTATTCCTGCTGTCCTTCGTTAATTGCTGTGCTAACAATCTAGCATACTTGTTTCCTGCACTCCTAGTCTCTCGTGTTACTTCTATGCTCCATTCCATATCACGCCAAATTTATGTATATTGAATATTTCTTATTTATCTCTTGAAGCCTACAAAAATGAATTCCTATTAAATTCGAAGAGCATCGTACCTGAGGAGGATAGGGAGAGGAGGTATGTGTTTCAAATCTTCACCGTTCTATAAACGAACGTGTTTTGATAAATTGTTGTTCGACATATTTCAAGGTTGACAAAATAAGAATGTGCTGACTAGTCCTGTCGAGTTTGTCTGACTGGTATTGCTAGTGATGGAATTTTAGAAAAATAAAAAGTCGTCTGCTTTTCCACGGTGTACTGATGAGGTCGATGGATAAGTGAGTGTGGCATCATCCACAGGGCAAATGACTCTTCTCTGGATGGAATCTGAGAGCATCAACGTATGTTTGGGTGTTGACCCCCATATCATGGGAGAGCAATATTCTTAAATTGACCGTATCTGTGCTTTGTAGATTATGAAAAACTGTTGAGGTGTGAAGTAAATTTTCGCACAAAATAAGAATTTGCGTTATTATGATGCAGTTTTCACGATGGATCGGATTTGATTTTTCTCTATGAGAGAGCTAATGGAAATGCCGAGCATAGATATATAGAGGTCCTCGTAGGAATGATGGTACAAGACATTGTTATATCAGGCAAACTGAGTTAAGCTTTTCTAGAAAATACCAATTCAAGCTATTAATTGGTAATCAAGATGAAAGTTATCAGATAATGAGAAAAATAAACTGAGAGTCAATTATTGATTTACGGCTTCAAGATCCTCTCGATAAACCTATGTGCAATATGTAGATGATGAATGATATACATTCGTAATAGACAAATATAATGATAATCATCTTTACTGTCCACATACAAACATTATTGTATATATATTAATTTTTTTTATGACTATTTTGTTTACCTATATAAAAGAAATATTTTATCACCCTGTGTTGAATTCAACCCATATTTTTATGCAAGAATGCCATGAACGATAGGAGAATGATGCGAAATTGATTGTTATTCAGACTTGTATTATTTAGAGTTAAAATACTCTGACAAACTCACTCTGATAGTCAAATTGACTCTAAATTTGAACTCCCAGAAAATTCTCTCGTTTTTAAATTATACTAGATTTTATTTCCACTCATCCCGTTTTTATAAAATAGATAAGCTATACTTAGTCCACTATGAGCTGAGATATTTTTCAAATATCGAAATAAAATTTCAAGGGTTGTTGAAATTGACACTAGCGTTATTGGATTATTCAGTATCGGAATTTCATTATATATTATGGAATTATATACCAAACTAAAGAGTTATCTCGTGAACTCAATAAAGTTAAGTGGTCATCCTGGGAACACGTTTAGTTTTCATTTCCACTTTATTTGTTCACTGTGTAGTTAACCACTATGTATAGATTTACTCCTCATCGCCTTGAAATGGAAAATTTCATTAACCATGAGAAATCTATATACACTACTTATTATTTAATTATATGTCACAAATATATTGAATCATGGTTCGAATTCAATCCCAACTTATAATATTAAGGCAACGCTTTCAATCCGAATTTTTTTTCATGATGATGCAATAGTGTGACGAGGTAACTACCTATCTCAAATTCATGACAATTTCTTCCATACTCGGAGTGAGTTATACGGTATATTTCACAGGGTTTTCTATTGAAATTAATCAATAATTTAAATTATTCAATAAGTCACATTCATCAATATGTTGGATAGATTTTCATTCACATAATTACAAACCTATAATTCAAAAGGAAGTTTCGAGAGCAAGTTGTATGAAATTCAATTATTATAGTAATGGTTGAGTCAATAATACAAAATAAGCAGTTGTATAAAAAAACTACCTCGAAGTACATCATCATCATAAATTTCATAAAAGGGTTTCAGAGTGGAAAATTTTTTCGAACTAACTGTTTGGTTTGTTTTTACAACTGACCTTGAAAATCAGAAAATGATTATAGATTTCTGTATTTATCACTCTCGTGACAATAGTTGACACCGGTGTGAGAGTTTTTCGGCTCTGATTTGATAGATCATGATTCACAGCAAGAATAGGTACTGATTTTTCCTTATATGGATATATCAGGCAATCATTTTCAGAGTGATACCCTGCTTATCCAAATCAGTATCTGATGATGTATCACTACTTTGATTATTTTCGAACTATGTCGATTTCTTAAAAAATTGCTCTATATAAACTTTGATTCTTTTCAACTTTGTACTGTCGGAAGCTGAATTAATGAATTCAAATTCATTACTAATATGGTCGTTCTTGATACATGATAGATACCTAATATAATATTGTTTGAAATAGAAAAATGTACCTATGTAATAGTTTAGGAATGTAATAGAAAAATTATCGTACCAAAATGATGATGATATATTTGAACGTAAGTTAAAGAGTTGCAGAATATTCGCTATATATAGGTATCAATAAACTAATCACTGTGACAAACATTTTGATTGTGGATTATAGGTGAAGAGGATATAATATGGGTACATTCTTGTGTCTTACGATCTGCTAATCAGTTCATTTGTACCTACTTGCATGCATATATCATCAAAGATATCAAGCAATGTATTTTTGGGGGCATGTACAAACCATTACCTATGTATATAGTTTTCAGCATTCATCTTTATAAACTCTCCTCATTTTTACTGCCAAAAGAATAGACGAAACAAAATTAGAAGAACCGAATCAAAATCATGATAATATCCAAACCACAAAAAGAATTTACAGCCTATACCAGCACAGGCAGCCGTTATTATACTCAGCACCGATTCACCATAATAAATTAAACTAATAAAAGTGTCCAGCAGGGAGGTATATATTAAAGGTGGTCGTGACAACTGGTATGCTATTCTTTGTGCCGTGATTTAATCTTTAGGGTGCAACAGGGGTATCAGAGGGTAATGCGGTGGGAGACCTAGAAACGGTCAATTCTGGGCCAATCCCAGTTGATGCACCTGTTTCTATTGAATTCGGAGATCGAATAACCCACAAGGAAGCAAGAACATCATTTGATTTCAAAGTGCCTAGTGTGAAGATCTGAAGGCCAGTAGTGATATCTGTAGAAGTTTCTGTTTGCTTGGGTAAGAATATTATTGTTCTAACTGTGATAATGTGTTATTAGATAGGTAGGAAGCTATTTTGATGATAATTTAAGATTTCACTCTCAAAAACCGCGCACAAATGAATTGATACATTTTTCTTCTCACAGTACCTACTAAGGCACTGGTATTTGATATTAGACCTAAGATATACTTTCGCAGAAAAAATAAATTGAAATAAGTTGGAATCATTTGAAATTTGACGATATAATTAGGTGAATCATATCATAGAGCTGAAATCGATTACAAAAAAAAACACCATTATGGTATCTATACCTCCTCGATGGACCTGCTTAAGTAATCAATTTCATTTCATTATTTTGAAGTACTAACCCAAACTCATACTGTCACAAACTGTTTGCTCTTCGAGTTATGTACTTTTTTTTTCTAATTATTAATGAAATTCACGTTAATTCATAACATGAAAATCGAGTGACGACATTTACCGTGAGCATTCCAAGGCAACTTATATATGATAGGATTGATGTACCTATTGGGTTTATATATACTGATACTGAGAAATTTGATTCTCATTTCCATGTACGACATAGATATATTTTCATTGGTTAATGGAAAATAGTATCATACTTATGCAGTAATTGCATGATTTGACAATTCTCAGTTGAAGACAAGAAATTATCATCGGAAATCGCTTGCTCTGCTTCTTCATAAAATCAGAATATTTTCACATATGACTAAGCGATTCAAGTAATTGTTGCAAAACGGGGCCATACACACAAGTCAAATTCACGTTTAACGCCTAGGTATTTCATTTTGATCTTTCCGAGTATGAATATTATTCGATATAATATCCCATTATTTGTAACAGCGAATCAGTTATAGGATAGTATATGATTTCCTTTTTTTTTCACGGATCAGACCTATTATACCAGATTACAGTGTATATGTGTTGACTGGTAGATTTTTGGCATTTGATCATAAAATCAATGCTAAATGATAACAGAAAGTGTAGTTTATGTAGGACAATAGCGAAACAAATTGTATGATGATTATAGGTGAACAGAAATTATTATCGAAGATAATTATATTGAATACCTTATTCATTTAACTTCTTCTTATACTTGCTTATCTCTGTGAACCCTGAATCACTCTGTATTCATTCAAATCAAATATCAGTGGATAGAAGTTGAAATGAGGGCATCTTTTGACCAATAATGAGTACATTTGACAAAATGTAATCTGTAATCATTGTATTTATGCCTAAAGCGTGTTAGATCGATGAGATGAGCTCATAATTATGATAGGGAAGAATTTTGAAATACAATAAAATACAGGGTGTTCTGATTAACAAATATAACTTTGATACGTATCTTTCTTTCCTAACACCCTGTATTAGTCATAATGATAATTTCAAATCGCACATACAAAGATTCTACATCCAGCCAACGAGAAAAAAAATCCGTGATATTCCTTGGTTTTCCATTGAAACTCCGTATCTTATGTGCTGCCTCACCCTGTATATTATACATACCTATATCATGAGATAAAATGGTATTTGTATTTTCCTCAATATTTAGGAATTATCAGTAACATATCTTAGTATTGGCAGATATTATACAATTCTCCATACATATTATCACTTTCCATCAGACGATTTTCGAGTGAAACGACGTTTTTGAAAAGTCATATTGAAGTTTCGCGTCACTCTCGCTATAGGTTTCATGAAGGAACACATTTTTGTGTATCTAGTAAAAAATAAATATTTCTTTTGGCAGTCAAGTATAGGTATAACCTATTCGACTTGAAAATTGACTTTTTTTTATCGCTTGGAGCGCACGAAAGGAAATCCCTATAATGTTCAAAGAACATCGTGCGTTCCTAGGGAGGATAGGGAAAGGAGGTAGGAATTGGATTTTTTTTGAACTTCTGGAGATTATAAGTTGTTGGGAATACTTCCTCAGGCGAGTTGACGTCTACGGATATTTATTGAATTATGGCTGTGCTAAATGATATCATCAAATTTAATGGAATGATCCGTCGTTCTGAAGAACTTGTGTTATTGATATTAGAAAACTATCGGATTTATACGTTGGAAATTGCTCAATTTCGTGAACCCTCTACGGGCGGCAGTCATCGAATTGAGATTACCTCAATATTGTTTGATTATCTTTTCAATTTCTCGAATAAAGGAAGAATAATACCTCCAGCTGAGTTAACATAAATACCTATATACTAATATAAAATCTTTTTTTCCTGTATAGATTAACTTTTATTTGTTCCACCATGGCACGAAACTTTTGAAAAAGTATGTTCACTTCCCAGAAAAACATTTTCATAATAATCTGCTACTGAAATTTATGGAGGAATATACCGATGTTTTAAGCTCCTTTCATTTCGGGCTTCATTCATTGGACAGGCCAATATAAAAATATTTTCAGAAGATCACATCATGATGCCACATTTAATTGAAAATAGAACCTAACGTTTACGAGTTATTATAAAAAAAAGGTAATCATTTTTCAACTTCATTTTACTCAAAAACTGAACAAAATATATTCCTTCCTCGCTTGTCGTCAAATTACAAATGCTGTTGCCTATATATGGAGTGTTGTTTATCGAATTTCAAAACACCCTGCCTATTTATATGATGGGATACTAAAATATCGTTTTTTTTTGTTTTTGAGGTTTTCCAGAACCTAATAGGAGGTAAATACATGTTTTCATACTCGAATTCGATTCCTTGTATCCTTTAATAAAAACTTTATATGGCCAAAATGACTAATTGATAATCTATTGAAGGTAGCTGCTATGCATCATATATAGCCTTTGATTTGAGTATACTATTAGAAAAAATGGAAACTTTCCACTATCTACTATTTACCTAGGCATTGCGATGACCTTGATCAAAACACCTTTTCTATATGGGGTGATTCAATTGTAGCTACGTTTTTATATACAGTCTAGACTTTAAGTAATTGATAGCGGTAGGGAAGATTTTTTACTCTTGGAACATTGTAATATGACCATCGTTGGTATTTTCAAGCTGATGTAAACACATTATTAGCGAAAACGAAGCGATTCTTTTTTTGCCACATAAAAAAATTATATTTCTTTCTGAAAACTTGAGGGCCATCCTGCATAGCACTATAAAGGTTATGTTATGGATGTTCCGAAATGTCATGTTCATATCGATTGGTTATTTTTTTTTCCTGATTTCCAGACCAAAAGTCCCTATATACACAAATGTCTGGAATTGTTTCGTTTCTGAGATACAGGCCGTCAAAGTTGAAAATATGCATTGATTCTTCTTCTTCTTCTGTGTAGTTTTTTTCGTGATGGTAAAATTCAGTATGTTATGTAGGTAACTGAAATAGTGCAATCATTTCAGAATCATTGTAATACAGTAATCTGAACAGATTTAGTAGGTAATCAGCATTTACCACAAAATTTGAAGTCAGCTCATATTTTTCCGTTTTTTTCTTTCTCGAAAACTCATTAGGCGCTTACCAATTCAATAGAATATTATTCGAATTTTGTCCAGTGGTTGCCTATCAATTGGATTGAACTTGTTATTTTTATCAACGTTGACATTATAAAGAATTATTTCCTCCAATATGTACCTACATGATATATAGGAACACTCACTAGTCATTTGACCTCATTAGAGCATCGTAGAAAAGTCCGCGACCTTTCACTTCTGTATAGATACTTATCCACGGGCAATATTCCTCAGAAATCTCTGACTTGATTTCATCACTAGCAATACCAGTCATACAAGCTCGACAGGCCCATCAGTCAGCACATCTTGTCTACCAAAACTCGTTCGTCTATAGAACGGCAAAGCATTGAAATTCTCTTTCAATGGAAGTATTTCCACAAATTTATAATCTCCAAGAGTTCAAAAATAACCCCAAAATCTCCTCTAACTACCCTCCATAGGTACGCTCGATGTTCCACGAACATTATAGGAATTTTACTTTCGTGCACTACAAGAGATATAATTACTTTGTATATATACGGGGTTCATAACTAATTAAATATATTCCAGCTAAAAAAAATAAAAAATTTTGAGCTCAAAATATTGAGATCCATCTAAAATCACCAAGATGGAATGTGTCTCCTGTCGGTTACTAGTTATTTATTAGAATAGAAAATTCTAAAATCATTTTGTTATTGTATGTATGTTTTTTTTGTAAATATGGGCTGAAGTTCCATTTGCGTGATGAATGCAATCCAATGATCAAAAACATTGACATAATTTATACTTTAAAATCGGAATAATTGTCAAAACTTAAAATACGTACCTCAAAGCATATGATGACTTTATCGCAATGAAAAAGGAGTATTATATTCACGTTGAAAGTATTTAAGGATACAAAAATTGTCATAAAATGGCAATTCCGCCAGTGGCGTGGAATTTGGGAAGTATCAGCCAGTCAGTTGCTCCTGATAGTAGCCAGAAATGTATATTTCACATAATTTAGTAGGGTGAATATACTGTATAGAGTCTACATTTCCCGCTATATTGATATGACAATGATCAGTCAATAAATTTCAAAGTACAAATACGTTTCGAATTTTCAGTTAGGTAACTCAGGAAACATCTAGGCGATTATGGGTGTTGATTCTTCATATTTTGAGCTGAGGATTCTATGGCTGAAATATTCCCAATCAGTTATAAAACAACCTACGAATTATATTTCAGAGATATTTATATTTCCATGATAAATCAATTTTTTAATCACTACTCAAATACTCTTTCATCGAGCTCAATTAAACTCTGTGGTTTTGTTGATACTAACATGGGGCTTCTTTTGGTGTGATTAGATTCAAAATAATATATCTAATGGCCTCACATCAATGGGTTAATTTAACGGCATTTATGGTGAATATCATTGTAAGTCTCTGTTTTTCTAAGTTCCAAATTTTTCCTGTGTTTATTTTGTATATCGCTAAATTTTTCAGTAAACAATAAAACATTTATTCATCTCTCAAGACACCCCATTTAGACAACTCAATAACCTCAATAAGAATCATTCTGAAATTCTGTGACTTTGTCAGTCTCCAACCTTAGTGAATTAGAGTGACATGTTAGTTTATACAGGGTGGTTATAAATGATAACAATTGATAATTACAACTTCAACATTTTATATGTCAAAAACAAATCTAGTTAGGACACATGTTCATACGAACTTCAATTTCTGAAATATCACAAGGAACCACCTTCGTTTGTCGCACTTATTCACTAATATCTTTCATATTCGTGTAGTTCATCGCTGTATAGTAGGAAATAGTTACCCTATGACAAGGAATACTGAACTTCTCATAGATGATTTTGATGATGAATATGACATTTTCAATCGACATTTGCTTAGAAGCCGTCGACAACATATTGGATGCAAAACAGAGAGTTTCAGGAGACTCAGTAATAAACGGCAAGAAAAAATACACATTCTTGTAGAATTTAAGTTGATGTCCCTTCAACAGGGTGCTGCGACGATATAACCGTGATGATATAATTAATAATTAGGTTAGAATTTGAGATCCTTAAAAGGCACTGCCTCGGTCATTATGACATTGCTTAAACTATACGCATCAGAAATGTCAGTCGTTTTCGTTTTCAGTACGAATTCAACGATAATGGTATTCGCGATAGAAAATGGCGTTCGTCACCTATCGGAGTTAACGAAAGCTGTCAAAGCGCCCTGATGTGTACTATTTTTTCATTGGTTCACATCTGTTTTTTTATTTGTTTGTGCCTATTGGTCATATCATCAAAACAAACCGCTCAGAAGTGTTCAAGTTGTTGCCGTCAGGTGGGGCGACGTGTTATTTTCTATCGCGGATAGGCGTCAGAGGGATATGGCTTCATTATCGACTATACATTGGGGAAGAGATTTTAGGAAAAAAAAACTTGAAATTATATTTGAAGTTCTTAATACGTGTTCAGAAAAATCACTGGTTTCATGTCATTATTCCAGTGTACTCTCGAATTTATATTCAAACTTTTGAGTACCTACGCGTTCAGAAAAATCACCGGTTTTATGTCATTCTATCAGTGACCATTAATAGTAGAAAAATGCTATATCAAGTCCATATAGATGAGTCTGTTTAAGTTATGTGTGATAGTGTTTGTTATGTTCCCTCTCATCATTTCATTAAAAATAATCCAAGATGGAACGTGTGGGTTCAGTTAGCGGAGGGTTTGAGTCACGTTGGTGGAGCGTTTGGGTTACATGAGGAAGCGTTTGGGTTATGTGAGGGAGCGTTTGTTTCTTGCTATGCGTTTGAATGTGACAACTGTGCGTTTGAGTCACAATGTCGGGTAGTGTGTTTGGTAGTATATTGTCGGCTGCTGGCTCAGTATAAAAAGCAGAAAGTACTATTAAAGATATCATTAACACGCTAGCAACCGGAGGAAACGGATCAAAATATCATAATGTCGGAGAAACATATGACAAAGAGAGATAATGATTGGTATACCTTATTTTGTGATGGGCCCGATCATGATGCCGTCTACGGTGTTCGGAGAGGAGGTGAATTCGGTGAATTGGTAATTGGTAAAGAACTGATTGAATTTGAGAATGGAGATATATCAGTTAGAAACAGGCGTTTCAACCAAACTACGGGACTCATCAGCCTTTTATTCAAGAAGGAGCCGACCAAATATAGCACTGACGATATGAGAAGCTATAAAATGATATTACTTCTGAGTAATGGTCACAAACAACTGTATGAGGAAAACGGGAAAATAAATTCAAACAGGAGTTTGAAGTATAAGAATATAATATCAAAACTATTTCTAGCAATGAGGAAACGGAATTCCCGGAAACTTACTATGAAACAGTTGAGTGGTAGATTCATTTACAAATGAATGCTCTGTATATTTGATATTTTCATCTCGTAATACACCCAATAAAATTATAGTTATAAATAATGTCATTTATTTCATTCAAACCTTCACGAAGCAGTTAGCTAATCGACCTGGCTCTTGACGCATTTTTTCGAGTTCATAAAAATATCGATGACTCATTGAGAAAGTCCTGTTGATATTATAATATACTCCTCATTCTCATTCGATGAGAACAACGTTATGCATGATGATATCATCCTCAGAGTTATGATTTTTTTTCATCGCTTGGAGCGCACGAAAGGAAACCCCTACAATGTTCAAAAGAACATCGTGCGTTCCTAGGGAGGATAGGGTAAGGAGGTAGGTATTGGATTTTTTTTTTTGAACTTCTGGAGATTATATGATGATGTACGGACTGTGCTTAATGAAAACAAATCAACTACGGCACATTTTTTTATGAGAGAGACTGGTCGACTATTGGAGTATAATTATTGTTGATTCAGTAACTAGTTCAATGGTGACGATAGATGGCTTTACGTTGTTTTCAGAATCCTCCTCACCGCATCAGATCACTTATTCTACTGGTATAAATAGGACATCGACTAGTCTATTAGTCAGTCTTCTGAAGTCTGCTGAACAGGTCGGACGTGTTCTAGCTCTTGTGAACCATCTAGATTTCTGTCTTATCATGGAAAAGTTCATCATTACCAAGGATTACCGGAAAGCAGTCCGTCGATTCAACCTTCAAGGACGTACTCTAGAGTTCAAAATCAAACCTATCCCCAAAGATGTCGAGCCAGTCGGTTGGTTGAAGGAGGCTATAAATCAGATCATATTAAAAGGAGTAGAAGACCTTCACCCAACGGACCAAGTAGGATTTTCTTTCTGCTCCAAAGATTTCAGCAAAGGTGCCGGCCGGATTCGATTCAGACCATTGAGAGAAGTGACACTTGATGATTTATGGAATACGATTTCCAGTGTTTACCAATCAAATTCGTCTGGACTAAGTACCGATACTTTCTGTCTTGGGGTAACCTCAGTGAAGATGCCTGTTGGGAAAGGAAGGGGTCGTCGCTACAACAATTTTGAAGAAGAGTGTGGTATGCGTCGTGGGATTGTGAGGATTGAAAACAAAGACAATTTATGCTTACCTCGGGCTCTCGTTGTTGCCATCGCTTCGGTTACTAAAGACTCCGAATACCGCAAAGTTCGTCGTGATATCGGTAAGATCCAGACAGAGAGAGCTCATGAGCTGATGAGATGTGCAAACGTTATAATTCCTGAGGAAGGGGCAGGAGTCCCAGAGGTACAACAATTCCAAGAGTATCTGGAGAACTACAAAGTTGTAATATATCAATATGGTAATAAAGGCCGTGACGTCATTTATACAGGAGTGAGAGAGGGTAGATGTCTCAACTTGCTGTATCATGAAGGACATTACAACGTGATCACTTCATTGACAGCTGCATTTTGTTGTAATTATTATTGCGAAGACTGCCATATACCGTATGAAAAAAAAAATAGTCATCGATGTGGGGGTACATGTGTAGGATGTCTGCAGTCTCCGGCGTGTCATAAAGAGCAGTTGAACGTGAAATGTGACGACTGTAAGAGAACATTCAGAGGCCCTGAATGTTATGAAAACCATAAGAGATTGGCAGGAAAAGACAGCGTCTGTGAAAGAATCAGGAGATGTGAGCAGTGTTTCAAAACTCTCAAGAGTGGAAGACAACATATCTGCGGAGAAATATTCTGTAAGATATGCAATCAACATGTCCCCGAGGGACACTTGTGCTACATCCAGCCTGATACTACGTTTCCAAAATTGAAAGACTTACTCTTTATTTTCTATGACCTCGAAACACGCCAAGAAAAAACAATGGAAGATGGTTCTTTATTACACGAGCCTAACTTATGTGTGTTCAAACAATGCTGTGACAGTTGTATGAACGGGAATTCCAAAATTTGTTTGAAGTGTGGAATACGACTGCATATTTTGAAATCTAGCCCCATAGAACGGTTCACGGAGTTTGTAATGAACCAAAGAAAAATATTCAAACAAGTTGTAGTGATAGCACATAACGGCTCAGGATTTGACCACAATTTTATATTGAATTATATTCTCACTAAAACAGTTCTGAAACCGGAAATAATAATGAGAGGTACAAAGATAACTATGATGTTAGTAGGGAATGTGAAATTTCTCGATTCGCTGAATTATTTCCCGATGGCTCTTTCTAAACTTCCGAAAGCATTTGGACTTGATGATAACTTCAAGAAAGGCTATTTTCCACATATGTTCAATATTATCAGCAATGAAAATTATGTCGGACCATTACCTGCCATCGAGTTTTATAGCCCCGATACAATGTCAGAAGATGATAGAAATATTTTTCTCACATGGTACGAACAGCATGAAAATGATGAATTCAATATGTGTCGTGACATTGTGGACTATTGTATCTCTGACGTTGAAATTTTAGCAGCCGCATGCCTCAAATTCCGTCAACAACTCCTTGATAATACCAATGTATGCCCCTTTACAGAAGCCTGTACCATTGCGTCTGCCTGCAACAAAGTATATAGGAGGAATTTCTTACCGGTAAATACCATCGGAATTATACCGAAAAATGGGTATAGATGGCGAGATAACCAATCAAAAATTGCTGTTCAATGGTTAGTATGGGAAGAAAAACAACGTAGTATAAACATTATACATGCAGCCAAACAGCAAGAAGCCGTAGTCAATGGAGCTAAGGTGGATGGTTTCTGTCCAGAAACAAACCAAGTGTTTGAATTTCTTGGCTGTTACTGGCATGGCTGTCCACAGTGTTATAAGTATCAAAGAGATCAACCCTTATCCGACAATCCTTCGGAAACATTGGATTTAAGATACGAGTCTACAGTGGCCAAGACTGAGAGATTACGTAATTTTGGCAGTGAAGTTATCGAAATGTGGGAATGCGGTTTCAGAAAACAACTGAAAGGTGAGATGAAAACATTCACTGAAAACCATCCTCTCCTCAGGAATACACCTCTTGATGCTCGAGAAGCATTTTATGGTGGGCGTACAGGTAATATGGTAGAGCACTATAGGTGCCGAGAAGGAGAAAAAATCAAATATGTTGATGTGTGTTCTTTGTACCCGTGGGCATGTAAATACGGTAAATTCCCCGTCGGTCACCCTAGCGTATACGTTGGGAAAGAATGCTCTAATTTTGATCTGAGAAACACCGATGGGCTCATCAAATGCACAATTCTTCCCCCTGGAAATCTTCAGCATCCTGTCCTTCCACAGAAGATGAATAATAAATTGATGTTTGTGCTTTGTCGTACTTGTGGTGAACAAATGCATACATCAGATTGCGCACATAATGATGAAGAAAGAGCACTCACGGGTACATGGGTGATTGATGAAGTCTTGAAGGCAATAGACATGGGATATGAGCTGAAATATGTGCAAGAGATATGGAGTTATAAAACCCAAAAATTTAGTAATATCACGAAAACGAAAGGCTTATTCACAGACATGATGAACAAATTTATTAAAATCAAACAGCAGGCTTCAGGATGGCCCAAGCATTGCCGTACATTAGAAGAACAACAGCAGTATATCAACCAGTTTTTAGAACGAGAGGATATTCAGATGGAATTTGCGGAGGTTCTTGAAAATCCAGGACTTCGGTCATTGGCTAAACTCATTTTAAATTCATTTTGGGGCAAATTTGGACAGCGAGAGAATCAGCCAAAAACGAAGATAGTAAATGACCCTGAAGAATTTTTTAATATAATTAGTAATCCATCGATAGATGTCAATAACGTGCTAGCCGTCAATGATGATACGCTTGTGGTCAGCTATAACCACATTGATGAGGCATACGATGTTCTGACCACTGTTAACATCGCAATAGCAGCATACGTAACTACCCAGGCACGACTCAAGTTGTATAGTTATCTCGAACAGCTTGGTGACCGTGTTTTATATTATGATACCGACAGTGTCATTTATATTTCGAGGCCAAATGAATTCGATGTCCCGACAGGCGAGTTCATAGGTGATATGACAGATGAGTTAGAGTCATATGGTCCGATGTCATATATTACTGATTTCGTCTCTGGCGGTCCAAAGAATTACGCCTATAAAGTATGGTCCACTAACGAAAATTCAGAAAAAATCATATGCAAGGTCAAAGGGATATCATTGAATTATGAAACCTCTAGAATAATCAATTTTGACTGTATAAAACAAATGATTTTGACACAGTCCGATCCAATCCCCATAGTTTCGAGGAATATTCGACGCACGAAAGAACATGAAGTGGTGACGCGAGAAGAAACAAAGATGTATCGCCCCAATTCTACAAAAAGACGATTTTTCGCTGATGGTCGTTCTGTCCCATATGGATTCAAGAAAATTAAAAACTGATAAGATCTTGAAATAACTGATGGTTAATATTATAATTATGACAGATGTATTTTTGTGAATAATGATTCGTTGAATTCATGTTATATTTTGTGTAGCATAATTTCTGTTCAATTTTATTGATATTCATCCACTAAAAACATACTAATGGAAGAATTTACATATAAGTGCATGACAAAACTATATATTAGGTATGTACATTATGTACCCACCCACTATCTTCATAAGGCATCTAATTTAAAGATTCCATTATTTCTTATTCATGATACTTTTCTATATACCAATAGAGAGCTTTGCATGTTTTATTTTTATTTTTCAATTATGACATATTATTTTTTTATGGATAGTCATTTGTTGATATTGTGTTCTATTTTGTTTACCATACCTTTTGTTTAATTTTATTGATATTTATTCACTTCATCATCGATGTATAATTGCCAACTATGTTAATAAAGAATGTGATATAAAGATCAAGCCATTTTGTATTCTTCATTTATATATATATATATAAATACCAACGAAACTGAAAATTTTGCCTATTGGCGTCAGAATAGCAGAATCGATCAGTTTCAGGTGTGGTAGATGCGACAGGAGTGGCATATATAGCAGTAGTGAGGGCAGTAGTGAGGGCAGGGGTGGCAGATAGTAGAAGAAGCAGATGGCAGGAGAGGCAGGTATAGTTGAATATTTCTACTCGTCGATATTTGACTCGGCGTTTCACCTCCCCATCACCCAATTGAATTTTTGTGTATAAAACCTGCATTCCACATTCCGGTCCTCAACAGATCAAGTCAGATGCAGAGAGTTGAAGTAGGTAATTTCTTTACGTCAGTTCAGGATAGTCGGTCATCCAACCAGCGTCTCGTGAGGTGATATCCGTTTTTTTTATTCTTCACATGATAATATAATATGAGATTATGTACCTACGTGCCAGATAGCAGGAGTGGAAGAGATGGATTAACAGATAGCAAGGGGTAGGACTGCCGGAGTGGCAGATGTCAGGCGAGGCCGCCGGCAGGAGTAGCATATGCGACAGGTTTTTTTTTGTATCGCTTGGAGCGCACGTAATGAGATCCTTATAATGTTCAAAGAACATCGTGCGTTCCTAGGGAGGATAGGAAAAGGTAGTAGGTGTGGTGGGTAGCAGCAGTGGCAGGTAGCAGGTGCGGCAGATAGCAGAAAGGGCAGAGCAGGAGTGGGGAAGCAGGTGTCACGCAGCAGGACAGGTAGATGGCAGGAGTGGCAGGTAGCAGGAGTGGCAGATGGTAGGAGTGGCAGAGCAGGAGTGGGGAAGCAGGTGTCAGGCAGCAGAACGAATACATGACAGGAGTAGCAGGTAGCAGGAAAAGGCAGGTGGCAGGAGTTGCAGGTAGTAGGAGTGGCATGTGGCAGAGGAGTGGCGAAAGAGGTGGAAGGATCGGCAGATAAGAGACATCATCATCGTGTATGTGTTTATGTCTCTCGTGAATGTTCGACTTGTCCCTAAGGAGTGTGCGAGCATTCCATTCCTAAACTGCTCAAATCCGATGTAGCCGAGTTGATTAGGCCAGTCTACGTCAGTCGGTCGACAAGGTTACGTCGTTATGTGCAGTGATATTTTTGGAATTTTCATTGTTGTTTTTGATTTCTTCCACTTTGGTATATGTATTGTTTACGCAGGTCTGAATTTAATTGACACGTCTCTGTAAGAGTATGCCGAAAAAATTAGGTGAGTGTTGTACATTACTTTGTTTCCGATATAGATAGATGCAGATGTTTTGTCCTCATTGTTCGTGAGGAAGGGTGGGAGGGAGGTTGGTTGAGAGAAAATAGGGTAGGAGGGAGGTAGGAAGAGTGCGAGGGAGGAAGGTGTGTGGAAAGGTGATGAATGAAGGTAATTGACATAGTGACAGTGACATACACATGCGAGAAAAATATGCTGATTGTGCTGCTGTTGATGAAACAGACGTATCTAGCAGAGAGAAGCAATGCCAGACGCCTGAACACCAAAAAGTGTGATTTTAGAATCAGATGTATGTATACCTAGCTAACTACAGTGCACCACAGCCGCCGCCGCCAAGTGGAATACTCACCTTGCTGTTACTGCTTATGTTGAATTGACGACTACAACACAGGTGAGTGATCACTCTCCGAAAAAAATCTTTCATTTTTTTTTCAATAAGAAAACATAACCAATATGGTTTACACACAAAAATGAGGGGGCCTTGCCAATCTATGTCTCTAATATATATTATTATGATTAGGATGTGGCTCCACCTTTTAACATCAAACCATTTTCGATACACAGCTGTAAAATAGGTACAGACACGCGATAAATCAACTTCCTACCTCAAGTATACGTCCTCCCCAAACATCCCGAACGTGCAATCATCCAGATGCCTTCAACCATTAGTCACCACCGACACCCCCAACTCCATGGCAGTCGCACCGTAAGAGTTCAGACACCTTCTCCAATTATGTTGGTATACCTACACTGCAAACCACACCCACAGGATGATGGAGTAAACAGGTACCCAATATCACACCCCATCATCGTAAACCTGTAATAGCATCCAAGATGGCACCATGTTTCATTACCACCCCACAACCAATCATTTCAATGCCAGAATAATGGCCCCGCAAACGTTCAATCCGGTCCGAGCACCGCCCCACCAACCCCTCTATAACTCCGCCCTTGCTAGACCTCGCCCACAATTCCCCCTCTCAAAGTCCCACCCCTTTGAAGCCCCACCCCATTCCCCCTTCCCCCACCTAAGACTCCGCCTTCCCTAGGCGCCGCCATCTTGGTCGGTCTGAAGTGCGGTAATACCTACTACGATGAATTAGTTGTATCACCATTTGCCTATTGTACTCGTTATATACCCTTCAAAGTCGTTTAATACGGTCACCGCCATCGTATCTGCTTCAACTGTATGCATGTCAGATGCTCGACTGCAGAGTTACAGTGTGAACATAGCCATAGTCGGAGTTTCTTGTTCTGCAAGCTGTGTGAGTAGTACCCGGTCATGAGTCGTCTCATATCAAACTTGTCTGCTTCAATAGTGTCAATGTGAGATGATAGGATAAAGAGATATAGTGTGCATAACGATGGAGTCGATGTATCTTCATCTGCCCATTGTACTTGTTATATACCCTTCGAAGTCGTCTTATACGGTCAGTGCAATCGTATATGCTTCAACTTTATGCATGTCACATGCTAGCCTGCAGAGTGACAGTGTAAAAATAGTCGGAGTAAAAAGTTCTTGTTCTGCAAATCGCGTGCGTTATGCCCGCTTGGAAGTAGTCTCATATGGTCAATGTGAACTTGTCTGCTTCGATAGTATCCGTGTGAGATGATTGCATAAAGAGTTATAGTGTGCATAACGATGAAGTCGATGTTTTTTAATTCGCTTATTGTACTCGTTATATACCCTTCAAAGTCGTCTTAAACGGTCACTGCCATCGTATCTGCTTCAACTGAATGCATGTCAGATGCTTGACGGCAGAGTTACAGTATAAACATAGTCAATGTCGAAGTTTCACGACCTGCAAACTGTGTGCGTTATACCAGTTTGGGAGTCGTCTAATATGATCAATGTGAACTTGTCTGCTACAATATTGTCCATGTGAGATAATAGGATAGGATGCTATAGTGTGCACAACGATGAAGTCGATATATTCCCTTTTGGCTTTGTACTCGCTATATACCCTTTAAAGCCGTCCCATATAGTCATTTCAGTCGTATCTGCTTCAACTGTATGCATGTCTGATGTTATACTGCAGAGTTACAGAGTAAACATAGTCAAAGTCGAGGTTTCTTGTTCTGCAAGCAGTGTGAGTTATACCCGCTTGGAAGTCGTCTTATATGGTCGATGCAAACTTGTCTGCTTCAAAAGTGTCAATTTCAGATGAAAGGATAGAGAGATATAGTACGCACAACGATGAAGTCGTCGTATCCCTTCAAAGTCGTCTGATACGGTCACCGCCATCGTATCTGCTTCAACTGTATGCATGTCAGATGCTGGACTGCAGAGTTAGAGTGTGAACATAGCCATAGTCCGGGTTTCTTGTTCTGCAAGCTGTGTGAGCAATACCTGCTCATGAGTCGTCTCATATCAAGCTTGTCTGCTTCAATAGTGGCAATGTGAGATGATAGGATAGAGAGATATAGTGTGCATAACGATGAAGTCGATGAATTCTCATTTGCCTATTGTAATCGTTATATATCCTTCAAAGTCGTCTTATACGGTCACTGCAATCGTATCTGCTTTAACTGCTATGCATGTCAGATGCTAGCCTGCAGAGTAACAGTGTAACCATAGTCGTAGTCGAAGTTTCTTGTTCTGCAAATCGTGTGCGTTATGCCTGCTTGGGAGTCGTCTCATATGGTCAATGCGAACTTGTCTGCTTCAATAGTGTTCATGTGAGGTGATAGGATAGAGATATATAGTGTGTACGACGATGAAGTCGATGTATCCCCATTTGCATATTGTACTCGTTATATACCCTCCAAAGTCGTCTTATAAGAACACTGCCATCGTATCTGCTTCAACTGTATGCACGATAGATGCTGGACTGCAGAGTCACAGTGTGAACAAAGTCAAAGTCGGAGTTTCTTGTTCTGCGAGCTGTGTGCGTTATACCCGCTCTGAAGTCGTCTTATATGGTCAATGCAAACTTGTCTGCTTCAATTGTGCCAATGAAAGATTATAACATAAAGGGATTCAGTGAGCACACTGATGAAGTCGATATATCCCCATTCGCCTCTTATACTCGCTATATACCCTTCAAAGTCGTCTTATATGGCCACTGCGGTCGTATTTGCTTCAACCGTTTGCATGCCAGATGTTATACTGCAGAGTTACAGTGTGAACATAGTCGAGTCAAGGTTTCTTGTTCAGCAAATTGTGTGCGTTATACCTGCTTGGAAGTCGTCTCATATAGTCATTGCGAACTTGTTTGCTTCGATAGTATCCGTGTGAGATGATTGCATAAAGAGTTATAGTGTGCATATCGATGAAGTCGATGTTTCTTAATTTGCTTATTGTACTCGTTATATACCCTTCAAAGTCGTCTGATATGGTCACCGCCATCGTATCTGCTTCAACTGTATGCATGTCAGATGCTGGACTGCAGAGTTAGAGTGTGAACATAGCCATAGTCCGAGTTTCTTGTTCTGCAAGCTGTGTGAGCAATACCTGCTCATGAGTCGTCTCATATCAAGCTTGTCTGCTTCAATAGTGGCAATGTGAGATGATAGGATAGAGAGATATAGTGTGCATAACGATGAAGTCGATGAATTCTCATTTGCCTATTGTAATCGTTATATATCCTTCAAAGTCGTCTTATACGGTCACTGCAATCGTATCTGCTTTAACTGCTATGCATGTCAGATGCTAGCCTGCAGAGTAACAGTGTAACCATAGTCGTAGTCGAAGTTTCTTGTTCTGCAAATCGTGTGCGTTATGCCTGCTTGGGAGTCGTCTCATATGGTCAATGCGAACTTGTCTGCTTCAATAGTGTTCATGTGAGGTGATAGGATAGAGATATATAGTGTGTACGACGATGAAGTCGATGTATCCCCATTTGCATATTGTACTCGTTATATACCCTCCAAAGTCGTCTTATAAGAACACTGCCATCGTATCTGCTTCAACTGTATGCACGATAGATGCTGGACTGCAGAGTCACAGTGTGAACAAAGTCAAAGTCGGAGTTTCTTGTTTTGCGAGCTGTGTGCGTTATACCCGCTCTGAAGTCGTCTTATATGGTCAATGCAAACTTGTCTGCTTCAATTGTGCAAATGAAAGATTATAACATAGAGGGATTCAGTGAGCACACTGATGAAGTCGATATATCCCCATTTGCCTCTTATACTCGCTATATACCCTTCAAAGTCGTCTTATATGGCCACTGCGGTCGTATTTGCTTCAACCGTTTGCATGCCAGATGTTATACTGCAGAGTTACAGTGTGAACATAGTCGAGTCAAGGTTTCTTGTTCAGCAAATTGTGTGCGTTATACCTGCTTGGAAGTCGTCTCATATAGTCATTGCGAACTTGTTTGCTTCGATAGTATCCGTGTGAGATGATTGCATAAAGAGTTATAGTGTGCATATCGATGAAGTCGATGTTTCTTAATTTGCTTATTGTACTCGTTATATACCCTTCAAAGTCGTCTTAAACGGTCACTGCCATCGAATCTGCTTCAACTGTATGCATGTCAGATGCTTGACGGCAGAGTTACAGTATAAACAAAGTCGAAGTCAAAGTTTCACGACCTGCAAACTGTGTGCGTTATACCAATTTGGGAGTCGTCTAATATGATCAATGTGAACTTGTCTGCTTCAATATTGTCCATGTGAGATAATAGGATAGAATGCTATAGTGTGCACAACGATAAAGTCGAGATATTCCCTTTTGCCTGTTGTACTCGTTATATACTCTTCAAAGCCGTCTTATATAGTCATTTTAGTCGTATCTGCTTCAACTGTATGCATGTCTGATGTTATACTGCAGAGTTACAGAGTAAACATAGTCAAAGTCGAGGTTTCTTGGTCTGCAAGCAGTGTGAGTTATACTCGCTTGGGAGTCGTCTTATATGGTCAATGCAAATTTGTCTGCTTCAAAAGTGTCAATTTAAGATGATAGGATAGAGAGATATAGTACGCACAACGATGATGTCGATGTATCTTCATTCGCCTATTGTACTCGTTATATACCCTTTGGAGTCGTCTTATACGGTCACTGCAATCGTATCTGCTCCAACTGTATGCATGTCAGAAGCTAGCCTGCAGAGTAACAGTGTAAACATAGTCGAAGTCGAAGTTTCTCGTTCTACAAATCGGGTTTATTATGCCTGCTTGAAAGTCGTCTTTTATGGTCAATGCGAACTTGTCTGCTTCAACAGTGTTCATGTGAGGTGATAGGATAGAGATATATAATGAGTACGACGATGAAGTCGATGTATCCCCATGTGCCGATTGAACTCGTTATAAACCCTTCAAAGTCGTCTTATTCGGTCACTGCTATCGTATATGCTTCAGATGTATGAATGTCAGATGCTGGACTGCAGAGTTACAGTGTAAACATAGTCAAAGTCGGGGATTCTTGTTCTGCAAGCTGTGTGCGTTATACCCGCTTGGAAGTCGTCTAATATGGTCAATGCAAACTTGTCTGCTTCAATAGTGTCAATGTAGGATGATGAGATAAAGAGATATAGTGTGCACAACGATGAAGTCGATATATCCCCATTTGCCTCTTGTACTCGCTATATACCCTCATATATCGTCCTATATGGTCACTGCGATCGTATCTGCTTCAACTGTATGCATGCAAGATGTTATACTGCAGAGTTACAGTGTAAACATAGTCGAAGTTTAGGTTTCTTGTTCTGCGAGCTGTGAGCGTAATACCTGCTTGAAAGTCGTCTCATATGGTGAGATGATTGGATAGAGAGATATAGTGTGCATAAAGACGGAGTCGATGTATCTTCATTTGCCTATTGTACCCGTCATAATCCCCTCGAAGTCGTCCATTATGATCACTGCGATCGTATCTTCTTCAACTGTATGCATGTCATATGCTAGACTGCAGAATTACAGTGTGAACATAGTCGAAGTTTCTAGTTCTGCAAGTCGTGTGCGTTATACCCGCATAGAAGTCGCCTCATATGGGCATTGCGAACTCGTTTGCTTCAAAAGTATCCATGTGAGATGATAGGATAGAGAGATAGAGTGTGCATACCGATGAAGTCTATGTAACTTCATTTGCCTATTGAACTCGTTTTGAACCCTCCAGAGTTGTCTTATAAGGTCACTGCCATCGTATTTGCTTCAACTGTATGCATGTCAGATGCTAGAATGCAGAGTTACAATGTAAACATACCCAAAGTCGAAATTTCTTGTTTTGCAAGCTGTGTGCGTTATACCCGCTTGGGAGTCGTCTTATATGGTCAATAAAAACTTGTTTGCTTCAATAGTGTTGATGTAAGATGATAGGATGAGAGATTGTGCACAACGATGAAGTCGATGTATCTCCATTTGCCTATTGTACTCGTTATATACCCTTCAAAGCCGTCTTATACGGTCACTTCGATCGTATCTGCTTCAACTGTGTGCATGTCAGATGCTAGAATGCAGAGTTACAGTGTGAACATAGTCGAAGTCGAAGTTCCTTGTTCTGCAAATCGTGTTTGTTATACCCGCTTGGAAGTCGTCTCATATGGTCAATGCAAACATGTCGGCTTCAATAGTGTTCATGTGAGGTGATAGGATAGAGATATATAGTGTGTACGGCGATGAAGTCGATGTATCCCCATTTGGTATTGTACTCGTTATATACCCTTCGAATTCGTCTCATACGGTCACTGCGATCGTATCTGTTTCAACTGTGTGCATGGCAGATGCTAGAATGCAGAGTTACAGTGTGAACATAGTCGAAGTCGAAGTTCCTTGTTCTGCAAATCGTGTTTGTTATACCCGCTTGGAAGTCGTCTCATATGGTCAATGCAAACATGTCGGCTTCAATAGTGTTCATGTGAGGTGATAGGATAGAGATATATAGTGTGTACGGCGATGAAGTCGATGTATCCCCATTTGGTATTGTACTCGTTATATACCCTTCGAATTCGTCTCATACGGTCACTGCGATCGTATCTGTTTCAACTGTGTGCATGGCAGATGCTAGAATGCAGAGTTACAGTGTGAACATAGTCGAAGTCGGAGTTTCTTGTTCTGCAAATCGTGTGCGTTATACCCGCTTGGAAGTCGTCTCATATGGTCAATGCAAATTTATGTATAACCGACTCGGAACCGATGAAGCAGAGAGCCTATAGGGTTTCGCCTATTATGCAAGAACACATCGACAAAGCTGTTATGGAATTGTTGGACTTGATTGAGGCGTCTAGTTCCGCTTGGTCCAGTCCTGTTCTTCTTGTTCCGAAGAAAGGAGGCGAGTATCGCTTCTGTGTCGATTATCGACAACTTAATAGAGTAACAAAGAAAGACGCTCATCCACTTCCATTCATTTCGTCAATATTGGACAAATTACGGGGAGTTGAATATTTGAGTTCAATTGATATAAAGTCGGCCTATTGGCAAGTTCCAATCGCGCCAGAATCTCGAGATCACACTGCTCTTACAATCCCAGGTCGTGGGCTTCACTATTTCACAAGAATGCCATTTGGGCTATGTAATGCGCCGGCTACGTTCGAACGTGTCATTAACAAGGTTTTAGGTCCTGAGCAAGAGCCTCAAGTTTTCTATTACTCAGATGACGTAATCATCGTTTCTTCTTCATTTGAAGATCATATGAAGACCTTGAAAGAGGTTTTTGAACGTTTTAAGAAAGCAGGGCTGACAGCCTCAAAATCGAAGTGTTTCTTTTGCCGTCCCGAACTGCGATACTTAGGATACGTCGTTGATAGCCGGGGACTCCATGTGGATCCTGACAAAGTATCGTCAATCCTTAATATCCCACCTCCTAAAAATGTTTCCGTGGTTCGTCGCGTGTTTGGTGTTGCTGGTACAGGAGATTCATAGCGAATTTTTCTACTTCAGTTGCGCCCATGATCGCGCGACTTTCAAAAACAAGAAGTGCTGCTGGTTCGAAGATTGCCAAACTTCATTTCAGGGTATCAAAAATGCTTTGGCTTCTGCTCCCGTACTAACGTGTCCAGATTTCAGTCGGCCGTTTCAAGTACAAACCGATGCATTCGCGTATGGCATAGGTGGAGTTCTTTTCCAAATTTTTGACGATGGCGAACATGTCATTTGTTATGTTAGTCGATCCCTGACCCGACCAGAGCGCAATCATAGCACAGTAGAACGAGAATGTCTTGCTGTCCTATAATCGGTAGAGAAGTTACGTCCTTACCTAGAAGGTTACGAATTTTCCGTCATCACAGACCACCACAGTTTGGTATGGCTCCAAAACTTACGAGAACCTAAGGGACGTATTGCTTGCTGGTTACTCTATCTCCAACAATTCAACTTTAAAATATTTCATCGTGAAGGCAAAGACTACGTCGTACCCGACGCATTGTCCAGAGCAGTTCCAGAAATCGATTCTGTGTCTGTCCATATTTCGACGATTTCATCTTGTTACAGTTCATTTTGGCCGTAATTCCTAGTTCAGATGCAGCAAATAACTTATTAGAATCCTGCCTCGAGACAGACCTAAGCAGCGAACAACTTCCTGAATCCTGTCTCTGGGCCTACGTCTCACGAATTATAATTATAATTCATCAGCGCCAAGATCGATATAAACTGGTTTTGCCTGCCTGTCGGCGTATGTTGAAATACCAGCGAATGCTCACTAGATACCTTGAGTGGCGTCAAGTTTGTGAGTGTGCAAGTAATTGGATTCAAGGTGTGACTGTGGAGATATACTCTGAATCTTGATGAGTGTAGGTGCACCCGAGTCGTCAGTGGAACATACCTAGTTGATGACGCTGAGAATTTGACAGCTTGGACAGAAAAACTTTGTCACTGAGTCACTTCCTTCGATCATTTTGCACAGGCTGATGGTGTCGTATGGTATATATATTGGTAAATATCTATGAATATTTTATTCATCCATCTATTGGGATAATTTCTGCCCATATAAAATTCAAATTTTGAAACGTACTGGGTTTGTTATTAGCATATTCTGAGTGTACGTTCCAAAATTATTGCCGTCTTTGGGATTTCAATATCTGTGTACACCCAAGCAACTGCATGAAGGTACGTTCCACAGTTGAGAGAATGTGGTTTGTCAATCATATCTCCAGCATAATTAGTAGTATATCTCCAGAATAACCTCTTCTGTCCACAGCCAGAGCTATCAAGAACGACCAGTTGAACCATTAAAACATAACCAAACATCAAACATCTCAACAGAAATAAGGTCTGATATAGGAAACCTGAGACACCTTGGTAGGTTATAGAGGAAACAAACCCCACTGACACTCGGGTAAGTGTGTGCTACACATTTTATTTGCTAGTAATCTATCAGTACTGTTGTCTGTGCAATCTAACTTTTGAGGGGCTGAAATTGTTAATTAGAAGTTGTTTCTTAGAACTCAATTGAGACAGAATGGCCTATTACTATTTATGGGGTACCTAGGTCTCTGTTCAGGGGTATAATGTATTGTTTCAGTTAGTCATATAGAGTTACAGATCTGATTGATCATTGCAAGGGGGCTCTGAAGTTTCCTGAGGGTACCACAGGGGATAGAGTTTCTAGTTACACTACAGTTGTGACTCTCTTCATAGATATAACTTCCTCTCAGTGGAATTATTGCATAGATGTTAGTGCTGGGATTTCGTACCCAGCTGTCTACATTTCCTAGTAAACTGTTTGTTATTATCCAGCTTGTATTCACTGATAGTTCAATTTCAAGGTAATGGGGTTCTGATAGTTTTTTGATACAAGGTGGCATCACTTGAGTTTCCAAGCTGGATTTTATTAATGTCATTAATAAGTTTATAGAAATTACTTTGCCATTTTCTGGGACTATACAGGGTGTCACCACTCAAAGTTTTTAAACAGTTTATTGTTGAAGGGCTTTTTTTACTCAATAAGAATTATAATACATTTTTGAGATAGACAACTATACAGGGTGGAAATACCTGACGTTTTCAAGAGGAATCTTACTTATCTTTTTATAATGGATTTATTAGGGATGATTTAGTCATATACTTGAAATGTTGAGAATATTTGAGTTGATTATGAGTTATACAGGGTGAAATCATGAAAAGTGAACGAAAGGGTTATACATGTTCTGCTCGAGATTACAGATCAATATTTGATGATATCATGGTTCAATTTCAATGTAATTGGGTTCTGATAGTTTTTTTTGATGGCAACCTGAGTACAGAAATATTGTCAAACAAGTAAGGAATAGCGTGTTATTCAGCTTATTCCTTCACAGGGTTTTTTCTTTTATTGTCTGCTTATATTTCACGTCGTGCTTGGTGCTAATATCTGGAGGCTTGAGATTCCTGGTTGTTCGGCCCAGGTTCAACTTTGCTGTATTCGAACCAGCATAAGCCGAACTTGGACGGCAGTTACCATCTTCTGCTTGTCGCAGATATCATCAAAACCATTCCAGCAGTCTGCAACTGACTTGTAGACATCAGACTTCGTCGTGGGATTGCACGCAAGTTTTTATCTCTGGTAATTTATCTTTAACAATATGATTCATCATTTTTACTGGGGAAATTATATGTAAATTTGATCTATTATTGTTGGATATAATCCATAGCTTATCTACTCCTGATTCCACACCTCTCATTCAATACTTTATCCATGCAAGTATACTAGCGCTGGTAAACCAACTGACCCCTATCACATAGGTTACATTTTTTATTCTCTGAAGTGAGATCAGGGAATCAGGGTATATTGAGTCCATTTAATATCTTCTATTCATGTAAACATGACTTTTCTTTTATGAGTATGTACGATCTGGCACAAGTGTTCTTGACTTTGAGATTGTGAGACCCTTGTTTTTTTTATACAATTAAACTGACGTTGTTATAGTGATACCGAGTTATTTATTTTATTGTCATCAATTCAATTTGGTAAATTTGGTGAGTTGATCAGTAACTGAGGGTGTTTGCCAGGGGTAAATTCATCTGGCGCCCATTTTAATTGGGAATTTTTTTTAACGATTTTCCTTCTAATCGAACCCCCCCCCCATCTCCACTGTAGCGAGCGGCAAACTACCCGTCTGTCCTTCTGACAGCCGGTTTATATGCGACTAAGTTTTCAGAGCGTTGAGGTAGGTCGCATTTTTGGCGCACTCACGTGGATTTAGTTTTCATTTGGGAAACATTTTCAACTCAAGAATACTTTTGCCCCTTCTATATTTGGAATTTTTTTTTCAATTTTGAAAAACTTCTGATGATGTTTTCCCACATAATTTCATATACTACCTTGAATATATTTTGAGTATAGTTGATATCAGTTATTATAATTGAAGTAGTTGTGATATTTTTGAGGATTATTTGTAAATTTCATTTTGATTTTCAATAATAACTGATTTCACATATTCGAACTAAGTCCGTGTGGTATTTCTGAAGATTATTCAACGACCATCGTTACTTCGTGTTATATCACCTATTTCAAATAACTTGCTATTTTTTTCAACATCTCTCAGTATAATTGCTGTCAGTCATTTTACTTGAAGTTGTCGTGATATTTTCGCAAATTATTCGAAAAAAAATATGTTTCCTCTGTGATAAACTCAGTTATCCTCTCAGGTTCCTTTATTATAAGTCAAAAGGATGAGGAATAAAACATCTCGAAGTCGATTGATTTCGTCTATTCGTTCGCAGTTAGATGTTAACAAGACCAGAGTCAAGACTCGAATTCATTCACACTGTGTCCTAAATCTGAATACCATGTTTAATTATCTATTCATAAACAACTTACCTAATTATTAATATTAAAACAATATATGCATCGAGGAGAGCTGTACGTAGCAGTTTCGTGGTGTTCCAAATTAATTGTTTGAAATATCAAAATTGTTATTGTTTCGAAATATCGATTGCTATACCAGTACACCTCCCCCGATGACGAAAAAAAATTGTAAACATTTTTTTTTTTCACTCAATAAACAATTTAATCCTATTTTTATAAATTTCAACTAACCTATTGTCTATCCTAACTACAACATTTGGTTCTTTATCTTCTACTACAACAAATGGACCTTTGAATATAGGATCATATTTATGAGTAGACGTGTTCCTAACTAAGACCTTATCACCTAGTTTAACATTAACAGAATTCATTTTCGTATCTAATTTTGTTTTTCGTTTCGTTTTTGATACCATTAAATTATTTCTTGCGTCATCCCAAGCTGTTTGCGAACGAAATTTCAACTGAATTGGGTAATCGTCGAAGTCATATACAGGGTCGCTTTGACTAGCAATGTTCGATGGTAATCGACTTGTTTTCCCAAAAACTAACTCGTATGGAGTATAACGAGTCTCAGTGTGAACTGTATTATTATAGGCAAAGCACCAATATGAAATCCACGAGCTCCAGGTATCTGGATGCTTTGCTGCATGTATACGCAAATAAGCACCTAGATGTTTATGCGTGTTTTCTAAAGCTCCCATGGTTTCATGATGATATGCGGTTGAATTTAGCTGTTCGATTTTCAATAGTTTGCATGACTCTTTGAATGTAGACGCTAGAAATTCGGTACCTTTATCTGTCAAAACTTGTTCTGGAATTCCATATCGCAAAATAAAATTTTCCACGAAGGACTTCGCAACAGTTATTGACTCTTTATGGATATCCTTCGACAAATTTTGTTAACTCACATTGCAATGTCAAAATGTATCGATTATTTTTCTTGTCTTGTTCTAAGGGGCCCACCAAGTCAAGAAAAACTTTCTGAAACGCTGAATTTGCAGTTGTGGTAATTTTCATTGGTTGTTGATGCGGCCTTGAGTACCTATGTCTCTGACAGTCATCACAACGTTTAACGAAATTTTCGATATCTTTTTGAAGTCCAGACCAAAAATAAAGTTTCCTTATATTATTATACATCCGATTAATACTAGCATGACCTCCTGTTGGTAACATGTGGTAATCGTTCATAATCAATTGTTGAATTTCTTTTCCAATAATGTGTTGCTGAGCTTTTATTACATTTATTTTTATACCGGTATTTTTCATTTCATTGGGAACTTTCAAAATATTATTTAATAACGATGCGCATCTATCATTTTTGATTATTACCAATTCTGGAATTCCATATATTTCGCAAATTTTCTTCAGGTCTCTCAACGATGCACGGAATGCAGTCGTTCATCGAGTTTCATCCTGATTCAGATAAATTATATTTGCCTTTTCATCATAAAGAATATTCCCTATTTTAATACACTCAGCAACCTTTTTTCTTTCAAATTCAACTTTCGATAAAGGATACAATTGTACAAATTCTTCAGGTGGTTTCAAAAGTTCTACGACACCAGGGTGATCAAGCCTGTTATCAGTAGGAACATTGGAATTTCCCTGTGAATTATTGTTCGATTTTTGGTTTTGTGCTCTTGTCATAACATTCACCATATGACACGAATCTTTCGTCATTTCTTTCAAGTTATCGGAATCAATTTTTATACGACTCAGTGCGTCGGCAGTAACATTATCTCTTCCTTTGACATAATAATTTATAGTAAAATCATATTCTTCGAGCGTTAACCTGAATTTAGTAAGTCTGCTTGAAGGGTTGGTCATGCCGAAAAGATACAATAATGGTTTGTGGTCCGTGAGAATAGTGAACCTTTCACCGTATAAATATGGACGAAACTTTTTCACACCCCAACATATAGCAAGTAGTTCTTTTTCTATAACACAATAATTGACTTCAGCTTTATTCAGTGATCTGCTAGCGAAAGCAACAGGTTTGTCATCTGAATTTGATAAAACTGCACCGATCGCATAATTTGAAGCATCAGTTCTTAAAATAAATTCATTATCTTCTGAAAAATCAGGATATGCGAGAATTGGTGGTTGTACCAAGGCTTTCTTCAGTGTCTCGAATGCTATCTGACATTCTTCATCCCAATTGACGATTACACCTTTCTTTGACAATCTATTCAATGGAGCTGCGATTTCAGCAAAATTTCTGATAAATTTCCTATAATAATTTGCAAATGCTACAAACCGTTTAGTTTCATTCGAATCTTTTGGAATCGGATATACCTGCATGACACGTATTTCCTCAAAATCTGGAGATATTCCTTCAGATGAGATCACGTGACCCAGATATAATATCTGTTTTTTCAGAAATTCGCATTTGTAAGGATTCAATTTCAAATTTACTTGTCTCAAACGATGTAACACTTTAATTAAATTTTGATTATGACCTGTCAAATTATTACCAAAAACTATTAGATCGTCCAAATAAATAAAACATTTTTCGTAGTTCAACCCTGACATAGCAATAGTCATCGCACGGGAGAAAGCACTTGGACTCAGTTTCAACCCCATAGGTAATCTCGTCATTTGATACTGACCTCTATCAGTCGTGAAACTTGTGTATGGTCTAGATGATGAATTCAACTCAATTTGATAATAGCCTTGCGATAAGTCAAGATGTGAGAAGTACATTGCTCCCGAAAGTGAATCTAAAATTTCGTCTATACAAGGTAATGGAAATTTATAATCTTCAATACGTTTGTTTAAGAGACGATAGTCGATAACTATCCTCCATTTCCTGTCACCATTACTGTCTGATTTCTTCGGTACCACTAATAATGGTGCTGACCATTCAGATCTCGTTTCCTCTATAATCCCATCTGACAACATTTTATCAATTTGTTTATTTATTTCTGCTTTCTGCGAATGCGGTAGACGGTACGGTTTCACATATACCGGAGTCGCATCTCTCTTCAAATGTATCGTCTGTTTACAAACATTTGTTACCGTCAACGGGTCATTTACCAAACAAAACACATCTGCATATTCAGCACAAATTTTATGAATAGAAATTTTTCTTCATCATTGAGTCCTTTAACATTGATAGAATTAAGCAAAGTATCTATACGATCTACTGAAAATTGTGTATTTCCGAAAGTATGAATATCAAATTTTGAAATATTTTCAGTTTTAGGTTTGAAATTTTTCAACTTCACTGCCCTTTCGGTGACATTTAAAATTCTGACTGGTATGATCTTATCAATAGGTTTTGTAATAATTCCAGCAGTATAAACTCCCTCGGAAATCTCTTCTGGCATAATAATACAATCATCTGAAGTTTGTACTTGATAATATTTAATAATTTCACATCTTGGTGGAATGGTTGTATGATTATCATACTTGGACTGAAGTGGAATTGAAAATTTATTATCGTCTAAGCAGAATGAAAATGTGAATAATTCATAATTTAATATTGCAGAGTATTTAGCAAAGAAATCTGATCCAATGACGCCGTTCATATCACTTCCAAAGTCATTCACCACATGAAATTCATGACCTACCTCACCATTAGGTAATTTTAATAAGATATTCGCTGAACCTAGCGTAAACACTGAACCAGCTATACCGTTTATTTTTATTCTATTCGTAGTGTCAACATACTGATTTTCATTAACACTTGTTGCAAAAATTACACTCACAGAAGCGCCCGTATCTAATAAAAATGTCAAGTCATTCATTCCGTTTTTCAAGCATACGTAATTCAAAGCATTCATACATAACACTTCACAATCACCTTCATTCTTACTGTGAGTCACGAAAAAACTGATTGGTTTGTTGGGAAGGGTTGTTTATATCAGCATCCTGAGTATTCTCCATGAGAAATCCTCTTTGAGTTGTTGTTGAAGTTCGGTAGTTATTATTATTCAACCGTCCTCTTGAATTTCCTCTAAAATTTCCCCTGAACTGTCCACGGATTCGACCTCTGTAATTATTGTTATTGAAATTTGAGGCATTACCCCTAGAATTATTGCAATTTGAGTTGTTGAATTGTTTAGGTCTAAAATTTGGTCTTCCACGCCAATTCTGTTGGTATCCTCGACTCATTGCATTATTATGGTGACTGAAATTTATTCTTCCGCGCATGTGAAAAACTTGTGACGAGGATGATGCACCCCTCGAATTTTCCTCATCGGTTGCACCACTTATCGCATCTTTCAATTGATTATAATTTCTAGCCTTTATAACTGTACGCAGATCATGATTTCGCAAACCGTTCGCAAAAGCATTGATGGCAATTTTTTCGTTCGTACCTTTGAGAACTCTCATCGCCTCGTCATCACCATCGGACTGTGCTAATGTCAACTGGACCAGTAACTGTTCGATTGATTTCCCAAACTCATCTACTGATATATCTTTTTGTTTAGCGCTGTGTTATTCAATTGATAAACTCGCAGCTGAATGTTTCGTTAATAAATGATTTTTCATGTCCCTAATCAAATCAGCATTTGATAGATATGTCGAATTCAATCTCATTTTAGCGCTTTGTGATAGTCTAGTTTTGAGAACATATTTTGTTAGAAATTGTTTTCCATCATTATCTAAAAGGCTATCGTATAATTCAATGGCATCGATTAACTGTTTCACTGATTCCTCACTATCGTTGGTTATTGATAATAAGCTTGATGCTGTTCTGAGATCAAATTTTCCACCCATATTTACAATATTATTAGTAACCTCCGTGCTATCACTAATATAAAATAATCTTGTCTCTAGTGTTTTTCTTATTTCAACTAATAATTTCTCGGATGCTTCCACATATGGTTTAACTTTCTGTATAATTTCTGAATTATTCGACCCTTTCTTAAATCTATTCTTCAATTCAATAAAATCTGATTCTATCCTATTCACTTCCTCAAACTTATGATTTATGACTCTCAAATCTTCACGTCTCTCTTGATTATCTTTCACTAAATTCCTATTAAAAACTTTAAGTTCCTCAAATAAATATCTAAGTAAATCTACTAGGCTCATCGGTTATCATGAGAAAGAAAAGATAGTATGAAAACTTATTACTTATGACTAATTACATACGACTTTGATAGCTTCTTATCTCTTCAGTATCCAGTCTCTATATTGGTTGCTCCATGTAGGTAGTTATGAATCACAAGTCTTCATGTGATAACTCGCTGAACTTCTGAACAGGATCATTATACCAACTCCTATTAGATACACACATAGTGCCAGAATGCAAAAAACAAATTCCACTATTCCTATGCTTTCGGCGGCCGATAATCCATTACTTTTACCATCAGCTGACACGCCATCACTGTTTCCTGCTTGGTTTACGATGACTTCTCCTTTGGATTGCGTAGATCCCATTTTAGATGATGTTACACTGCACTGGCAAGATCGCCATGTGATAAACTCAGTTATCCTCTCGGGTTCCATTATTATAAGTCAAAAGGATAAGGAATAAAACATCTCGAAGTCGATTGATTTCGTCTATTCGTTCGCAGTTAGATGTTAACAAGACCAGAGTCAAGACTCGAATTCATTCACACTGTGTCCTAAATCTGAATACCATGTTTAATTATCTATTCATAAACAACTTACCTAATTATTAATATCAAAACAATATATGCATCGAGGAGAGCTGTACGTAGCAGTTTCGTGGTGTTCCAAATTAATTGTTTAAAATATCAAAATTGTTATTGTTTCGAAATATCGATTGCTATACCAGTACACCTCTCTCAGTATTCAATAATGACTGGTGTCACTTGTACAATTCAAGTCTGTGTGGTATTTTTAAAGATTATTCAACGACTATCCTCATTTTGTGGGATATAATTGATTGTTGATAACTTGCGTGTTAGTTGGTGGGATTATTTGCGATTATTTCTTGGGCAACCATATTTTGGAATTGTGGAATTTTTGTTTTCTTCTTGGGATTGATTGAGATTGTTTGTGGGTTACCATGGCTCGTCGAATGGTAGTCAATAGGTTAGGCCAAGATGAGTTGACATACGAGTTGCGGATACGCGGCATTGCGACTGGCACAGTTGAGGAGATTTGTCATAGTCTGTCAATCGCCATCCAATTAGAGAAATCTGGGGAGAGTTTTAAGTGTCCTGCTTATCCTTTTACGGTGGAGGAGGATCTGTTGGCTATCGAACAAAAGTTAGTTTCATTGAAATCAGATATTGATCAATTTGATAACTCTCTCTCTAGTGGCGCATTTCAGAAATATCAGTCCAAATTAACACATGTATTGGGACGTATTGACAATATCCCAGAGGCAGCTAGTAAGGAGGTGTTGACAAAACGTTCGGAATTTGAAGTAAAGACACTGTCACTACTCAATATCCTGCATGTGGAGGCAAGCCAATTTGATGGTGTCCAGACGAACACAGGTACAACGATGGGTCCGGATGAGCATTCCTTTCGTGCAGGGTTGCAAAGTAACGTGCCTTCTACTAGTGCTGCTTCTGCGAGAACACGTATTCCGACTGCTACGGTTAGTTCACCCTCTCTTACTGGTCATTCAGGTGGTGTTAGTCAAGTCATCAAGCCGGTACCCCCTAGTAAATGGGACCTCAAGTTTTCAGGGGATCGAAAAAGAATCTCCCTGTGCTTTCTTGGAGCGAGTGGAAGAGTTGAGTTTAGCGCGTCACGTGCCTAAGCAGTTGTTGTTGGAAAGTGGGATTGATTTATTTTGTGGACGCGCTTACCAATTCTACTTGGCTTACAGGCATGAGGTAAATTCTTGGGGCGATTTGGTAGCTCTTTTGCGTGAAGAATTTCAGTCGGAGGTTTATGGTGAGAAACTGCTTGAGGAGATTAAGAAGCGTACTCAGGGTCCTGATGGATCCATAGGCATTTACTTGGCAGTTATGGCAGGGTACTTCAAGAGGTTAACGTGTATCCTCTCTGAGGCAGATAAATTGAGAATTCTACTCCGGAATATCGCACCCTACTATCAGAGTCAACTCGGTCTTGCGGATATCACATTGATAAGTCATCTTCTTAGTTTATGTAGGAGGTTAGAAGTTAGAAAACAATCCATTGAAAATTTCGCAGCCCCATCTAGAAAGGTCAGTATTCTGGAACCAGACCTTGCCTATGTAGGTGTCCGGGAAGAATTTGTAGAGGCTGTGGAACAGCCATCTTCTTCTCGAAACCAGTCTAGGGACATAATTTGTTTCCGTTGTAATCAGCCTGGTCACAGGGCTGTTGGGTGTGCCAAGCCTAAAGGTAGATATTGCTACCGTTGTAAGAAAGAGGATTACACAGTCAGAGACTGTCCGGATTGCTCCAGGCAGGGAAACGGCAGAGGACACTCTCAGTAGACCGACTGGATTGTGTCCAAACTGAATTTTTGGTCCATAAACTTCAAGTCGTTTTGAATTTCATTCTAGATCATGCTGTAGGTGATGAACGGTCTTATTTGAAAATAGAAGTTTTAGGTGAATCAATGCTCGGACTTTTGGACAGTGGCGCATCTCGTACGATTTCAGGTGGTGAGGGTATGGAAATTATCAAGGAATTGGGACTTGTTGTTGATAGGAATAGGACGAGTACTTGTACAGTTGCGAATGGGGAAAGAATTCATAATGCCATAATGAATGGCATTTTTTGAAAGAACCAATGGCCTTGAATTCTGTTGGTGATGTACATAGTCAAACGGAGCTCAACTCAATGCAGTAGACGAGAATACAGGCAGTTGTCGGTAGGAATGTATTCCTCATGGGTGTGTAATTAGGGTGTACCAGCAAAGGTGAGCATGTGATTGTGGCGACAAGTGCCCCTATCAAGCAGGGATTTTACAGAGTTAATCCCATAGTACAACAACAAATTGACAAAGAATTGGAAAAGATGTTGGAGTTGGATATTGTTGAACCGTCGAACAGTCCATGGTCTTTCCCTATATTATTGGTCAAGAAGAAACACGGCTCCTTCCGATTCTGCGTTGACTATAGAAAACTCAACTCTGTCACTGTTCGAGATAGTTATCCTCTTTCCTTGGTAGCTGATACACTTGATAAGCTTCGCGATGCAAAGTATTCGTCCAGTCTTGATGTAAAATCGGCATATTGGCAGGTAGCTGTAGCTGAAAGTTCACGCCAGTATACAGCTTTCACGGTACCGAATCGTGGGTTGTTCCAATTTGAGAGAATGCCTTTTGGGCTACATAATGCTCCTGCTACTTGGCAGCGCCTCATCGACAATGTTTTAGGGCACGATTTGGAACCCCATGTTTTTGTATATTTGGACGACGTGGTTATTTGCACCCAAACCTTCGAAGATCATTTAAGGGTTTTGGACAAAGTTTTCCGTCGGTTGAGAGAGGCCAACATTACGATAAGTACCGACAAGTGTCAATATTGTAGACCAGACATGAAATATCTAGGATATGTTATATATAGGAATGATCTTCATGTTGACTCTAATGAAGTGAAGGCCATGTTAGAGTTGCCTATCACTACCAGTGTCACGGAGGTCCGACGTATCGTTGGTACTTTTTCTTGGTATAGACGTTTCATCCCTGATTTTTTCACCATAATTTCCCCCATTACAGCTCTCCTCCGAAAAAGTATGAAATTTCACTGGTCGTCAGAGAGTGACGTCGCTTTTCGTCGGATTGAAGAGTGTTTGGTGTCAGCACCTATATTGAGTTGTCCTGACTATTCTGGTACTTTTGTGGTACAAACTGATGCTTCTGGTTATGGCATTGGTGCGATGTTGACACAACCTAACCCTGAAGGAGACAATGTCATCAGCTATATCAGTAGGTCCCTGACTCGTCAAGAAAGGAATCACTCTGCTACTGAACGAGAGTGTTTGGCAGTTATATGGGCTGTGGAGAATTTCAGGCCATATCTTGAAGGGGTCCCATTCACTGTTTGTACAGATTGTCATAGCCTTCTGTGGTGACAGAACTTGAAAGATCTGACTGGCTGTCTAGCTCGTTGGGCCATTCGTCTCCAACAGTACAATTCCAATCTGATTCATCGCCCAGGAAAGGAGAATGTGATACCTGATACATGATCTCGCAGTGTGCCTGTTGTGAATGGTGTAGGTACTGTGGAGGTCGTTGAAGCTGTTAATCAGGTAGTCTCGGAGATAAACCCAGACAAATGGTATCAGCGAATGGTGGATAAAGTCCAGAAGAATCCCCTAAAATTTTCCTGTAGGAGAACGAGCAAAGACAAACTGTACAAGAAGGTCAAAACGGAATTTTCTGAATTGTCTACTCCAGCGGATTCTTGGAAGTTAGTTATTCCTAAGAGGAATCGTTATGACATTATTGTGTCCGCACATGTCCAGCCTACTTCAGGTCATATCGGCGTATTCAAGACCTTTGCTCGGATTGCTAGTAGGTACTTTTGGCCTAAGAGGCGTAGTGATGTTGCTAGATTTGTTCGGCGGTGTACTGTATGTGCAGCACATAAGGTGTCCCAGGAACAACCGACAGACAAGATGGTGTCACACCCTGAAGTGGATAGGCTATGGAAAATGATATCCACAGACTTGGTAGGGTCGCTTCCGAGGTCTAAAGAGGGTAATAGTTTTATCCTAGTCGTGACTGATTATCTCAGCAAGTTCTCTTTGTTATTTCCACTCAGAAAGGCCACTGCTGAAATCGTTGTATGTAAGTTGGAAGAGGAAGTGTTTATGATGTTTGGAGTTCCTCGCTTGGTTATAGTGGACAATGGTCCTCAGTATCGAAGTAAATAGTTTATGGGGTTAGCTGAGAAATATCAGTATAGGGTCAAATCCAGTGCCAACTATCATCCACGTGCATACCCTACTGAGCGAGTGAATAGAACCCTGGAAACCATGGTGGCTATGTATGTTTCCGACAACCATCGTTCTTGGGATGAGAATATCCAACGAATTGCTTGTACCCTTAGAATTTCGAAACATGAAATAACTGAGTTGACTCCGTATTTCATTAATTTTGGCCGAAATATGATGTTGTCAGGTGCTGATTATATAAAAGGGGATGTCTTCAAGGAGGAGGATGGATCTCAGACTGGTGAGGTGACTTAAAATGAGTCTTTCAAGAAAATGTTCCAGCGCGTTGACGCTCAGAGATTGCTGGAGAAAAGAGTTGTGATAGAAATGATCTCAGGCGTCGTCATGTGGAATATTTCCAAAACCAACTGGTGTGAAAAGAGAATTACGTCTTATCTGATGCTGCTAAATATTTTTCTCGTGAGTAAGCACCTTATTATGTTGGTCTCTTCTTCATTCATAAGAAGATCTCTCCCTGGATGTACGAACTACGCGACGAACACGGCAATTCCAAAGGCAATTGGCAGACCAAGGACCTGAAACCCACTGAAGACGATAATTGATGTCTGTGTCATTGGCCCGGCAGTGAGGGGCCTAAGAATACTCCTGCCAGGGTGTGATCAGCTGTTGGGTGAAAGTCCCATGTCTGGGCACTCAAGGAACCATTCCAACAGATATTCCTACGTTTTCAGGCATACCATTTTCTGATATTGTAATGTTTTTTCTCTATGAGTACTTGGAACTTTTCCTTAAGGAATATCTCTTGTACGGGTTCATTTTGGATTATCATGGTGGTCTTTAGAATGTTCCAGTAATGTCTGGGTGAGGTCGTGCTTCGAGTATTTTGGAGATCAGCTGACTAGTGGTTCTTGACATCTCACTGATGTCCTTCAAGTTAGAGTGTTTAGAGTGTTCTTGTAAATAGTGTACTTACTGTAAATAGAAAATTGTTGCCCCTACAACTGGTGACTGTATATATTATGTATATATGTACAGGTATGTTTTTTCTTTCTCATCACTCCTATCTTTCTGCTAAATGGAAACTGATTTATTACGGATTGAAACCATTAGTCAAGCACCGAATGTAGTTGGTACTAAATTACTACATATTTTCAACACCTGTCGGTCTCAAATGGTTTGTACTTGTCGATATGGTAATGTTGACTTCTGAGGGAGAAGGTTTCAGAACACTGGTAATGTCTTGAAACGACTGTAAGTCACATTGCTAGGTATAGCATATACCTCTTATCCCATTTTTGTTTGATATTTTTTTTTAAAGGGAGCCGTGGGGGTTGCAGGTGCGTAGTGGTTTCACAATGACTGCCTTCCATGGTGAGGTTATTAGCACGCATGGTCGTCCATAAGGGGGGTTAGATGCTGGCCCGGCAGAATGTGCCTACGGGCTGCTGTCAACAGTGGTGGTGTCCTACTACTACATTTCATGTCAACTGCTGTTCAACGGTCATTGTGAGGGATAATACGCAGTGTTTCGTTCATGTAGTACTCCCGAATACATTCTTTTTATAATTGGGTTTTGTCTTTGACCGTTTCACCAGGGCTTTTGGTGGTCCTTGAGTTCGCTCTAAATCAAAATTCATATATCACTTTTCCGCATAACCAACGGTATTTATTGCAGCATGGATGGGGAGGGTGCGCGGCTCGTTTGGGGTGGGTACTTCAATGTATGATTAGAATGTCTGGATGTTGGTTTTATTCCAAAGGTTAGACTACGACGCGTGCAACATCTTCGCGAGGTCCCCTTGGAGACCTGTTGCAGGGCTTACTCTCAGAGTGCCGTGTTCACTTCACTGTCAGTGATGCAATGAATACTTCATAAGTATATCTGCGGATTATTATTGAAATTATTAGCTCAGGATGGAAGGTTGTCTCCTGGCTTAGCCAATATTTTTGTTTTGTAGGGAGCCATGGGTGCTATGGATGCATAGTGGTTCCATATTGACTACCTCCAATGGTAGAGTTATCAGCACGCATTGTCGTTTCTAAGGGGGGTAGGATGTTGGCCCGGCAGAATGTGCCTACGGGCTGCTGTCAACAGTGCTGGTGTCCTACTACTACGTTTGATGTCAACTGCTAGTCAACTGTCATTATGGAGGGTAATATGCAGTGTCTCATTCATGGGATACTCCCGAATATCGTCGATTGGCTCTGGTTCTACCATGTTAGGTAGAATCATTTCACTAGGGCTTGTTGGTGGTCCTTGTTTGCTCAAAATCATTTTTTTTTTTACTTTTTTCGGCTCAACCAACAAAGTATCTGGCGCTGCATTGATGGGGGAGTGCCTCTGGTTCTTCCGGGTAGGGGTTTCAAGGTATGGTTGGGTATGAGCCAAAGAGTCGACTGCTCCGCGTACCACATCTTCGCGAAGTCCCCTTTGAGACCTTCTGCGAGACATCGACTCGGGGAGTTAAGGTCAGTTCGCTGACCGTGAATCCTGTCCGGAGACAGACCTAAGCAGCGAAAAACTTCCTGAATCCTGTCTCTGGGCCTACGTCTTACGAATTATAATTATAATTCATCAGCGCAAGAGAGATATGAACTGGTTTTGCCTGCCTGTCGGCGTATGTTAAAATACCAGCGAATGCTCACTAGATACCTTGAGTGGCGTCAAGTTTGTGAAAGTGCAAGTTATTGGATTTAAGGTGTGACTGTGGAGATATACTCTGAATCTTGATAAGTGTAGGTGCACCCGAATCGTCAGTGGAACATACCTAGTTGATGACGCTGAGAATTTGACAGCTTGGACAGAGACACTTTGTCACTGAGTCACTTCTTTCGATCATTTCGCACAGGCTGATGGTGTCGTATGGTATATATATTGGTAGATATTTATGAATATTTTATTCATCCATCTATTGGGATAATTTCTGCCCATATAAAATTTATATTTTGAAACGTACTGGGTTTGTCATAAGCATATTCTGAGTGTTCGTTCCAAAATTATTGCCGTCTCCGGGATTTCAATATTGTCAAGAAGTACAAATGTCTATGAGATAACATCACTCAAACTTTCGTTCATTTCTAGATCTTCATTCATGAATTAACTTTTTCAAATTAAAACATCTTGTACAACGTTTCGATCAGGTCAAAGCGGAGTTCATAGACTCTAGTTCCGGTAAAATTAACATGAAACCGCTCAGCTTGCGATGCGGGCTAAGCTATACGTCCGGTATCGAGCATTGCCATTGCGGAAAATTGCAATTTTAGCATCGATTCCAAATATAAATAGATTCCGAATCGATAAGCCATCCATTACTGATTTTTGATTATTATTGATCATCCATTTCTCAATAACTGAATTCATTACTGAATTCATTACTGATTACTGATTACTGATTACTAATTCATTACTATTATAATGTATTTCGATAACACTTTACTTGATTCCGTAATTGAGTTACTTATTCACGAGTTGCTGCCAAAATGTGTACCGTCCTCCCGACTTTGATCCTGCTGGTCAACCCCATGTTAGATGTCATAATGTAAGTACTGTTTTTCCATGTTCTATCTGAATTGTTGTTTTGTGTTGTGTTCCGGTTGGTAAATTACTATGGTTTGTCTCTGCTACTTTGCCATGTGGCGAGCATTTATTCACGACTTTCCCATTAAATCAATAAATGTTAATTTTATACGAAAACTATCGTGACTCTTCATTTGGGGATGAATATGGTTGGGTGGTGAAATGATCAAAATCCTCTCATCAAGCCAAGCGAGTAGCCAAGTTACGATCCACAGGAGGGCAACATCTAAGTTGCGACATGTGGTGGACACGCCGTTTGCCAAATAATCTACCAAAACCATCTGAGTTGCGACACGTGGTGGAGGCGCCTTGCTCCTTCCTACAGATTAACTCTCCATAGTTAATTTATTAAGTACGTTCTGATTTGTGATCAATTTTCGTTATTCCAGTCAATTCTGTGTTTTATAAAGCTATCTCACCCATCCAACCACGATTCTTTTCAAAATATGAAGTTTTTGTAAATTCAATGATCTATTTCAATAATTAATTTTTCAATACTTGCTCTCAATTTACTTCCAACTCAACTTCTTTCATATTATCAGACCATTGATTCTCTTGAATTTCCTGAATAACTAATTTTCTTTTTTTTATCCATTGATGCGTAACTTGAAAGGCAAAATAATAATGATATCATTCATACAACCATTCATGCACCATTGTTTCTAAAAATTCTGGGAAATTTTGGTATCATGGTATAGTAAGTGATTCAGAAAAGAATTCTCTGGTGATATTTCGTGTATTTCATTTCATTTTACGGGGTGTGATTTCACGAAGTTTCTGGGAAACAGTAAATATTTTAATTTTGGTTTTAGATAAGTGAGTAATATAAAGCAATTTGCCTTATTAAGTGGAGTATTTGAGAAACTCATTCGATTTTCATGCAGAGATACAGAGCGTTTAGTTTCAGCTATCCATTTATTAGTATAGGTGATAAATATCATATATGATTTTTTCAAATAGGTATCATATCATATTACGTTAAGAATTTTTTTCAACCAAAATGGAGCACAACCCAATGTTTTTCTATCGTTTTTATTGGTATATATATTCCAAGTTTTTTGTGCACTATCAACCCTTATTAACAGAACATCCAAGTGTACCTAAATATTCAGATTTTTCACTCTTTTCAAAGATACAGGGCGTCCTTGACAATATTCAGTACTGAACATGCATAAATTCGACTTTTTATTTTCAATTTTGACATTCAATTTTATCTATTTTCTCTCACCACGTCACAATTCTTGAGATATGAATGATTATGCCCAATACCTGTCTTACTTCAGCTTGGAAATATATCATTGATATTGTCTGATCGTGAAGAATACCTGTATCGCCAGTACCAGCTTCTAAGCGATTACCAATAACATATTTTGAGAATTGTGTACAATTAGAGCCACCCTGAATCAAACCTACTGATTTGTTGATGGTACATACATCCCAACTCGCAACTCAGATGGTTTTGGTAGATTATTTGGCAAACGGCGTGTCCACCACATGTCGCAACTCAGATGTTGCCCTCCTATGGATCGTAACTTGGCTACTCGCTTGGCTTGATGAGAGGATTTTGATCATTCCACCACCCAACCATATTCATCCCCAAATGAAGAGTCAAGATAGTTTTCGTATAAAATTAACATTTATTGATTTAATGGGAAAGTCGTGAATAAATGCTAGCCACATGGCAAAGTAGCAGAGACAAACCATAGTAATTTACCAACCGAAACACAACACAAAACAACAATTCAGATAGAACATGGAAAAACAGTACTTACATTATGACATCTAACATGGGGTTGACCAGCAGGATCAAAGTCGGGAGGACGGTACACATTTTGGCAGCAACTCGTGAATAAGTAACTCAATTACGGAATCAAGTGAAGTGTTATGTATTATAATAGTAATGAATTAGTAATCAGTAATCAGTAATCAGTAATTGATTCAGTAATTGAGAAATGGATGATCAATAATGATCAAAAATCAGTAATGGATGGCTTATCGATTCGGAATCTATTTAAATTTGGAATTGATGCTAACATTGCAATTTTCCGCAATGGCAATGCTCGATACCGGGCGTATAGCTTAGCCCGCATCTCAAGCTAAGCGGTTTCATGCAAATTTTACCGGAACTAGAGTCTATGAACTCCACTTTGACCTGATCGAAACGTTGTACAAGATGTTTTAATTTGGAAAAGTTAATTCATGAATAAAGATCTAGAAATGAACGAAAGTTTGAGTGATGTTATTTCATAAACATTTGTACTTCTTGACAATATCTGTGTACACCCAAGCAACTGCATGAAGGTTCGTTCCACAGTTGAGAGAATGTGGTTTGTCAGTCATATCTCCAGCATAATCAGTAGTATATCTCCAAAATCACCTCTTCTGTCCACAGCCAGAGCTATCAAGAACGACCAGTTGAACCATAATAACATAACCTTACCTCAAACATCTCAACAGAAATAAGGTCTGATATAGGAAACCTGAGACACCTTGGTAGGTTATAGAGGAAACAAACCACACTGACACTCGGGTAAGTGTGTGCTACACATTTTATTCGCTAGTAATCTATCAGTACTGTTGTCTGTGCAATCTGACCTTTGAGGGGCTGAAATTGTTAGTTAGAAGTTGTTTCTTAGAACTCAAGTGAGACAGAATGGCCTATTTCTATTTATGGGGTACCTAGGTCTCTGTTCAGGGGTATAATGTATTGTTTCAGTTGGTCATATAAAGTTTCAGATCTGATTGATCATTGCAAGGGGGCCCTGAAGTTTTCTGAGGGTATCACAGGGCATAGACTTTCTAGTTACACTACAGTTGTGACCCTTTTTATATATATATATAACTTCCTCTCAGTGGAATCATTGCATATATGTTAGTGCTGGGCTTTCGTACCCAGCTGTCTACATTTCCTAGTAATCCCAAACTGTTTGTTATTATCCAGCTAGTATTCACTGATAGTTCAATTTCAAGGTAATGGGGTTCTGATAGTTTCTTGATACAAGGTGGCATCACTTGAGTTTCCAAGCTTGATTTTATCAATGTCATCAATAAGTTTATAGAAATTACTTCGCCATTTCCTGGGACTATACAGGGTGTCACCACTCAAAGTTTATGAACAGGTTATTGTTGAAGGGCTTTTCCTACTCAATAAGAATTATAATACATTTTTGAGATAGACAACTATACAGGGTGGAAATACTTGAAGTTGACAAGAGGAATCTTACCTATCTTCCTATAATGGATTTATTGGGGATGATTCAGTCATATACTTGAAATGTTGAGAATATTTGAGTTGATAATGAGTTATACAGGGTGAAATCATGGAAAGTGAACAAAAGGGTTATACATGTTCTGCTCGAGATTACAGATCAATATTTGATGATGTCATGGTTCAATTTCAATGTAATTGAGTTTTGATAGTTTTTTATGATGACAGAAATATTGTCAAACAAGTAAGGAATAGCGTGTATTTAGCTTATGTCTTCGCAAGGTTTTTTATCCTTATGGCATAAGTCTGCTTATATTTCACGTCGTGCTCGGTGCTAAAATCTGGAGGCTTGAGATTCCTGGTTGTTCGGCCCAGGTTTAACTTTGCTGTAATCGAACCAGCATCAGCCGAACTTGGACTGCAGTTACCATCTTCTGCTAGTCGCAGATATCATCAAAACCATTCCAGCAGTCTGCAACTGACTTGTAGGCATCAGACTTCGTCGTGGGATTGCACGCAAGTTTTTATCTCTGATAATTTATCTTTAACAATATGATTCATTATTTTAACTGAGGAATTTATATGTAAATTTGATTTATCATTGTTGTGATATAATCCATAGCTTATTCACTCCTGATTCCACACCTCTCATTTGATACTCTACCCATGCAAGTATACCAGCGCTGGTAAACCAACTGACCCCTATTACATAGGTTACATTTTTTATTCTCTGAAGTGAGATCAGGGAATCAGGGTATATGGAGTCCATTTGATATCTTCTATTTATGTAAACATAACTTTCCTTTCATGAGTATGTACGATCTGGCTCAAGTGTTCTTGACTATGAGATTGTGAGACCCTTGTTTTTTTCATACAATTAAACTGAAGTTGTTATAGTGATACCGAGTTATTTCTTTTATTGTCATCAACTCAATTTGGTGAATTTGGTGAGTTGATCAGTAACTGAGGGTGTTTGCCAGGAGGTAAATTTATCTGTCGCCCATTTTAAATGAGAATTCTTTTTAACGATTTTTCTTCTAATCGAACTCCTATATCTCCACTGTAGCGAGTGGCAAACTACCCGTCTGTCCTTCTGACAGCCGGTTTATATGCGACTAAGTTTTTAGAGCGTTGAGGTAGATTGAGGTTGAGTGCTCTAAAGTTCCCTCAATGGCGCCTAGTTAATGAAAAATTATTTGAGTATGTTTCTTGTCCCTATCCTGGTCTACGAGACAAAACAGATTATTGGAAAGAGGTAGTACAGAAAGAAAAGCGGAAGAAAATTATTGGTGACAATCATGACAAAAAAATAGCCTGTCATGCCGGTGTTTTCAAGACCTTTGAACGAATAAAGGAGCGTTACTATTGGCCAAAAATGCGGGCTGATATAGCCGCCTACGTCCGGAAATGTCAGATTTGCAATCGTCACAAACCGGAGTTACAACGTCCCGCTGGTTACATGGGGAAGCACCCTGAACCAACTACTCCATTGCAGATGATCTCGTTAGATCTCGTCGGACCATTGCCTCGTTCAAAAGAGGGGTACCGATTCATTTATGTTGTAACCGACACTTTTAGCAAATGTTCTTCATTTTTCCCTTTGAGGACCGCGACTGCTGCTGCTGTTATGCGTATAACTGAAGAACACATTTTTCTGATGTTCAGTTGCCCTCAAATTTTGATCTATGACAATGGAGTGCACTTTCAATCCAATGTATTCAAGAAGTTATGCGAAGACTATCATGTTCATATTAGATTCACGCCTCTGTACCATCCGCAAGCAAATCCCGTAGAAAGAGTCAACCGAGTTCTTGAAGCAATGCTTTCGTGTTATGTGGTGGAGAACCATAGAGTATGGGCTGAGTTATTGCCAAAAGTAGGATGTGCAAGCCGCACTTCAGTTTCACGAGGCCACGGGCCTAACACCATTCTTTATAAATTTCGGACGCGAGCACAAACCCAATGGTAATAACTACGAACATCCTTCTGCTAATGTAGATAGCGTTCCTACTCCCAGAAGAGCAGTAGGAGAATTCAAAAACATTTATCGTGATGTCTGGAAACGTCTTGACGACGCACACTCAAAGTCCAAGCGGCGCTATAATCTGAGGCGAAGACTGGTTGATTATTCGGTTGGTGATTCTGTCTATGTGAGGAATCATGTTCTCTCCGACGCTACTAATCATTTCACTGCTAAATTCGCACCGAATTATAAAGATCCTTTCACTATAAAAAGAAGCTCTCTCCCGTAACATATGAGGTGTTGGATGGCAATGATAAGTCTAAGGGTATTTGGCATGTTCAAGATATTGAGGCTCGTCCGCCTGATGCAGGTTCTGAGGATGAGGACTTTCCTGATTCCTCTACGGATATTTGAGTTCTCGTGCAGTATTTTCGACGAAATTTTGAGATTTACAGGTGAATCTTTTCGGGGTAGAGGGGGAGTGTTACACTTCGTTTTATTCCTAACGAAAATCCTGCATATAGCAGATCTATTCAACATTGTTTACGTACGCAACCTTGTATTATCCTGTTCCTCCGCTCATCAATTCGTGAAATTAGGTAGGTAGAGATACCGTGGCCGTGTTATCGTTGGTCTGTGAACTGGTCCAACACATTTTGTTGTATTTGGCTGAACTATTTAGTTATGATTCTCCGTTTATCAGGTACTGTCAGTACACGATATCTTAACTGGGCAAGGCCTGCCTGACTGTTGATCTCTGTGAATTGTAGCATAGGTGGTGAAACTGACCATACTTGAATTGTAAGATCTTTCATAGATAGTCATTCTACAACTTCATTTCCATTTCAATCATTGTTTTGTTTACATCGAAATAATTTTCCATTAACCAATATGTCACTGTCAAAGGTGTCATCTGGCGATGACAAGTGAGTGTTATTTGCGAGCTAATCTTCTTTTGTTTACGTATAAGCACACTTCTTCTTTATCTCTAGCCGCTGTCAGAAGAGGTTATAGACAATAATTATGATTGAAGGGTTTTGTTCGATTAAAGGCAAAACCATTGCAATCTATTCAGATAGCCAGGCGGCAATCAAAGCAGTCAACTCTATGCAAGTTAACTCAAAACTAGTATGGGACTGCTTAGAAACCCTAAATGCACTGGGCAGTCAGAACAGACTGACTCTAGCATGGGTACTAGCACATACAGGGTACGAGGGCAATGAAGAGGCAGACTCACTTGCCCGAGCAGAAGCAAACAAAGCTCTGAATGGCCCAGAACCCTTCTGTGGTATTGCGAAAGCTATAAAAAAGACTAGTATCAAATCATGGATGCAAACCAAATCTCAAGAATGGTGAAACAAATCGCCAGGAATGAGACAGGCAAAAGAGTTTATTAAAAAACCATCGCCAACATTCACAGAATATCTACTAAGCCAGAAACGGAGTTCAACTAGAATACTAGTGGGACTTCTCACAGGGCATTGTAGGCTCAACAAACACATGAGTACGATAGGTCTGACTGAAGAACTGCTGTGCAGGTTCTGTCAGGAAGAGGAGGAAACAGCAGTACACATACTTTGCCACTGTGAGGGCTTGTCAAGACTAAGGTTCCTTACGCTGGGTGAGGAAAAACCAGAAGCCCAGAGATACACAGGGGATCTGAAAGCTAGCCTATGGAGTCTCATAGAGAAGACGGGGCTAGCCGAAGAACTCTAATCTATTATGAGGGCAGACACAATAGATCTGAAAAGGTCGCGGTGTGGAGGCAGATAGCCCGAAGGCCCCATTCTAAATCTAATCTAATCTTTGTTCGATTCACAACCCTTTAAGTTTGTTATTCGATTACTATTTTGAATATTCGGTGTGATGTACTCATGGGTTGTGTCCCGTCATGTCAGTGGCTCTGGCCGAGGAAGAAGATTCCTCACGTAATTCTGACGCCTTCTTCGATATCGACGCATGTCCGAATTCGAGAGTAATCTAGATTTTTCTGGAATTAATTGATGCGCATCAGGTTGGCTGTGGCGCAATAATATCCGCTGCTGTGCTGTGCTTCGGAAGTGTAGTCTGGCGAAAGTCAGGCCATTTTTCCTTTTTCAAAAAAAAGTGGTGTTAAGCCATTTAGGCTCAAGTGTTGTGTTGGTGGTCGGGATGGCTCCCACCAACAAGGCTGATTGCCATATAACGATGGCAAGAAGAACATTCTTCCGGCGGGAAACACAGCCCACCGAAACCGACGAGAGACTCGGGATTCATTTTGGAAACCTTGAGTGGACCACCTCGTGGTACAAGTGAGCCTGAGATTTGGTTTCTTTGTAAATAGTTCACTTATAGTAGTAATTTTTGTAATAGTGTCGAGATAATTATTTGACCAAAAATCTCAATTTTCTGGGTACCTTTGTTGGTTCTGGTACCAGACCTCATTTTCGAGGGATTTGTGGCTGAAGAACACGAGGCCGGCGTCACTCAACTTCATCAAACCCGCCCATCATCAGAGGTATGAGGTATTTTCTGATCCTTTCGAGTGACTATACATGTTCTCTTCAGGGTTTTTCATCCCAGTCGTTGGGTACTACCTCTACTGAGAGGCCATAGAGCTGTAGGGGCTCTAATCTGTGGCTGATTAGATCCACAGCCTTCTGTACCTTACACCCTGAGGATTTACCCTGTAGCACTACTGCACCAGAGATTATACACTCCCCTAGATAGACAACGCCCGTGTTAAAACTGGCCGCGCTCCGAATGGAGCCACAAATCCAGTTTCGTTCCCGCCATTTGGAGCCCTGTGAAATTCATTCATGAAAATCGTCGCGTATCTACCGAACACTACCGAATCCCCGACCAGTCCCGACTCACAAAATGCGTGCATGCTAAATCTTCTTTGGAACTCTCGCTCGACCCAAATCGTTACCACCGATAAAACAACCGTCCCTTCCCCCTCGCTTGTCCTTCCGCACACGTGCCGCCTATCCCTTCAGCCTTCATCTCTAGAGCAGGTATAATTTTTAAATCTGGAGGTGCCTGGAGGCTGGACATATCTTCCAATTTTATTACTTATTTATTAATGAATTATTGTTGTATGTGATATTGATTCGATTGTTCTCATTCATTTCTCATTATTGTGTTTACCTATCTGGTTATTGCTGTATTGTTCACTGTGACCAGATATTCTCTGCTTTGACGATCATGAATCGCCCTCAGGACCACCGTAGTGGAAATAAATGTAGTTTTTTCAACTGTGGAATATCGCAAAGAGACGATGAAACTTTACAAATGTTCCGTGTTCCTAGTGATACTCGTGCCGAACAGTGGATTTTTAATTGTGGTTAGTTGTAAGTTTTAATACTTTTTTTCAACAAACCTCAAGTTATGACAGAGAGCGTTATTGTTTTTTTTTTAAATACGTATAATTCGAATCTTTCCAATCCTGAAGTAGGTATGCTTAGAATGGGTTGAAATATTCAACCCCTAAGACATTTTTCTTGGTTAAATTTTTTTTTTTCAAAAAGATGTCAAATTCTTTGAAGTTTTCGAAATAACTTTTAGAGATGAAAAAGTCAGTAAATTAATTGGGCTTTTCAGCTATGTTTCTTCAAAATTTCATACAATGAAATAGTTGTAAAAAAATATCAAGAGGTTGAATTAATATTTCAACCCCTAATCTAGACTTTAAAAAATTTCTGGAATATAATATAAAGTGTCTTCGGAAAGTTTGTGTCTATTCAGATTTCACACATTTGTTTCAAGTTTGAACGCATTTTCTGGGGTGTGTATAATTGGCGGACTGGATAAAATGCTGCGGACTGGCTATTTCCAGTAAACGAATCGTTGTTTTCATTTCATATCTGGATTGAGCTCATCGAATTTTTTTCCAGCCCCCCTGGGGGAGCCTTTACTCTTTTATTTTTTCATAAAATCTTGCGGACTGGGTATTTCCTCGGGTATTTTTAACAATAAAATCATCTCAATTTTCTCAAAAATCGATTCATCCCATTAGCTTTCACGATGAATAGTTTTTAAAGTTTCCCCCTAGCCCCCCTGGGAACACTTTACTCGTTTATTTTTTCATAAAATCTAGCGGACTGGGTATTGTTAAAAATAAAATCATACCAATTTTCTCAAAAATCGATTCATCCCATTAGCTTACACGATGAAAAGTTTTTAAAGTTTCTCCCTAGCCTCCCGGGGAGCACTTTACTCGTGTGTTTTTCCATAAAATCTTGCGGGCTGGGTATTTTTACCAGTCAAGTCATCTCAATTTTCTCGAAAATCGATTTATCTCATGAAAATACAGGTTGGAAAGTTTTTTGAATTTTTCGCAAGTCTCCATGGGGAGCACTTTACTCGTGTGTTTTTTCATAAAATATTGCGAACTGGGTATTTTTGTGAGTCAAATCATCTCAATATTCTTAAAAATCGATTTATCCCATGAGCATACACGATGAATAGTTTCAAAAATCTCTCCCTAGCCCCCCGGGGAGCACTTAACTCGTGTGTTTTTTCATAAAATCCTGCGGACGCTGATGAGGCGTCATTTGAATAAGCAAAATAGGGTCCAAAAAAAACATTATATCATAGATGAGAGAGAGGAACACCAATGCCTACCTTATTTTTCTTGGTTCTCACGATGTTCTCTGAACATTTCAGGATATCCCTTTCTGTGGAAACCAGAACATAAAAAAAGTATAATATCAGAACAAAACAAAATAAATTTGGTAACAACAGAAATAATATAATAATATCACATTTTTCAGTATTGTCAGTATCGCATATTTGGAATTTGAAAATGTGAACATGCCGCAAGATCTTATGAAGAATAACACGAGTAAAGTGCTCCCCAGGGAGGTCAGTGAAGAAAATCAGAAACTTTTTATCGTGTAGTTCAATGAGCTGAATCCAGATATGCAATTAAAACAACGATTTTTTTGCTGGAAATAGTCAGTCCGCAGCATTTTATTTCAGTCCGCAAATTATACACACCCCAATTTCTGTAATTTGGAAGTTTTCACTTCGACAAAACTGTTTCATACCAGAAAATTGAAAAATACCAAAAACTAAATGTTTCAATAAAACATTCAAATTTGAGAGGAATATGTAAAATCGGAAAAGAAATAATTTCGCGTAGTGAATGTTTTTGAAATTCAAACGAGTAAGCGTACTTCGAATGATTTATTTGAGAAATTCTCATTTTTACCATCTAGTGAAAGTCACGTGACTCCGACCTAGCCAGCTATTTTAGATATATGTTACTTAAATCCATTTATTTATACATCTGAGACTTTTTCTGATAAATACCAATTTTGAAGTGATTCGAAAGTTTTCTCATACATCTGTTCTTCACACCTACCTATTACACTTAAACTATAAGCTTGGGCATGTTTTGAATGTGTATGACACTGGATTTATCGTTTGAAGTAATTGTAGGTACCTAATTTGGTGTTTTCAGCTTCCATTTATGACCACACGAGTAATTAAATATGTATTTCGTGCATAGTAACATTTTTTCTTTTCCAAAAATAATCAATGAATAGATGAATTTGTTTGTGAAGCCTGCTTATCTCACATGTCTTATCTTCCACTTAATTTTGTTAATCTCCACATCGGCGTCCGCTTTCCCAATATATGAGTTCTTGAATAAGCAATCTATGATGAGTATAATCTCCTGTTTGATATTCAAAATACCTTTAGAATAATCTTCGGCAAACCCCATCAGATATTTAAGGGGTAGTTTGCTGCGTAAAACGTTGCTAGCTTCATCTAGAAGCACCTGCTTGCCATCATCAGGGCCCCATCCAATTGTCTCTAGGAATTTCATATTACTCTCTCCATAAAAAATCATACTCTTCATGGTAGTAGTGGTTCCAGGTTTTCGTACCATACATACTTGTTCGTCACCCATTTCATAGCGTATTCCATCGAATGAGAATGCTAGAGCATTATCAGATAGATAGTAGGTTTTAGTGGCATCGTTTGGTGTGAATTTTTCCTCAATATAGATGTAACTTCCAGTAATATCAAGAATCAGACCTTGAAAGTTGACGGCGATCCTTATTTCATCAGAATTCTTGAATGAGGGTGACCCATATGTTTGTATGTGTGCTCATTTATGCTCATCAGTGAATGATCTAAAATTGGTTCATCAAACACGTCCAATTGGGGGCTAGTAGAGGCTGTTGCAACCATCTTGCAGCTAGTTATCGTAACTTCAGACCAATTGACTTCAAAAAATATTTGTCGCTCGCTGACAATCTATGTCTTCCACGTTCGGGAAGTTCTGCTCGAATGAATCCACTACCACGTTTTCTCTCCTTCTTATTGATATTGCGCTGAATGGTATCGGAGCTAGTCGGTTGCATGCGTTCTGATTGGTTCCCAAAACAAAACCCGTTTCATTCCTTTGATGGTGTCTGCTCAATCGAGGTGTTCCAGTTCTAGCTTAACGATGATTTTTTCTCTGCGAAAATCGACTAGAAGACCGTTATCATCCAATATTCTTAGTGTAATGTTGTCGATAAACTGACGCCCATTCGGGCTGATGAGTAAATATATGATATTTTGCGGCTTCTTTGATAGCTTATACCCAGGCTCCACATCAACATCGAACTCATATAGTGTATGAACCTCCTCACCATTGGAGAATGCTCCTGTGGTAATATAACAGTCCACCCTCAAGAGACGAACCTTCATTATATTCACAGGCAGCGTGGATTCATGCAATATATTACGCGGGTATTTCTTCGCTTCAAATCCCAACACTGACATTTCAGCGTAATATTATAAGCATGGAGAAAGAAAATTTCATCAATATTTCGCCCATCGAGCGGTATTGTGGGTGTCTTTTGTGAGAAAAACTAAATATCGAAATTTTTAGAGCGCACCATTTAGAGCGAAAATTTAATGAGCGAAATACCTTAAGAGCGAACAATCTAGACAGCGAAACAGTCACAGCGAAGAATGGAAGAGCAAAATTTTAATGACGAAAATATTTTTCTGCGAAATAATTCACTCAGTTGTGGCGAAAATCAGAGAATTTTGAAACTTAGAGAACTAAAACGCCATCTGAGGAATCAATGATATGGAAAATCATAATAAATAATTAATTTCATTGGCAATATATCAAATTTTCAACAAAAATACAACAAACATATAAGTTTCATTTATTTAATTTATGTTATGACAAACACCTCGAAGAAATTCCAACTTTCGATCCGGATTATATTGTTCCAGTAAAAGCCTGAGGCGACATTCATTTCTATGATTTTTTGTGTTCCTTTTTGTAGTCTCTCCACGCAGAATATGTTCTATTTTAATATCGTTGAGGTTTTGTTGTTGCTACAGTGCTTTGATGAGTTTCCAAATAGTTGGATTACAACCCCCTAATATGTAGTTGAATTGATTATGCCAAGATTCCACAGAATTATTGGTTTTGTGTAATCCATTACACACGTTCTCACACTGATTCCATAGCTTAATAGCAAACTTAGCAGGGCGTCTTCTTCCGCCCCTCAAAGACCGACCCAACCAGGTCCCTTCGAAATAATCTAGATATTCCGTTAGGCTGATCATATTGATTTGGTAAAAATCAGATCGCAACAATTCCTCATACCCATCAATGACGTCTTTTTCAGGAAGGAAAGCCAATGCTCCCAGACAATTGAGTTGCAAAGTAACATTTGGGTCACTCTGGTATTGGCTAGCCCAATCTGGAAATTTTTGCAAGTTTCTTTAAAGAGCCTGCTTGAAATGGAAGTAGCAACCAGAAATCTTTGCTTCAGGGAATTCTTGTTTCATGGCATTTATGCAGGCAATCTCAAAATCAATCATAATATTTTGTGGACTTCCAAGATCTTCACGCAATTCTTTGATCTTGGAGAATAAATGTCTGTATGTATCTGTAGTTTTGTTTGGCAAAAGTGCAAATACGGTAGGAAGCCAAGTGTCGTTTTCTGCTACATGTATGGTGTACAATTGCTGGAATAGAGAAGGTGAGGCTTTGAACGTGCCATCACAATACCATTTTTTATTCCGTGTCATGTGGTTCAAATTTTCAGCCGTAGAGAAAATCAAAATTCTCTGATTGTTATCTCCGCTATCATATAGCAAGAAGGCCCTTTCATTTTTGATAAATCTGTACTCTTCCGGAATCAACAGATCTTCCAAAGACATTGGATTATTTGGAACATGTCCCTCCTTCAATCTGTGTTTCCTAATACTCCTTTTCATATTTTTCACAGTTGGCATTCTTCCCATGACCGCTGTTGAAAGATCACTACACACCTACGACAAAACCAAACTATAACCTAACCTCCTATACGACTAAAACAAATCCAATGAATAATAGGACATTCTCATTGAGTAGGTACAAGAGTTAAAAATGAATGACAAAAGTATATACCTGTGCAATGATATTATTTGGATTGTCATTGGTTTCGGTTGCCAGTTGTTTCATATCGTCGACTACTTTTCTTGCGTAGATCTCTGCCGGATTCGGTGGGTGACTATGCTCTGATTCTTTCATTATATTTTCATTTTTAGTCTGTAATCTTCCATGACATAATTTATCCTTATATTCCACACATTTCCAATAAGTTTTCTCATCAACTACTTTCTCCTTTCTATATATAAAATTATTATATACAGCCAAAACATTGCCGCGTTTACTTTTAATGTACTGTAACATGGCGACGAACTAATGTTCAGAATACACAATGTTCCGTTTGAAGTTAACATTTTGCATGAACCTATACCTATACCACTAATATCACAAAAAAAACTGCTTCTAGATAGTGAAACTCGTTTAGGAGCAAAAACTCATCAATGTCCATAGCCGAAGAAATATTTTCAGTGGTATATTTTTTCTTTCGCTCTAAATGGCAGCGCGCTAAAATTATTCGCCTTAATTTTTTTAAAACTAAATGTCTTCGATGTAAATGTTCTGCGACCTATAATTTTGCACCCTAAAGAAGTCGCTATACTCAAATTCGCTCTTTACTTCTCGCTCACAACGACGTCCCCTCGCTATAGCCTTTTGTAGAGCTTCATTGATTTCCTCTATTTCATAGGCGCCAGGTGGTATGTGGACTATTTTGTGGGTGGTTTTGGCTCCCAACACAGCCCAAAAGTCCAATCGGTTATTTTTCCCATCTTTATTGAGTATGGAGTTATATGAGTAGGAACCATGCAATCCCAAAACATAGGATTTTTTTGTATCGAGTTCAATAGGTGGGTGAAGTCGGCGCTCAAAACACTGCGGTCCCCAGATATGGTGAAAGTTTGTGACATGACTTCTCAGAGGAAGGCGACGGCGGAACTGTGATAAATGTTGAAATATATGCGCAACCGTGGTGGGAAGGTGACAACCTTATTGCTGCTTACAACAATGATGAATGCCGCCGTTTCAACGAGGTGAAGTATTAATACATTCAATTGCCACATTCACATCTTTGATCTGACGAGAACAGCAAAATATTCTACTCGGTGTTGGTCCATCATTTCAAAATTGGTATTTTGAAACGTCCGGATCGTTACGTAATTGCTGAGGAATTTTATCACGAACTAGAGCAATTTCATGTGGGGCGCAACCGATAACGACTTCTTTCAGCATGTCTGCGAGCTGCTTTTCACTAATTTTCAGCAGGGAACGCAATCTTGAGTAATCCAGTAATGAGTGCCTCATTCGTTTGATGCTTTCTCTATCTATATTGAAGACTTTTTAGTTACACTTTAGAATTAGTTTTGAATAAATTATGTATTGATGATAATAATAAAATTTTGGCTGATATCGATTCATCTTTGCATTTTGAGTGATTTGGATGGGTTGGGTGGAGATAATGAGAAATTGTCATTAGGATATGTACAGAAAAAACGATAAAGTTTATAAAAATGTGAAAAGGGTGTTGAAAATTCGAAAATGGGTTGATGATATAGGCTCATCAGATGTATTTCAAGCTGTCGTTAACTGTGCACACAAATGCCTATGAGTTGACCCAAGCAAAATATGGTGCGCACACGATATCTACCAAAAATAAACGAATGTCGGAATTTCAATCTTCAATATGTATGAAAGTCTCGAGAAAAAAACGATTTTTCTGGTATTGCGCATGATATCACCCACCAGAACTATAGTGCGCATGCATTATCTCGTGAATGCGAAGGCCAATCAGCGATCTGACACCACCAACTTGAAGGTCTCTGAAAGTTAACCGAAGGATACCCCCTGAAAACGATACCCCATGACAAGGAGTATTCTGTAAAAAATCGGGTGCGCAGGCCTAAGACAAGCCTGAGGCCGAAATAGACCATTATTGGTCGTTTTTGGTTGCGCAAAAGTGGAAAATATGCGCAGTATATCGGATAATATATATTTTTGGGTATTCATAACGAATCCTCGATCGGAAATTCCGATACGAGTTCCTTCGCTGATATAATGTGAAGAGGGCGTTGAAAAATTCTGGAATGAGTTGATAATATAGGCTTATCAGATGTATTTCGATCTGTAGTTAACTGTGCACACAAATGCGCATGACTTGACCCATCCAATATATAGTGTGCACGCGATATCGTCCGAAAATAAACGAATGTCGAAATTTCAATCTTCAATATGTATGAAAGTCTCGAGAAAAAACCGATTATTTGGTATTGCGCATCATATCACCCACCAGAACTATAGTGCGCATGCATTATCTCGTGAATGCGAAGGCCAATCAGCGATCTGACACCACCAATTTGAAGGTCTCTGAAAGTTAACCGAAGGATACCCCCTGAAAACGATACCCCATGACAAGGAGTATTCTGTAAAAAATCGAGTGCGCAGGCCTAAGACAAGCCTGAGGCCGAAATAGACCATCATTGGTCGTTTTTGGTTGCGCAAAAGTGGAAAATATGCGCAGTATATCGGATAATATATATTTTTGGGTATTTATAACGAATCCACGATCGGAAATTCCGATACGAGTTCCTTCGCTGATATAATGTGAGGAGGGCGTTGAAAAATTCTGGAATGAGTTGATAATATAGGCTTATCAGATGTATTTCAATCTGTAGTTAACTGTGCACACAAATGCGCATGACTTGACCCATCCGAAATATAGTGCGCACGCGATATCCTCCGAAAATGAACGAATGTCGAAATTTCAATCTTCTTCTATCTTCTATGTATGAAAGTCTCGAGAAAAAACCGATTATTTGGTATTGCGCATCATATCACCCACCAGAACTATAGTGCGCATGCATTATCTCGTGAATGCGAAGGCCTATCCCAACAAACATTTTAGGTATAATATACGTCATTTCGACCTCAGAATAGGTCATCGACTTATTTGGCCAAAGTGAATATTACGTCTTATTCACTTCAAATTTACCAATATGGGGAAAAAACTGGAAGTAATTCAGAAGACGAGAATAGGGATATTAGGGTATCCTGACCAATAGGTCGGGGAAACAATTAGGTGAAATTGCCCTAATTCTAGTACGATAGTGGTCTGATTTTAGTTATTCTGACGTTATTCATTACCTACTTATGGGTGGGTTTACTAAGATTTCTACCTGGTTTACTGTCATTTGGTTGGGTTCGGAAAACAAATATGTACCGTGTTTCACGATCGACAATACCTACTCATACACGTGTGGAGTTTATGAACATGGCGTTCAAAAGAAAACTCGATAGTAGTGAAAGGTGTAGATAATATGCATGTTGTTTAGCTCATTTGAGGTAGTTGTGAATCGTTATTCAACCTGCAATGCAAAATTTATTGTGATAATGTTGATTTTACTCATGTAAAATTAGTGGGCCCACGAAATTATTGGATTTGTAGAAAAATACTGGATGATATTCTTTGTGTTTTCGAATTATTTTTCAACAATTCCATCTGAAAATGAATCAACTGGTAGAATATGATCATATATGCGAAATTTAACCTTTTCTGTATTACTATTCATTAGGATGTGGTCGTTATGTAGAGATTTCTTCTTTCTCCGTCAATGGCGAAAAAGGTTCGAGCCAACAAATATGGCGTCGGTTTCATATTGGACTTAAAAGTCAAATTTCTTTCAAGAATCTTCAATTTTCAGGGCGAATAGGCTTCGTTCATAGTCGAAAATTCTGTATATTCTGACTATGGAGCCCAATTTATATATGTTGGGATTCTAGACTATATCCACGAGTATATTATTTGAGTTGCAGTTAACCTGATGGATTAATATTATCAAATGTTCCCTATAATCATAATATAATTTGTCAAATGTTTGTTGTTTGCCTTCAATTTCCTATTCTGCACTACGGTATGTTTTCTAATTAGTCGCTGGATGACAGGCTTCATTTTTCAGCGAATCGGAAAAGTCCATCGCCGTGTTGTCATCTGTCGAACAGTGTTGCCGTTCTAGTACACTTTTAGTACATTTGCTATTTTTGTACGTTCTCAACCGAAGTGTGATAATTGATTTTTTTTATAAAAGTCATTTGAAATATGCATTCAGATCTGACCAATGAAATGAGTGGAAGTAAAACTTCGAATGTCAGAACAAATCGATGGTTTAGATGATCAAACATCATCGTAATGTACAGAAAGATATCATGATTTGCTTTAGAAGCGTTCAAGCGGTAAGCTACCTGAACCACTCACTGGTGATAAAGAATAAAACATTCAAAACTCATACATTGCCCTTGTCTCCAGTTTTTTAATATTTTCAGAAATTAATGATCATTTCAAAAAATTTGCCGACCTCAAAGCACCAGGATCAATAATAGTCATCAACTTTGAGAACATGATTTTAGGACTAATTTTGGTATTCTCGGCTCTCTCAAGGACACTTCGTTCAATAAGGATTTCATAGGTGGTAATCTTGCCTTCATCGGATATGAAGTTGGTGCTGATTAGGTTAAGAAAAGTCTAAGAAACTCCTTCGACTCAATTGGTCAAAAATAGGCAGAACAGAGTATGAATCCGACTTATTTTCTCCATCTGATTATTCCCTGACTTCATGATCGTTTATGAAGTTAGAATTTGGTAAATTTCAACTCCAATAAATATCCTGATAGTTCGAGGGCCTGGAAGATATTTTACTGGTAATTTTTATGTTAAATATTACCCAATTGATAACTAAATACTCACTAGGACCATGAAGTTATGTTTGAAGTCTGTAATGAGTAGTTTCCAACTATGCAATTTGTCTATAAAGTTGATAGTTTTTATAGAAAATGTTGAGGTCCTGAACAGGCATTTTACAACCTAATCCATAACTTTCTAGTCACTCAGGGCATAAAGGTAAAATATTTTGTCGGAAATTAGTAAATTTCGACTTCTTCGAGTAATTTCTCCTCTCTGCTTGGTATAATTCTCTTAAAATGTTGGTTGGGATCGGCGATATGACACAACCAATGTGAAGGTCACTAGAAGTTAACCAAAGGATACCCTCTGACAAGGAGTATCCTGTAAAAAATCGAGTGGGCAGGCCTAAGACAAGCCTGAGGCCGAAATAGACCATAATTGGTCGTTTTTGGTTGCGCGAAAGTAAAAAATATGCGCAGTATATTGGATAATATATATTTTTGAGTATATATGACGAATCCATAATCAAAATTCCGATATGTTTTTTTTTCTCTGATTAACGCATGCGCACAACATTTGTGCAAGTATTGCTTGTGCAGTTGGGTGCAATGTAAATAACGGCTAAAACTCCATCTGAGTTGATTGTCGCCCTAATCCTTTCTCGAGTTTCCACCAATTGTATGAACCAATAGGAAATGAAATTATGATATTTATTGATTTTGCCATAATGTATAATAATATTGATATTTCATTATCTTCCTCTTATATTCGCATTTGTTTTGGTTCTTGAATTTTCAGGGGTATATGGCGGGTATCGGCACTTCTTCACAGACTTCGCCCACCGCGACGTATCGATGGATGAAAACTCTAAAATTACGCTGTCGTCGTCATCTTACACTACAATTTCGTCAACTCCATCACCTTCGATCACCATCATCATCTGTTGCTGAATTCCGTCCATCATATCGCGACATTGACTGACGATTCACACCGCCTCTGGACTATGGTATTCAAGACCTCTTCTCTCGTTATGTAGCGGTGACCCATTTTTTAGCGTTGTTCTCTCGCCATCTTCTACGATTGGTGAATCATTGCTCAAAGATGTCCTCGTTCCTAAATGCTACCTCTACTTCCAACTCCAATAATCTTTCAGTGAAATCCTGGATTTTGTTGTTATATTCCGGCATAATTCCATCGTTTTTTTTTGACAGGATGTCCATCTTTTTTATTGAATCGTTCACCTTGGGCACCATCATGAGAACCTTCTGAGCAAACTGAGGATAATCTTTGATATGCATCTTCACATCATCCAGAGATTTTCTCATCTCAGACATTTGTTGGTTGAAGAACTCCAATGGTACACTATCTCCACCACTTGACGGATTACCGATATTTGTTAATCGTTTACCCTGCATATCATTGTTACCGCTGCTGTCCAGTTCGAACCCAATTCCAGGCCGACCATGCAAGGAGCTCAGCGATTTGCTCTTCTTGCGACCAAATTTATCGATAGCGTTATACATCTTCCACAAAGAACCACTGAACGTGAACTAACAAGATCTGAATTGAACACGCGACTTTTCACGGCTTCTACTACTCAACCCCCATATCTCTCTCTTTCTCTATCTATCTCTTCCCCATTCTCTTTGATGCCTTTATATCAATATTTTTTTTTCAAATTCAAATATTCTTTATTGTCAGAAGATTTTGCATCCCATTGACAAAGGTTTGTAGGTACATGTAATTATAAACATAACTAATATTGTATAGATATGAACAGATTAGTAACAAAAAATTGTTGAATAAATCAAGTACAAATACAATAAAAGTAAAATAGATTACACATATTTTCAAAAGGATTCATTAAAATACTCTTGAAGGCTATAAAAGGGTCTATCAGCTAGCAAATTTCTCACTGCTTTCCTAAAATGCACATTGGTCAGATTTGCAGATCTAATATCTACTGGTAAGTGATTGAAAAGCTTTCCACCATTATAAAAAATGAAATCCTTGATCAATGTTGAGTTGGGTATGGGAGGTCTGATATTAAATATGCTATTACGAGTAGCATACGGAGGAGAAACAAAGTCAAACTCCGTTTTGTGTTTGTAAACCAGGCATACAGTTCCAAGAATAAACAGTGCAACGACAGTTAAAATCTTATTGGCAGCAAAATAATTCCTGCATGAATCCCTAGGTTTGACCTTACAGAGACACCTTACAGCCCTTTTCTGTAATATCAACACAGAAGAGAGAAGGGTTGCACTGCATGTTCCCCAAAAAGGTATTCCATATCTTATTTGAGAGTCAATTGAAGCGTAGTAATCCGTTTTTGCTGTGTGAAAACCCAACTCATTAGAAACCATTCTCACTGCATAACATCCGGATGAGATTTTACTCTTGAGTTGTCTAACGTGTTCATCAAATTTAAGCTTATTATCAATGAATACACCAAGAAATTTTGTGTTAAGTCTATTTTCCAAGATATCATAGCCTATTGAGAGTTCATTTAGCAGACATTTAAATGTTATTATATTTGTTTTGGAGATATTCAAGGATAACAAATTAGCATCACACCAATTTTTTACCTTTTCTACATCTGATGATATCTTTTTATGCAGCTCTGCCGAGTTCTTCTCCCTCCACAATATTGTTGTATCATCCGCAAAGAGAGTGAAGCTGCCAGATATATCTATCGTAGTCAAGTCATTAATATATAACAAAAACAGAATTGGGCCTAACACAGAACCCTGTGGCACACCAGATGTGATTGCCCTGCTTTCTGAGAGTTCCGAAGTTCTTACCATTTGACTTCGCCCTGAGAGGTACGATTCAAACCAATTGTACCCCCTCTGCAGCCATACCGGTGAAGTTTTTTGAGTAGTATTTCATGATTAACGCAATCGAAAGTCTTCGAAAGGTCAAAGAAAATTGCGGCGGCTACTTCTCCAGCAATAATTTCTGATTAAATTTTATAGAAGGAAGAGAATATTGCATCACTTGAATCTTTTTCCTTCTGGAACCCAAATTGGTTGTTGCTCATGATATCATGCAAATTTAAGAAATCATACAATCTTTTCTTTACTAATTTTTCAATAATTTTCGCCAAGGTTGGTATAAGAGAAATGGGCCGCAGATTAGAGGGATCATCCAATTCACCACCTTTATGAAGGAGAATAACAATTGGAGTCTTGAAGGAAAGAGGGAATGAGCCAGTTTCGAAGGAAGAATTAATGAGATTAACTAACGTGTCCAATGCATCAACTGGTAGATTCAAAAGTATTTTGACCGAAATTTCATCTTACCCAGCGGCCTTTTCATTTCTAATATCGTTCAAGGTTTCAGTCAATTCATGAATATCTGTGTTATACAAAATAAAGTTATCATCAATATTAATATTTTCCAGATTAATTGAGGGATCATAGGGCACGCGAATTGTGTCGCTCAGCTTTTGAGCAACGGTGCAATAGAATTCGTTGATTTTGTTGGGATTTAGTGGGATATCAACCTTTGTTTTCTTTGATTTTCCTCTGATGTCATTTATTATGGACCAGGTTTCTTCAATTTTGTTATTTGATTCTCCAATTCTGTTCCTGTAATACATTTTCTCCGCTAGCCTGATAGTGGACTTATAGATTTTACGGTACCTCAAGAAGTATGTACAAATAGATTGATCATTCGTAAATTTCCTGATATAATGCAGTGAGCGTATGTTCTGCAATCATTCTTTTTTGTTCATTTATATCTTTGATATACCCCTGTTCTGTATCATCAATTACATCCTGTAAGTCTAGAGAATATCTTCTCAGTCTTTGGATAGAAATATCTTTCTCCGTCAATTCCTCCTGTGAGTTTGCGATTGTTTCCATCATTTTTCTTGTAGATTCATCTTGTTTTTTTTTCACTTTCGTTCATTTCGTTGTTGTTGTGCTTCAGTTTGTGATGTACTGGTTCTGAATTATGTCTTGTTTATCACGAATTGCAGAAAGCAGGACGAATTGAAGGGGTGTGGGTTTCTAATGGTGAAATCACTACTGACGAATGTAATTTTATATGTATAATCTAGAGAACACAGTCTATCTAACATCTATAGATAACTAAACTACCCCAAAGTCCCAAAATAATGTCTAGTAAATACTGAGTCAACACCACGTAAACACGAAGTATAACTGATGATTTCAGTAATGTATGATAGTGTACTTGGATTATCCACTTGAGACTCACTAACAGCTCTGGTGGTGAATAGTTATAATCGCCACATCAAACAGCAATACTCCATTCACTTGCGGAATTCTATCCTCAGGAACATTCGAATACCATCGCAGACGATAAATATTATCTGAATTGGCGAAACGTACCCAATTCAGCGATATGAATAATAGCGACAAATCTCTGCCGTCATCTCGAAAGATCTCCTGACAGTTCTCCACTTTGACACCTCCCGCAATCGTGATGAAAGTTCAAAATCAATCCAAATCACTGTATACAGGGTCCGCTCATTACATATACCCTCCTATTTAGTTAAATAATTGATGAACAATCAATGGATCACTTAATACATAATTGACATAATGTTCAAAACAATACCAAAGACCTACATACTAAAGACATTGACAACATCAATAATCTATAGATATTCAACTGGATGCTCATACTTTTTGAGATTCACTGCATTGTGCACTCTCAATGAATTTCCCAATGAGTCTTCAACTTCGTAGGAATTGGGACCCCTTTGTGTTTCAATTGAATGCGGACTTTCAATAAGTAAAAAAAACTTCTTGATCTCTTTATTTTCAAACGAAGACAATTTATGTGATCTTACTAAAACTTCCTGACCAACTTCAAAAATAACAGGATTCCTCTCCTGATTACACTTGTCACGGCGTTTATTTGCATTCAATATCAAATTTTTCTGGGCTAATAAAATTATTCCCTCTCTGTCTCTGTCATGCCCACCCATCGGGTAATCAACAATAGCGTAATACGGGTTTAATCGTGGACGCCCAAAGTGAATTTCGTTAGGAGAGAAACCTGTGCTTTCGTGAATTGCCCCATTCAGGTATTTTTCAATATCTTTCGAATACATTCACCATTTTGTGTGCCTTGCAAAACAGAAAGTTCGGATTAATCTACCTATCTCACGGTTAACCCGCTCAGTCATATTTCCTTGGGGAAAATAGACTGAAGTGTGCAACACGCGGATATTCAGTTCCTCTAGACTATCGAACCAAATTTGACTATGGAACTGAGTTCCATTATCTGTCAGTATGGCTTCTGGTTTTCCCACTACCGGAATAAACTTATCTTTTATCACATGTGAAATCGATTGTGTTATAGCTCTCCTCAATGAAAACAACGCCACATACTTACTAAATGCATCAACAATAACGAGAAGTTGTGTAACACCCCCACGCGATTGTGGTAGTGGGCCCATTAGATCCAAACAAGCCAACTGATTACACCTGTCAGTTATGACAGCGTGCACTTCACGGAGCGTTCGTTTTGAAATTTTCGCCTTCTGGCAAAGATCGCAACCGGCCACTACTTTTCTTACTATTTCCCACATTTTTGGAAAATAGTAATATTTACGTAGATATAACCAACACTTCTTAGCCCCGAAGTGCCCATTTTCGGTATGTTCCTGCTTCACAATGTTCAAAATACTGATTTTCGACAAGCAAAGTTTGAATCCCGGATTCAGGTCACATCCACGACGGAATACTTTTCCATCATGGATTACGTACCATTTCTTGCACCAGACTGTTCCTTCAGAACTCTTCAATTCTCTCTTTATTTTATTACAGAATTCGTCATTTTCTTGAGAATCTGCAATCTTATTCAAATCAGATTTTATCGCTTGATTGAATTCTGTATTTATAGCACATACTTCATACTTCATCACCACTAGGTACGGAAGCTGCTGATGTGATATCTTTCTTCGAAAAACGAGACAAACAATCGGCAACTAAATTCTCGGAACCCTTACAGTACTCAACATCAAAATCGTACTCTTGTAGATATAGAATCCACCGCGTGAGCCTATCATTCAATAACCTACAATTCTTTATGAATGCTAATGCCTTATGATCACTGATAACTGTGAGAGGTCGACCTAAGATGAATATTCGCCATTGATGCAAGGCGTATAATATTGCTAAGGCTTCTCTTCCTGTAACGCTATAACGTACCTCCGCTTGTTGTAAAGTCCGACTTGCATACGCAATTACGTTTTTGTTGCCTTGCTCATCTCTTTGTAATAAAACTGCTCCTAGGCCGTATCCGGACGAGTCCGTTTGTATAAAGTATTTTTTTTCGGGATCTGGATGATGTAAAAGAGTGACATCCAAAAATGCGTCCATTATTTTACAGAACGTAGCATTTTCCTCTACCCCCCATCGCCATATTTGTCCCTTTTTCAGGAGACGCAGGAGAGGAACAGTGAGTTCAGAAAATCGATGACAGAATCGCCTGTCATACTTCACAAGACCTAGAAATGAACGGAGTTGCTTAATATTCATAGGCGTTGGGAACCGCTTGATAGCTTCTATCCGGGATGGATCCATTTTAATGCCCTCTGGGGTTATCAAATGACCCAAAAAATGAATATTCCTACATGCAAACCGAGATTTCCCCAATTCAACAGTTATGTTCGCGGCACTGAACTTTGAAAAGATTGTTGCTAACTGCTCCAAATGAATCTCAGCATTTTCCGAATGGATGACCAAATCATCTACATGAGGTATCACGAAACTTTCCACCTCTGGTCCCAAAATCTTTGACAAACCTACGATGAAGCTGCCAACAGACGTAACAAAACCAAGAACTGTGAATACATATGTCTTTCCTTCAAAGGAAAAACCTGTATATTTCTGATGAGATTTCTGAATGGGTATTTGCCAATAGCTGGCAGTCAAATCCATGACACTCAAAACTTGGTTCTTAGTGAACTCATGAAGAAGTTCACCTGGGTTAGGAGGGGTCACATGGTCTTTCACCATCCGGCTGTTGAGGTATCTGGCATCGATACATATACGAATTGAACCATCTTTTTTACCTACCACAACAAGAGGACTCACGTACTCTGTGCTTGCTTGATGAATTACCTTCCATTCGATCATTTCTCTTATTTGTCTTTTAACCTCCTCTCTATGTATTCTAGCTATGGGATACGATTTGAGGAAAAGAGGTGTATAATCATGTAGAATTATTTGATGGCTGTAGACATCTGTTCTACCAGGTTTATTCGAGAAAACGTGACGATAATGCTTAACCAACTCAAATAACTTATTTTTGAAGGTATCATCGAAAGTTTCAGCCTGATCAATGACCTGCCAAATTTGCTCGTCTGTATACAAATCCTTCAGATCTAACTTCGGAAGATTTGGATCCTCTTCTATCGACAATTCACTCACAGCAATATGAGATGAAATATCCATTTCACCTGTGAAATCTACAAATTGATGTCTACCATGAAAAATGCCCCCGATTTGTTTACTCTGGAAGTCGATATTTACTGAATACTCCAGCATCCAATCACAACCTAAAATATTCTCTCTGACTAATTTCGGAACAATCACACATACTTGGTCAAAATTGAACGAACCAATTGTGAACTGCAGATAAGCTTGCTCACGAACTTTTTGGCTTTTATCGCCAAGCGCAACAACGTAGCACAGTTCGCTGGCAATCTCGGAATATCCAGATTGTTGGCGATTATTTCATCGAAGAACATTTGAGACACACAAGTCAATCGACTACCAGAGTCTACCAGTGCCTTAACTGAAACTGCCCCTACTACTACGTCGATAACCGGTACTACAGGTGATCGCCTCAGTTCCTGCTTTTCTTCTTCCAATATAGTCTCGTGACTGTCAAAAATATTCGGCAAAGATGAGTCACGTTTCAACTCAGAAATAGCTGGGATGAGTGAATCATCCTCTGCCTCGCCCTGATACCTATGATTAGTCGTAGTATGACTACGAGAAGATGCATTATTTCCCTGATGGTTTGTGTCCCCTCTACGGATAACCCGGTCTGTACTCGACGACATGCTATTGGTATTTCTTCCTTCACTGAGTCAACACCACGTAAACACGAAGTATAACTGATGATTTCAGTGATGTATGATAGTGTACTTGGAGTATCCACTTACGACTCACTAACAGCTCTGGTGGTAAATAGTTATAATCGCCACATCAAACAGCAATACTCCATTCACTTGCGGAATTCTATCCTCAGGAACATTCGAATACCATCGCAGACGATGAATATTATCTGAATTGGCGAAACGTACCCAATTCAGCGATATAAATAATGCGACAAATCTCTGCCGTCATCTCGAAAGATCTCCTGACAGTTCTCCACTTTGACACCTTCCGCAATCGTGATGAAAGTTCAAAATCAATCAAAATCACTGTATACAGGGTCCGCTCACTACAAGTTGCTCTTTCATCTTCATAATACTCAATTCTAGACTATCATAATTTTCATCATCGTCTGCTTTTTTGCTTGAACATTCTTTTGAGCACAGGATCTTGCAACCTTCTATTTTTATAACATTTCTTTTTGTTTCTGAACAGCTGAGATGAAATATATTATGGCACTTTATACAACACACATTTGAACATTCTTTGGATTTACAGAATTTAAAGTTGGACGTCATGGTTAAATCCCCTTGAATACTTAGCTCTCCACGCCACTGTCTTGAATGAGATTTACAATCACAATTTGTAAGGAGATAATAGCAGCACTTTTTGTTGCCTCTGATCACTGATAACGATTTCACTATTTATACTTGTAAGTTTTTATAGCTGTACCAATATTTGGTCTATGCACTTTTAAGTCAAAAGCACTGGGAAATGAATGAAGATATTTCCTAAATTTTCATCAGACTAGAAAGCCATTCGTCTGCAGTTACTGCTGATATAGAAATCTACTTTTTGAATGTACTTGGAACTGGTGAATTTTGTATATGTAGTCAGAGCACTTCGATAACACCTTTGCATCAACAAATTATTTCTGTTCTCCATCTCGCACAATAATCTGGATTTGTGATTTCGATCTTTGTTAAAATAATGAGCATTCGTACTTAAATGTTCCATTACTATATCCTATCATTTATAAAAATGAATTGAAAAAATGAACGCTAGAAATTTTCTATGAACCGGTGCATCTCCCTCTCATTATCGGTGTCCAACTCCATGGCCGCCCGAGGGTGTTCATCGATACCGTAGTATTGATTCCTACGCTCGTGGCGGATTCGACGACGTTGACGACGGCTTTCCTGTCGCCTTGCGCGCCGCTGGGCCCTTGCAGCTTCCTCCCTCTCACGTTCTTCGACCATCCACTCCTTCTCAGCCCTCCTTCCTTCATCTTTTTTGACCTGATCGTCGTCGTCTATGATAATAATATCATTTTCCTCCTGCTGCCGGAGTTGACGTTCAATATTATTTATCGTCATATATGCGTTGCCATCCTCGTTTATATCAGCCGTAGTTGAATCACATGGGCCTTCTGGTGAATGCGGGCGCTGGTAGGACGGTCTCGTAACCCCGTCGTTGGTGGTGGTGCTATCAGCTCCTGCGATGGCTACACCAGTCACTGATGGATTCATTCTGCTTGTTGAATTTCAACTGAATGATTTGAGAGGAGTGATTGAATTTATATGAGTGAGTCGGAGTGGAATCGCTGGCCGTGTTGTTAGAATTAGTGGTGGGATAGGTTGTGGTGGAGAAAAGTATTGGGGGGTTGGAATGAACGGAACTACCATAATTTATATCAGTTGATTTATTGAAATACCAAAATTTACATACACTCCAATATGTACATTCATCTTTATATGATACAACACTCAAAACTTACTGAATATTCAACATATATATACATAACCTGACCTAGAGACTTGAAACTGACATGTGAATAACCTAACCTATAATGAATTATAAACAACTATAACTACGCGTTACCCAAGTTCTCCCTATTCAGCTGATTTTAATGCTCAAAGCGAGCTTTCCCCGTTTCACAGTCCCGTCGGAATTTTTCTTCAGCTTCAAGCTGTCGATCCATCTCGGCGAGGCGTGAAAGGATCGCTTCTCTAAGAGCTGAGTGGGAGCGCGACCTGCTTTCACTAACCGCAATCTGAGTATCAACGTTCGCATTCCACTGCTCCAACTCGATGTCATATTTCTTAAAATTATCGATGAGTTGTTGCGGTAGCATTGGAATGCGTGCGTGAATATGAGCATTATCATCGGCCATTATATCTCTTACAGCAACAACAACGTTCTCCTCAACCGGATGCTGTTCTTGCAAACGTGGTTCATCCACACTTGTCAAATCACTTTCATGTCGATTAGCCGGATGCACCACATCTACGCGAATCACATGAATTGCTGATGTCGGCTTCAGTTGATTCGAACGTTGCTGTGTACTTCTCGTGGGAGCGGTATTTTTGTGGGACGCATTCTACTCTGAAACCTTACCACCTCGAAAGGGATTCGCTTTGCCACGATTATCGAGAAACTTGTGTAGAATCAAAGGTTCTACTCTGACGCCAATCTTTCTGTTCTTCTTTCTCACAGAAGTTCCCCGATAATCTGCCTTGGATTTAACAGATGACGATGACGACGACGACGACGGTGGAGGTGACGCTGCCGATTTCTTATTCACAATGTGAAGTTATTTCCTAATCCTTGGTGATTGGAAATCATCATCATCACTATCATCACCATCATCATCATCATCGCCATTTCCACCTCTCTTCAAGCAAGCTCTCTTGGGTGCTGATGACGTCGGTTGCGGCGGAGTAATTTTCCGCCCTTTAGTGGCTATGACAGGCCTCGCGAATACTCCATCGCTACTGGCGTCAACACCGCCCAATGATGTGCTCGAGCACAGCGAAACCTCACCGACATCCGGTGTAAGAGATACTTGGGGTGATTCGAAAACGTCTTGCCACGCTTCATCACTTTCTAGGTACTCCCTAACTTGTTGGCTGAGCCACTTCTTCTGGCTGTCAGTTTGTTCCTCAGGGTGTTCTTGGATATCGGTGATGTTCATGTCTGTAACAATGAGAATAGAAAATAAAACAATTTGTAAGCTATGATTGTGGAAAGTATATATTCACTCGAAATAGGAAGATCCTGCATCGCGTCTCCTTCGATGAATGCTGTACTCGAACTGCTCTGGGCGTCGGACATGTCTGAAACAATAGAATAACATAAAGCATCCTCACATAGTATGAGTGAGATGAAATGGAACAAGATGAATCCAGTCGCTATGAAAATACTCACTTAAATGCTGCTCGGTGCTGTAGTGTAGCGTGTGGAATAAAGTTGATTCGTATATCTGCAGTTCGCTGTCGGGGTAGATACTTCTACGATGCTGTATAAAGCTGATCAAGAGTGTGTTCTGATACTAGATGATGTCTGCTAACAGAATTGGGAGTCAGTGTGTGCACCTCCAGTTTTTTTCCACTCACACCCCCACCAATTCTTAGCAACACCCATTTTCACCCTTACCGCCACCACTAGCCCTCTCCCTGTCGCCTCTCCCACTCCAACTTTCTCTCCTCCGAATGCAAATATCTACCCCGGAATGATTGCAGTGAGGAATATTAATAAGGATTACTTGGTGTAGAGAAAACGATTCAATGAGATAATAATGTACATTCATAATGTATATAAAAAAATCAGGTTATCATAGCAGACTTCGACAGTTGATGCAGGAACGATTGCAGTGACCGTATGAGACGACTTGGGAGGGTTTATAACGGGTACAAAAGGCAAATGAAGATACATCGACTTCATCGTTGTGCACACATCTCTCTATCCTATCATCTTACATGGTCACTATTGAAGCAGACGAGTTCACAATGACCATATAAGACGACTTCCATGTAGGTATAACGTACACAGCTTGCAGAACAAGAAACTTCGACTCTGACAATGTTTACACTGTAACTCTGCAGTCTTGAATCTGACATGCACACAGTTGATGCAGATACGATTGCAGTGACCATATAAGACGACTCTTGAGGTATATAGCGAGTACAACAGGCAAATGAGGATACATCGACTTCATCGTCGTACACACTATATCTCTTTATCCTATCATCTCACATGGACACTATTGAAGCAGACCAACTCGCATTGACCATATAAGACGATTTCCAAGCGGGTATAATGCACACAGCTTGCAGAACAAGGAACTTCGACTCTGACTATGTTAACACTGTAACTCTGCAGTCTTGAATCTGACATGCATACAGTTGATGCTGATACGATTGCAGTGACCATTTGAGACGACTCTGGAGGGCGAATAGCGAGTACAACAGGCGAATGGGGATACAACGACTTCATCGAGGTACATACTATATCTCTTCATTCCAACATCTGACATGGACACTCTTGAAGCAGAAAAGTTCTCATTGACCATATAGGACGAATCCCAAGCGGGTATAACGCACACAGCTTGCAGAACATGAAACCTTGACTTTGACCATGTTTACACTGTAACTCTGCAGTATAACATCTGACATGCATATAGTTGAAGCAGATACTACATTGACTATATAAGACGACTTTGAAGGGTATATAGCGAGTACAACAGGCAAATGAAGATACATCGACTGCATCGTTGTGCAAACTATATCTCTGTATCCTATCATCTCACTCTGACACTATTGAGTAGACAAGTTTACATTGACCATATGACACGACTCCCAAGGAGGTTAAACTCACACAGCTTGCAGAACAAGAAACTCCGACTTTGACTATCTTCACACTGTAACTCTGCAGTCTAGCATCTGACATGCATACAGTTGAAGCATATAGGATTGCAGTGACCGCATAAGACGACATTGAAGGGTATCTAACGACTACAATAGGCAAATGAAGATACATCGACTTCATCGTTGTGCACACTATATTTCTATATCCTATCATCTCACCTTGACACTATCAAGTTGACAAGTTTGCATCGACCATATAAGACGACTTCCAAGCGGATATAACGCATACAAGAAACTTCGACTCCGACAATGTTTACAACGTAACTCTGCAGTCTAGCATCTGACATGCATATAGTTGAAGCAGATATGATTGCAGTGACCGTATGATACGACTTTGAAGGGATTATAATGAGTACAATAGGCAAATGAAGATACATCGACTTCGTCGTTGTGCACGCTATATTCCTCTATCCAATCATCTCACATGGACACTATTAAAGCAGACAAGTTTGCAATGACCATATAAGACGACATCCAAGCAGATATAACGCACACAGCTAGCAGAACAAGGAACCTTGACTTCGACTATGTTCACATTGTAATTCTTCGTTGTGCTCACTATATATCCCAATCCTATCATCTTACATTGACACTATAGAAGCAGGCAAGTTTGCATTGACAAAATGGGACGACTCCCAAGCGATTATAAAGCATACAATTTGCAGAACAAGGGACTTCGACTTCGACTATGTTCACATTGTAACTCTGCAGTCTAGCATCTGACATGCATAAAGTTGAAGAAAATACGATTGCAGTGATCGAATAAGATGACTATGGAGGGTATTTTACGAGTACAATAGGCAAATAAAGTTACATCGACTTCATCGTTGTGCTCACTATATCTCTCTATCCTATCATCTCACATAGACACTATTGAAGCAGACAAGTTCGCAATGACCTTACGAGACAAATTTCTGGCAGATATAACGCACACAGCTTGCAGAAAGCGAAACTCCGACGTCGAGTATGTTCACACTGTCACTCTGCAGTCTAGCATCTGACATGCATACAGTTGAATCAGGTATGATCGTAGAGACCATATAAGACGATTTTGGAGAGTATATAGCAAGTACAATAGGCAGATGAAGATACTTCGACTGCATCGGTGTGCACACTCTTTATCGCTATCCTATCAACTCACATGGATACTATTGCAGCAGACGAGTTTCCGATGCCAATCATCTCACATGGATACTATTGAGGCAGACGACTTCGCAATGCTCATATTAGACGACTTCCGAGCGATTATTACGCACACAGTTTGCAGAACAAGGACCTTCGACTATGACTATGTTTACACTGTAACTCTGCACTCTAGCATCTGACATGCATACAGTTGTAGAAGATACGATGACAAAGACCGTATGAGACGACTTTGAAGGGTATATAACGAGTACAATAGGCAAATGAAGATACACCGACTTTATCGTTGTGCACACTATATCTCTCTTTCCTATCATCCCACATGATCACTATCGAAGCAGACAAATTCAAAATGACCTTATGAGATGATTTCCAAGAGAATATATCACGCACACAACTTGCAGAACAAGAAACTTTGACTACGACTATATTTACACAGAAACTCTGCAGTCTAGCATCTGACATGCATACATATGAAGCTGATATGATCGCAGTGACCATATAAGATGACTTCGAAGGATATATAGAGAGTACAATAGGCAGATGAAGATACATCGACTTCATCGGAGTGCACACTCTATCTCTCTATCTTATCATCTCACATGGATACTATTGAAGCAGACGAGTTCGCGAAGCTCATATGAGACGACTTTCAAGCGGGTATAACGCACACAACTTGCAGAACGAGAAACTTCGACTTCGACTATGTTTACACTGTAACTCTGCAGTCTAGCATCTGATATGCATACAGTTGATACAGGAACGATTGCGATGACCGTATGAGACGACTTCGAAGGGTTTATAACGGGTGCAATAGACAAATGAAGATACATCAACTCCATCGTTGTGCACACTATATCTCTTTATCCAATCATCTCACAAAGATACTATTGAAGCAGACGACTTCGCAATGCTCATATTAGACGACTTTCAAGCGGGTATTACGCACACAGTTTGCAGAACAAGGACCTTCGACTTCGACTATGTTAACACTGTAACTCAGCACTCTAGCATCTGACATGCATACAGTTGAAGGAGATACGATGGCAAAGACCGTATGAGACGACTTTGAAGGGTATATAACGAGTACAATAGGCAAATGAAGATACACCGACTTTATCGTTGTGCACAATATATCTCTCTTTCCTATCATCTCACAAGCGAATATAACGCACACAACTTGCACAACAAGAAACTTCGACTTCGAATATGTTCACACTGTAACTCTGCAGTCTAGCAGCTGACATGTCATCAGTTAACGCAGATACGATCGCAATGAACATATAAGACGACTTTGAAGTTTATAAAGCGAGTACAAGAGACGAATGGGGATACATCGACTTCATCGTCGTACACACTATATATCTCTATCCTATCATCTCACATGAACACTATTGAAGCAAACAAGTTCGCATTGACCATATAAGACGACTTTCAAGCGGGTATAACGCACACAGCTAGCAGAACAAGAAACTCCGACTTTGACTATGTTCACACTGTAACTCTGCAGTCTTGAATCTGACATGCATACAGTTGATGCAGATACGATTGCAGTGACCATATAAGACGACTCTGGAGGAATATAGCGGGTACAACAGGCAAATGGGGATACATCAACTCCATCGCCGTACACACTTTATCTCTCTATCATATCATCTCACATGGACACTTCTGAAGCAGACAAGTTCGCATTGGCCATATAAGACGATTTTCAAGCAGGTATAACTCACACAGCTTGCAGAAAAAAAACTTCGACTTTGACTATGTTCACACTGTTACTCTGCAGTCTTGAATCTGACATGCATACAGTTGATGCAGATACGATTGAACTGACCATATAAGACGACTCTGGAGGAATATAGCGAGTACAATAGGCAAATGAGGATACATCGACTTCATCGTCGTACACACTATATCTCTCTATCCTATCATCTCACATAGACACTATTGAAGCAGACAAGTTCTCATTGACCATATTAGATGATTTCTAGGCGGAAATGAAGCACACAGTTTGCAGAGAAAGAGACTTCGACTTTGACTATGTTAACACTGTATCTGTGCAGTCTAGCATCTGAAATGCATACAGTTGAAGCAGATACGATGGCAGTGACCGTATGAGACGACTCTGTAGGATATATAACGAGTACAATTGCGAATGAGGATACATCGTCTTCATCGTTGTGCACACCATATCTATCTATCCAATCATCGCCCATGGACACTAATGAAACGAACAAGTTCACAATGACCATATGAGTTGACTCCCAAGCAGATATAAATTCCACAGCTTGCAGAACAAGAAACTTCGACTTCGACTGTAACTCTGCAGTCTAGCATCTGACATGCATACGGTTGAAGCAGATATGATCGTAGTAACATAAGACGACTTTGGGGGGTATATAGCAAGTACAATAGGCAGATGAAGATACATCGACTTCATCGCTGAACATACACTATCTTTCTATCCTATTATCTCACATGAATACTATTGAAGCAGACGAGTTCGCGATGCCCATATGAGACGACTTTGAAGCGGTATAACGCACACAACTTGCACAACAAGAAACTTCGACTTCGACTATGTTTACACTGTAACTCTGCCGTCTAGTATCTGACATGCATATAGTTGAGGCAGATACGATGGCAGTGACCGTATAAGACGACTCTGAAGGGTATTCAACGGGTACAATAGGCAAATGAAGATACATCGACTCCATACGGTCACTGCAATCGTTGCTGGATCAACTGTATGCATGTCAGATGATAGACTGCAGAGTGACAGTGTGAACATAGTCGAAGTCAAAGTTATTCGTTCTGCAAGTTGTGTGCGTTATTCCTGCTTAGAAGACGTCTCATATGGGCATTGAGCACTCGTCTGCTCCAATAGTATCCATGTGAGATGATGTCATAGAGAGATAGAGTTTGCACACCGATGAAGTCGATGTATCTTCATATGCCTATTGTACTTGCTATATACCCTCCGTAGTCGTCCTATGTTACTACGATCATATCTGCTCCAACTGTATGCATGTCAGATGCTAGACTGCAGAGTTACAGTCGAGGTCGAAGTTTCTTGTTCTGCAAGCTGTGTGCGTTATACCTGCTTGTAAATCGTCTCATATGGTCATTGCGAACTTGTTTTTTCAAAAGTGTCCATGTGAAATGATTGGAAAAAGATATATGGTGTGCACAACGATGAAGTCGATGTATCTTTATTCGCCTATTGTACTCGTTATATACCCTTCAAAGTCGTCTCATACGGTCACTGTCATCGTATCTGCTTCAACTGTATGCATGTCAGATGATAGACTGCAGAGTTACAGTGTTAACATAGTCAAAGTCGATGTTTCTATTTCTGCAAACTGTGTGCGTTATACCCGCTTGGGATTCGTCTTATATGGTCAATGAGAACTTGTCTGCTTCAAGAGTGTCCATGTTAGATGATGGAATAAAGAGATATAGTATGTACCTCGATGAAGTCGTTGTATCCCCATTCGCCGGTTGTACTCGCTATTCACCCTCCAGAGTCATCTCAGACGGTCACTGCCATCGTATCAGCTCCAACTGAATGCATGTCAGATGCTGGACTGCAGAGTTACAGTGTTAACATATTCAAAGTCGAAGTTTTTTTTTTGCGAACTGTGTGCGTTATACCCTCTTGGAGGTCGTCTTATATGGTCAATGCAAATTTTGTCTGCTTCATGTCGTGTATGTATTTATGACGACCTTTTCAAAATATTATACTTTCCCTGAGGGTACTTATTCCATAGACTCAATTTACTTACTCGCTTGGCTTTGAGAGGGTTGTTGTTCAATTGTGGAACACAAAGAAATGAAGAGAGTATTTAAAAACATAAAAGAAACATGTTTATTCAATAAAACAATTATAAGTGTACTCACAATTTGGATACTAGGGGAACCATCTTCAATGGGCTCAGAGAACCTTGCCTGCTCTACGCCCGAAGTAGACTGACTCCCTATTTTTTATATTCAAACTACTCCAACCAATATTTCCTCCTCTGATGGTATATTAATTCATATATCTCAGCAGTTTTAGAATCAATGTATTTTACGTTCAATCTGAGTTCATACAGGTTATGGAAATATTAGTTGTAATAGTAAACTTTAGTTCCTGTCTAGGTATGCCTGTCATGCAATACATTGGATTTGAAATGAATGTTATTTTATAAAAATAATTATTTTCGAATTCAGATGAATGAAAAATTGATTAAGATATAGTACATGACATTTCTCTCTGGCCCATTGAAGCTGGACCCCAGCAAAAGAATAAGGAAAAACACTGAAATCTCAATAAAAAAAAACATATGTCAACATGTGTCTCATTAAACCAGTGATTGTCCTGAAGAGAAACGTGGTGAAACTGAGTTTTGAAGGTTCACATGATATGGATATAAATCTTAGTAATAACATCAATCATTTGATAGAAGTGTATCTTTGCCAAACAAAATTTCTAGCAGAATAATAAGTAAAACACTGAAATCATAATAACGAAAATAATATATGGTAATGTCAATATTGAAAAAAAATAAGAACAAAATCGGAATAAGAAAAAAAAACAGAAATGTATAAAAAGTCAAGTCTGACCACAAATTCAATAGTTCTCTCGCACCCACTGAATCATAATGCACTTTATGATTGAGTCCGGACCTGCTCATTCCACGGTTGTTGTCGGTTATTCTTGTCTCTCCCATCTATCCTATCGACCATCCATCCTAGCGTCTAGAAATCAGCAACTATAAGCAGATTATTCAATGCTTTGCTTTTTTGCAAGACCAGGAGTTTCTGCATACTCGACATATATGATTCTATACCGTAAACCCATATCAGAATGATTCATGTTTTCCAGCCATTCGTTGTCGTTGAGTTAGGTCAAGAACTTGACCTAGTTCCTAACTTGCCTATGGAAGCTGTGCTCCTGCTGCTCTGTCATCTTCATTCGAGATTATTGGCGGATCCTTGGGTTAGTTTCGTTGAACCTATCTATCTCGTAATATCTGTCGTACAATAGATAGGTATAATACTCGGCATTAATTTTCTGAATATATCTCCATGCAGTGAGCAGTCATTAACGAATTTGTCAAGAGCTGCTCGATCCACCTTTATTCGTACTAATGACTTGATTGATATTTACTAAATTCACCCTTCTTCGTACTGACGAATTCAACAAGAGTCACTAAATTCGCTCTGATTCGTAATAGGTGTATTTGTAATTAGTTGATGCGACTTCGATGACTAGGAACGTTTGGTTTCTCAGGACAATTCTCTTTCTCATGGAGTGTGATCTAGGAATCCGACTCGCAATGGTATGATGAGGTTCTATACTGGATGCCGATGGTGTGGTGCGGTTTGTGTGATGTGGTCCATATACATGAAAAAAAAAACATAATACGCAGTAAATGCTGATTGGAATTGGTTATCAACTTAGATACAAAACAAATTGACATAATAAATCCTCACATAAAAAAAAATTATCGAACATTGATTATTGACATCTATACTGTCAATAGGAGGTATTGAACATATTTTCAATAATTCATTAGGTATATTTTTAAATCAGGGTTTAACATTAAAAATAAATATTCTAACTCATTCGTGTATGTTTATACATACAAAATAGGTTATGTGCAAGCAATTGCCATTCAAAATATTGAACAATCTGGCCATTATTGATTTTACCTCACAATTCATTTTATTTTCCACATTCGGAAAATGTATCACCATCTTTCTCATATCATTGATTGCATATAATTATCGTTTGTCATAATTTCATAAATCTTATTTTTTCTACCTGAATTTTTAACCGTAAATCGACATATTTCACAAGTACCTATATTCATCATACTTTTCTTCTTCTATATTATATACTCATTGTGGTTTACTAACTTACTTACTGCTAAGACATTTATCTGATATTTTTACGATAATATCAGCTTAAATCCCTCAGAGAAGTATTATGCATGCCTTAATTATCATTTAATTAATTACTCTTATACAGCTGTGTTTTCTACGATTCATTATTCATCTTGATCATCTATGACATGTAATGTGCAATCTATACGTTGCCCTGCTGAGAAAGACGATAAAGGTTCGTTCATTTCTAGAATGTATTGATTTGATTTTCGGGTATCTTTACTATACGCCTCTTTACTAGTCATTTCAAATGACTCTTCTTTCCCAGAACGTTTATGATGATACCAGTTCAAGAATATTCTTATCAAAATAACTGAAATGAAAATTGCAAATGTTGTGCACATAGCCCAGAAAAATAAAGTATGTTCTGTGGGAACAAGTGTTTCCGCACGAACTTGGCCAGCTAAGCCAGGAAATATTGCTGAATTTGTCCTATCATTGAATGAAACATATGCTAAACCTACAGATAGAATGATGTTCAATAAAAAGAACAAGGAGTTTCCATGAGTTCCGTAATTATCAGAAAATGACAGGTTATCATTTTCTTCAAAATTTTCCAGAATTTCTTTCACAGTGTCAACAGTTGAACTCAGATTCAAATGTGGTACTGTGAGTGTCCAATTTGGATTCAAACATTCTGAAAAATTTTTGAATTGAGGAAGATTTGCTTGGATTTTTTCATTCACCATTTTGAATTCACAGTTACATGGCAGTTTGATTTTTACAGCTCCCTCGTGAGTTTCTTCTGGAAATATGATTGTTTGTCCTCTACAACTAATTTCTGATACATTTTTCGAATGTGTTATCACATATATTTCTTCTGATATTTGAGTTATTGTTGTAGTATCTGACTTATGACAATTTGTGCGCCTACATTATGGAAAAAATTGTTGTTTTTTAATTTCTACCTGGAATAACTATTTCTTTTCAGCTACGTTACTAGGAAGAAACTGAGAAGTACGACGTACGACTCATCAAAGCATTATATATAGTCATAAAATTTATTTGTGATACTCTGCTATCCAAAGTGAGGGAACAGTTTGATTCAGCTCATATGAAGTTTATGCGCTTTTCAACAAAATTTGAAGAAAAATTCAAGAGATTGATTATTAAAAAATTTTTGAATTGGCGTAACAAATATGATGGAAGAAGAAACTAACACAACCCGTCGTAGAGCTGTGTAACACATCACTGAATAAAACGTGTAGAATGACTTCCTGATCAGGTGATGAATATTTAATGGAGATGAACTATATTTAAAGTAGAAATCCTATACGTCGTTCGTCATATTCAATCGTTCTCGATGAGTTTTTGCGAAAACACTTCAACTCCTTGTATCCCAAGAACTGAACACTCCACAATCCATGTCCATACCTTAGTCATATAAAATATAAATATAAAAATCTATATCACTATCAGAGTTCATGCCTCCAAAATCATACCCGAAAAGAAAATTAGTGCGCCACTAGTTTCTGAGTGAAATTTTCTATGAGATAAAGTTTCAATTTGGCATTAGCGCATTTATCGCTGAGGAACTTCGTAGATATGGAGGTAGTCCAAGAAGTGTGAATTCGAAATGTATAGTCCTTTCTACGTAACCAGTAGTTCGGAAACGCGTCAGTTTGTTTGACGACGGGATTATGCGGGACGAACGAACGTATTACGTGTAATTTTTTTTCTAATTTTGCTAGAAATTTTCGCTCGAACAGATAATATAATGACCATCATTTCTACATGAATTCTACCGATTATGTTCAAAAATTGAGTATAGGCAAGTCGACTCCGCCCGTCACTTCGAAGTATCCGTCATAAAATAATATGGTCGCAAATTAGTGACCAAATTCACGAAAAAGATTGGTTCGATACTTCCATCAGTGGAAAATGGCTGATTCAAGTTCAGTTTTTCCAACTGATATTGAGAAAGCAGCTTGAAATGCATTATTCTTTTCGTCCAACCACATATTCAATAACGTAACTGGTGCTGTAGTGAATAATATTTCATCACCAGTTAAACCAGTTATGGTTTATTTCACTTTACACCACAGGTTATACGAAAAGTGAGAAGTTTCAATATTTCCGTAAAAAAGAATTTCGAGCCAAACTCAATATTTCCAAGGGATATCCTGAAACAGATTGATTTTCATTCCCAATTTCCACATTTATAATAGACAATTTCTCGAATGGAACATCCTATCAACTATTAAATTCTTGAAATCCTCATGGAAAGCTGAATTCAGGGTGTTCCAATGAAAAAAAAACACAAAGCTAATAGCCTACCGGAAAAAACGAATGACACTGTATATAAAACAACTACACAAAATAAAAGTTTGGGTGGTTTCAAACAACTTTTTTACTTAACATCCCTCGATATTCCTATAAAAACAACATAATGACCTCTTTATACTGAACATTCCTTGAATAAAGTACCATTCCTATTTCACATTCTTGGGGGAATTTAAGACTAAGAAAATTGTTTGAAATGATGACTTAATAAAAACAAATTATCATAGGGATTTCCTTTCGTGCGCTTCAAGCGTTAAAAAATATGTTCCATCAATGACTAATCCAAGTGCTTCGTAATTTTTTTTATTTTATAAGGATGCTTGCCAAAAATTCGACGGATGACGTCACAATGTGTCCATGATGATTGCAGACAAAAAGGTTCCTGCATGATCCGCCATTTTGAAGACAAATGTAATTTGAAAGGTATTCTTTCGCTCTATCGACTTACGTAAAATTATTCATACAGAGTGCCATTTGAATTTCAGTAAAATTTTGGGGCAAATCCTCTGTACTTGTACAGTGTGCAACATATGGAAATTTTTTTGATGAATTGCACAACCAAAATACAGATAGTGCCAAAGGTTGGTGCATGTTCGGTAATCATTTAAGGTGCACTTAAAATCGTTGCAAGTCAAACAGCATACAGGGTAGGTCAAAAAATATAAAAAATGCTCAGGAGTAAAGTACCCCTATTTCAGAGAATTCAGCAAACTGTTATGGAAAAAAGTTCTCTACAATTGAAAGTTTTTCCTGAATACCAGAACATGGCCTCCTAAGACATATTTTAGTGTTTCGATTTGTTCCATTAATAACTTCCCAATTTGTATTTTTTTTTATATTCACCCTAAACACTTCCATAATTTGATCATAACAAAATCAGTTGATCATACTTTCGTTCAAATTAATGCACTTTTGTGCAATCAACTTGGAATTTATTTTTTTAGGGAATCTCAAACTTGATGTTTGTTGCAACGATATACAGCTTAATTTTGAGATTTCGCAAACCATATTTTCAACAAGGTAAAACATCATTAGATAAGGAGTATGTCACCAAACTGCCTCAATATTTACTGTCAACCCTCATTTGTTCTGTTCCTTGGGTGTCCGTGATTTTTCAAAAGATATCATGGTTGTCGATCAATTTGTTCAGCTTTTTCATGAACATTTCTAATACAAAATGTTCTCATTGAATGAAGGTTTTTGAATATGCATATTATCATTAATGATGTTTTACCTTGTTGAAAATAGGGTTCGCAAAATTTCAAAGTTGAGCTGAATATCGTTGCAACAAACATGAAGTTTGTGATTTCCTAAAAAAAATTAAATCCAAGTTGAATGCAAAAATATGCTTGAATTTGAAAAAAAAAATGGAAATTTATTAACGAAAGGATTTGAAGAACTGAAGAATGTCTTAGGAAGCCATGTTTTGGTATTTAGGTATGAATTCTAATTGTGAACAACTTTTCTCAATAACATTCTGCTGAATTTTTTGAAATACGGGTACTTTACTCCTGAGCACTTTTTATATCTTTTCACCTACCCTGTATGCTGTTTGACTTGCAACTATTCTGAGTGCACCTGAAATGATGATCGAACATGCACCAACTCTTGGCACTATCTGTATTTTGGTTGTGCAATTCATTAAGAAGATTCCCACATGTTGCACACTCAAATGACCACACTGTATATTGAATTTATGCTCATATTATTATTTTGTAAAAGCGAGGAGGAAAAATCCCAAATAGTCAAGTAAAATGTATGTAACACCTCCTCGATCAACCAACAGACGGTATTTCGAGCCGTCATTGCTTGAGATTTGACATTTCATGGAAGATGAATGAAGTCATTATGATATCCGAAACGCAAATGAAATTGATCACATACAAAGTACCTCATTGATCATATACAAAGTACCCCATTGACGAACGGAACATTTTGGTATATAAACGAATTGGGTCCAATCAACTTATTTTGACCTCTACTTCAAGTAGAGAAATTTTGGGACACCCTGTATATAATCTATAACTGAAGTCATGTGGGGGATTTAAGCACAATTGACGATAAGGAATCACAAGAGCCGAAAACTCTTGGGGAGTAGGTTTCCCGAAACGAAATAGCGATATACAAATGCTACAAGTTCTTTATTTATATTATCTACTATTTAATTGGAGAATCAAATTGAAAGGTATACACTCTGATCCGAATCTCAGACCATTGGACTATAGAAAAGTTTGAAAGTTTGAGGTTTTTCTACAATATTTATATGTTCAGAAATGGACATACAATGATTACATTTCTGCCTTATAGAATCTCCGAGAATAGATTCACCTATTATACATAGAAAACATCGTTATATTCACATGTCTGATGTTTTGTTATATGATTTTTCAACAAAAAGAATGATATATACTTCTTTATCTAGATACAAGCAAATTATCATGTCAATATCTTCCTGATTCGGATCAAACAGATTATTAAACACAAATACTACAATGTACGAACCTTTCTCAGCCCTCTAGAATTCTTCATAAAACAGTTTGAATCAGATTTGAGTAGGTATAGCAAGGAATTTCTATCGATTCAAATTGGCAACAATGCGCTACCGCTTGTTCCGAGTCACCACGCGTCTCACACATTCTGGTATATTGACGGTCTGTCGATGTACGGTTCTGATGTTTTCGGGTCTGTCAATGTACGGTTTTGCCATTTTACGGTTCTGCTATTTCACGGGTCTTAGTCAAAAAAATTCTGAAAATTTACGGGTTTGGTAGCTGCACAATTCTGCCATTGTACGAGTCTGTCATTTTACGATTCTGCTGTTTTACTAGTCTGTCGTTTTACGGTTTTGATAAATTATGGATCGGAAATTCCGGTAGTCCGATGGATTATGAGTCTGTCGATGTACGGTTCATGCATTTTACGGATCTAGAGTATTGGCAGTCTGTGCTTTTACGAGTCTGTCATTGTACGAATCTTTCATTTTACGGGTATCAAAAATCGACAGTCTGTCTTTTTACGGGTATGAACTTTTCGCATTCTGCCATTTTCAGATTCTGTACATCACAATTCTGCCAGTTTGCTGGTCGGGAATGTTCATTCTGATGAAATGGTGGTCTACAGAGTACGGGTCGCTGAATTACAGTCTGTGCTTTTACGATTCTATGACTTTACGATTATATATTATTATGATTCTGACGACATGAAGAGTATTTTATTTACTGGTTTGGCAAAGTACACTTCTGAATATATGGCAGTCTTTCGATATACTATTGTGATTTATGCATTCTGACATAATGCAGTCTGTCAAAGTACGGTTCGACAAATTACGGGTTGTACATATTGCAGTCGCTGAAATATGGTTCTGATGATTTGCTATTCTGATTTCTTACTATTCTAGTCATATAAATTCCTACTAATCGACGGTCTGTGTCGATACGTTCTGATGATGTATATGGACCCGAAATATCACAGTGCGTATATACGCTGCCTCGTAATGCAAAGGTCCCTGGTTCAATTCCCCAGCAGTGATAGCTTTTTCTAATTTATTTATTCACGATGGCGACGTGACGACGGATGGATAATTTGAATTTCGCGCCGGTTTCCAGTGGGCGTAGCCTTCAACCAAATGCTGGCCTCTGATTGGCTTGAGCCAGAACTCACATAGCCCCTCTACTTATGCATGTCAGATGCAAGACTGTCGAGTTACAGTGTTCACATAGTCGAAGTCGAAGTTTCTAGTTCTGCGAGCTGTGTGCGTTATATTCGCTTGGGAGTAGTCTTATATGGTCAATGAGAACTTGTCTGCTTCAATAGTGTCCATGTGCGATGATAGGATAGAGAGATATAGTGTGCACAACGATGAAGTCTATATAAATTCATTCGCATGTTGTACTCGCTATATACCTTCCCAAGTCGTCTTATATGGTCACTGCAGTCGTATCTGTTCTAACTGTATGCATGCCAGATGTTATACTGCAGATTCACAGTGTAAACATAGTCGAAGTCGAGGTTTTTTGTTCTGCAAGCTGTGTGCGTATTACCTGCTTGAGAGTCGTCTCATATGGTCATTGCGAACCTGTCTGCTTCAATAGTGTCTATGTAGGATGATAGGATAAAGAGATATAGTGTGCACAACGATGAAGTCGATGTATCTTCTTTCGCCTAATGTACCCGTTATAATCCTTTCAAAGTCGTTTCATACGGTCACTGCAATCGTTCCTGCATCAACTGTATGCATGTCAGATGCTAGACTGCAGATTTACAGTGTTAACATAGTCGAAGTCAAGGTTACTTGTTCTGCAAGTTGTGTGCGTTATTCTCGCTAAGAAGTCGTCTCATATGGGCATTGCGCACTCGTCTGCTTTAATATTATTTATGTGAGATGATGGGATAGGAAGATAGAGTGTGCACTTTGATGGAGTCGATGTATCTTCATTTGCCTATTGAACTCGTCATATACCATTCAGAGTCGTCTTATACGGTCACTGCCATCGTATCTGCTTCAACTGTATGCATGTCAGATGCTTGACGGCAGAGTTACAGTGTGAACATAGCCGAAGTCGAAGTTTCCTGTTGTGCAAGATGTGTGCGTAATACCCGCTTGGAAGTCGTCCCATATGGGCATCGGGAACTCGTCTGCTTCAATAGTATCCATGTGAGATGATAGGATATAGATATAAAGTGTGTACGACGATGAAGTCGTTGTATTCCCATTTGTCAATTGTACTCGTTATTTACCCTTCAAAGTCGTCTTATACGGTCACTGTCATCGTATCTGCTTCAACTGTATGCATGCCAGTTGCTGGACTGCAGAGTTACAGTGTAAACATAGTCAAAGTCGAAGTTTCTTGTTCTGCAAGCTGTGTGAGTTATACTTGCTTGGAAGTTGTTACGATCCAAAAGTACCTGCTCTGATCTCAATGGAAAATCTACTGATTTATGCATTAAGATGAGAGAATGGTGCCAGATTCAGATATATCATACAAAGCCCTACGCTCTTTTGCATCTTTATTTCAAGTATCATATTATAACAACAGATATAGATGGTAATCCTGCGGTATCTAACGGCTCTGGGATTGGTGCTCTCCTCGTTGCAGCAGGATAGTAACCCCTAGAATCATTCAATGTATTAGGATAATGATATTACCAGGAGCTTGGTACTTACCCGCTTGTCCCCTACTCCTGGCTTTTGACCTGTTCCATCCAGGGTAGCCAGTTTCCATCAGCCAATGGTAACCCTGCACCTCAAGATGTTCATTCCTGAAAATCAGAAATAATTATAAATAACTTCCATCAGATTATTTTGTTTTGGGTTGGTTAGGATAGGTTATGAGTATGGATTTACCTCTTGCCAGTGCAGAACATCTTCTGTGACTGAACCACAGCCAGTTCTTCTTTCTTTATATTCTGCTCCCTGGTTCTGCTTCCTCCTTCTTCTTTTGGTCTTAGTATGGAGACACAACCATCATCAAGACATTGTCAACAAGAGAAAGAGGTTGACAAGCAGTTGTGAGAGACAGGTTAGGATTGGGAGGACTTTGCCTCCAAAATTTGTAGGTGTTACCTGGATTCCTTTTTTTTTTTTGGCTTCAACCTCCAGTATAGCATGTGTGCCTAGGAAATTGCAGAATTTGCAGATTTAAAAGACAAAAAGGGAAACTTGGAAAATATTAGAAGAATCAATCATTAAGTTGATTATTTCACAACACAGTGTGGATTTATAATATTTTCCTCCTGACTCAACAGTTTCTTGTCGAAACCTTCAGATAGGCCACATTTCATCCAAGGTAAGCCTCCCAGGAATCCTCCCTTTTGTCAGTCCAGTTACCAACATAATCAATGATTTTAGGCCTTCTCATTACCCCTTCAGTACCTGTGGAGCTGCTTTGAGAAGACCTGGAGCCTACCCTCAAACCATCCCTGGTTTTGGTGGCCTATCCTCCAAACCCCTACCAATATAAATTGTCCCTATATGTAGAAATCTACAAGGTATAAGCTAACCAATCCTAGCTGCAACCGGGTTGGAGTGACTTTGGCATATCATCCCTGGATGCTTGATCACAAGTAAGATCTTTCTTATTTATCAGCTTTGGCTGCCTTACCTGGTGAAGGTTGCAGACTGGCTTATTGGCCTGTGTAACACTGCATCCTTGCTTTGCATGCATGACTCTTGTGCTCACTTAGTATTAAGGATATATTGTGCTCACTTAGTATTAAGTCTATCTGGTGCTCACTTAGGATTAAGTATCTCTTGTGCTCACTTAGGAATAAGTACATCTTGTGCTCACATAGAATTAAGTATAGATGGTGCTCACTCCAAATTAAGCAAAGGTATTTATAAGTGTGAGACAAAGACAGCTAGGACTTTCTATCCATGTTCATATCAATGTAGGAGAATAAAAGTGAATACTGTATATATCTGTAGGGCAATCATAGGATTCATTGATGCTCAGCTATAGGCCTGATTACTGAGTGCTGGAGAATCAGCACAGGAGTTATGTCATGAAATTCATATAGAGTGCCATCATTATCTTGGATCCTTGAGCTGGATTAATAATTGAATAGGACCATGAGAATAGTTCATCCAAATCATTTGTCTCACGTCATTATTATGTTGTTCTTGCATGTTTATCAAGTTTAATTATTGTTGTTTACAAAAATATGGTTACCTTTGCGAATTGACATATGAAGTGATACGTGAACGTGACAGTCAGTTGAAGTTGAAGGATCGCAATTGTCATTTGTCAGCGTGTGTACGAGCAGTGTTGCCGGATGACCACTCGTGGTTCTGTCACAGATTAACAGACCTTTTTATTCTGTGGTTCCGTGCTAGATCCTTAGATCATTAATAAATCAAACCAAATAAACGTCACTTGAGAGTTGCCATTCACGAAATTCAGTGTTCATTTTATTTTACCCACCCCTCTCCCTGAGCTGTATTCTAAATAACTATTTTCCAATCGTGGAAAATACGGAAACTCAACAAAAGGGATTCCCTGATCAAGAATCAATCCTTTTGTTGCCTCTCGAGTACCAAGGGGTAACAAAGTCGTCTTATATGGTCAATGCAAACTTGTCTACTAGATAGTGTCAAGGTAAGATGATAGGATAAAGAGATATGGTGTGCACAACGATGAAGTCGATGTATCTTCATTTGCCTATTGTACTCGCTATAAACCCTTTAATGTCGTCTTATACATTCACTGCAATCGTATATGCTTCAACGGTATGCATGCCAGATTTTATACTGCAGAGTTACGGTGTAAACATGGTCGAAGTCGAGGTTTCTTGTCCTGCAAGCTGTGTGCGTTATACCCGCTTGGGAGTCGTCTCATATGGGCATCGGGAACTCGTCATTTACACCGCCCTCCACCCTGCCACACCGCCACTTACCCAGTCACACTGCCATTTACACCGCCACACTGCAATTTACCACCGCCTCACTGCCATTCACACCACCATTCACACCGCCATCCACCCTGCTACACTGATATTTTACCCCCGCCACACAGTCATCAACTTCTGTCACACGACCACACTGCAAGTTAGCCATGTCACTCGTATAGAGTGACGTTTTATTTTGGTGACGCATGATCACGCCTCTTTTTGAGTGTTTTTTTTTTTTTGATTTGCGAGAACTTGTGACATTGAAACAATGCTTGAATCTTACACTACTCTTCAGTTTCAGAATTTTCGGGTAATCTCATCCATCATTGTACAACAAAAGCGGTCCACGATGCCATTGAGATAGCAAAAGAAAAGGGGGGATACACAGCCATTGAATGGCAATAGAAGTATCATGTTCTCTTGCTGACTGTACGAGAAGTCTACGAGCTTCCCTCCGCTGAAGTGTGTTATTGCCTGTGGAAGCATGAGTAGGAGGAGGAGACCCTGATAAAGTATGAAGGGTGGGTTTCTGAAAAAGGTAGTAGGTATTTCATTTATTGCAATGACGTCGTTTTTCGTTGATATAAGAGTATATTCATATTTATGTCTACATACATTTCAATTAACACAGACTATTCCATTCCTTTGAACAACGTATTTGAGGTTTTCGGTTACATGTCTAATATTATCTATGCATGAAAATTGATTATTTTCTCAACAAACATGCTTGGACGTCATACTGAGCACACGTGGTTGGGACATGCAGCACACATGTAAGAATTGAAATAAAACAAAATAATATTTAATCATTTATTCGTGAAGTGATACAAGTTTCAGAAGCAATGTTTTCATTCGATGAAGTAATTCATCATTGGGGCAGGATATTCCAAAGATGCTCCAGCTGAACGGTCCGGCTTTCACAACCCGTCTAGTATATTCACTGTATCTGTAGTACGTATTCTTATCGAAAAAATATATGTTTACGTCGATTAAACGAACAGCTGATATTATGCCTGCAGGAATTCCTGGGAAGCCGTGATTAAGTGGTCCACGGTTGGTCATGTCTCCATTGTCATCGAATGCAATGTAGGAATCGTTGTTATATAACAAATGAGCCTGTCCACTGTTTGTCTGGAAGACAGCATTGATTTTTGGTCCAGAAGGCAAAGGAAAATGAAAGTTTAGGTGGATTTGGAAATTCGGAAAAGATGCTGCATAAAACACGCTATCGTTTATCAATGTCACTAGATCACCTCCAGAATTTTGGAAGACATGAGAAACTCTAGAATATCTCCAATTAGATAATCATCAAGCAGCTCTGGCTGTGATGGACTTCGCATATCGTTCAAATCGATCTTCCACAAGAATCTATTGTATCCCACGTACATGCGATAATTTTGAAACTGGGGTGCTGTGGCTAGAAACATAAAGTCTGGCACTTGAATGTCGCATAATCTTGTTGGAGTTATCTAAGGCTTTGAGGTTGTGCTAGTAACGTCTACGTTATGGGGTTCATTTGACGGCACTGATGAAGCTGTGGTAGGGGTGTGCCAGGATATTGGTTTCTGGGATTCGGTTGTCTGCGTTGTTGAGGTTGTTGTTGGTTGATAGTTTTCAGTTTTCTGCCCATACAAATATTCTATCGCTCTCTTATCATCTATATCGAATGATGCTGGACTTGCTTGATACCAAGGATACATAATAGCTGTATTGACGCCACTGTGGCCCAGCTCAAGAGCATGGCCAATTTCGTGCATCAGGACCATCAATGAATTAGTTTGGCCATCAGGAGAAGTAATATTTCCAAGATACCATTTTTCTTCTGCATCAAGATGAATCTCGACACATTTGGGGTTTTCATTTGGAAACCCTTGGCAGTCTGCTCGAAAATTGTGATTTTTTCGAATAACAGTTATGGTAATATCAGGCTTTTTCCTGTAAGGGTTTTGCACATCTTCAAACTTCAAATCCGATATCTCCTCCCACCTATCGAATGCCATCTCGACTGTATCACGATGCGCCTGTTGAGCTTGAGGAAAATACCAGCGTAACTTTGTTTTGTTCCATTTCGAATGTATCATGAAATTATTTTTTTCTACAGAACAACGCGGGCTATTCAGCAGGATCTTAGTTTCGTTATTCAGCGTTCCACTCACAGGAAGATTGTACATCTCTTGGAATGTCATTAATGCCGATTCAATGTTGTAGACAGCATTATCCGTTGAACTTATGTATCCAAAACGCTTCAAAGAAGAGGCTGCATATTCTATTGTATCATTCCCGGTAGCAGAAACTGACACTATGATTGAGAGCAACAGCACATGCTTACTCTTCAACATCTTGTTTAACACTGATCAATATAGTGAGAGGAACATGATTATTGTGATCCTTCTATGTATTATATCGTCGATAATGATGATTTACATCGAATTTATATATTTGAACTGACGAAGCGTTACAGAAAATATTCCAACCGCTGACATCACCTTAGGAACAAACTGCCACCACATCCAAGGTGATCAAGGAAAAACTGGATGGAACACTTTCAAACATCAAGCGAAGCAAACAAAAGTCGTTGGGTTTGAGGAAGTTTATATCAATGAAATTGGTTGAGATTCCACCTTTGAAGATCTTGGAAACACTTTCTATGATGAACTTAGTCGTTTAATGAGTTTTGGTATAAAGTTGCCCAACATATTTCAAGGTTTACAATGAAACAATGTGTTGTCTGGGCTTACTGTGTTCATCTGACTGAGTGATGGAATAATAGCAGAGATACCTGAAAGTCATTCCCCGTGGAAGTATTTGTAGAAAAGTGAAAAGACACCGAATTTTCTGTGATGTTTCAATGTTGTTGATGAATTAACATTTCCCGTGGAATTATTTGTAGAAACGTGAGAGGTCGTCAAGTCATTTATGATGTTCAGATGTTTCCTAAGAATTAGTGAGTGTGGCATCGCTCACCAGGCGCATGACTTGTCTCTCTGGTATGGCTTGTCTCAATGTGTGAGTGCTGAACCCATATGAGAAACAGTATTGTAAAACAGGTCGTATCTGTATTTTGTAGAGTAGTTTGTTATCTGGAATAAAAATTCCAGTTTTTGTGAAGCAACGTTCGTGATAGAACTCTGTGTTTGGATTCGATTGTCATTCATAATAAGCATAGGGAATCATAATATCGGTTTGAAGTGAATGTCACCTTGTGATTATCCTTTATTGATGAAGTCGGGCAATATTTCGAATGATAGCCGAGATACGATTTTGCGAGGAAGTTAACGTGATTTGGAAGTAAAACAGGAAAATAAGCAAACAGAATAATGAGCCACTCACCAATTCCGTTGAACAACAGCTATCTATCCAGAAATGAACGAGTATATGCAGCAATGACCGCTCCATTCTAATTTACCACACAGATACACTTTCACCTCACAGATGTTTTTTCTGGCAATAAAAACACACTGAATCATATGTCCAACACGAATAGAGATTGAAATAAGACTCCGATAACAGAGAAATATTGTTATTCGAACTTTAATCACACACACACAGGAAATGATCCATGCAGATATCATCAACCATAATCTACAACAGGCTAATGAATGACCTATTCGATATTGCATTTAGATGTTTTTGCATAAATAATATTTTACCTAAATTTATTATGTAATTGGTATACAGGGCGACTCAAAACAATAAATGCCTTTAATAACCGTGGTTTCGTTATTTAAATATTTTTCAGCATAGATAATCTACTTTTAAGTTTCTGTTGTTGGTATACAGTGTGGTTCAAAAACTAGGAAAGCTTTTACACTGTTTTTCGTTTTTCTCTAGAAGACAGTCAGGAAGTTAACATCACATCTCCGGCCAATCTACACAATGGAGAAAATATTATTCTTTTATAGATCAAAAGCTGTAAAGAAAATCGGGCATTTACATGTGGAAGTTGATGACGTCATGACAGATGTATTGATCGATCAGTGGTTCCAAGATCAGAACATATCCTGTTATATATTATTTGTGTGGACGGGTTTCCAACATCTTTTGCCCTAATATCTAGCATGAACTTTGACCCTTTGGGAAAACAAAATAGACCGAAAACTCTGAATTTTATCTATACTATGATGGAGTATCGGAGAAGTGGATTTGCATCTGAACTAAGACTACATATCAAAAAGATAGATCAATTTTCAGCCTTTTGTTCACACATTAGATCTGAGAAATTATTGGTAAAATGTTTGTGTATCAATTATGGTGATATGAATGGTTCTGTGATCCATAATGAAAAAGATTTAAGAAAAGTTTATCATTTTATCCAAAATCGCATCTTATTCACAATGAGTCGTTATACAGGTTGTTTTTTAAAATCATATAGTCACATGTCTAATCAACAAATACCAACTAAAGTAAGTGGAGTTGACTAGTCATTGCGTGTTATTCCCAGATGCTTACAAACACAATATAAGTCGGATATATTTTTAATCATTTATTTCAGATATTATATCAGCATTTTCAAGTTCAGTGAGAATAAGGTTGATTGCTTCATTGTTTTGTGATATTTTATTGAATATCTTAGTCTATCTACCAAGACATTCGGACCTGTCCATCCATCTAAAATATTGAACTCGTCATTCCCACTACTGGCTTCAGGTTCCACTCTAGACTTCAAGCGATTAGACTGGGTCTTATTTTTGAAGAGTGGTTTGATAACTTCATCTGATGCTTGCTCTGATGAATGGGGCTCCATGATGTGGACGCTATGGTGTCTGATATACAAATGAAAATTCGATTACATCTGTAGGTATCTGTAGGCTTCTGTAGGTATCTGTAGGCATCTGTAGGCATCTGTAGGAATCTGTGAGCATCTGTAGGCATGATCTGTACGCATCTGTAGGCATCTGTACGTATGATCAGATGATTTATGTGAACGCAATTGTCTGATCAGTCCGATTATTCATGAACAGGGGTGATGGACATTCCTCATATGGCGGTACATGTCAGTTCTAGTCATGAATTTTCCACATTTCTCACACAATAGCTGATGTCTATTATGGGGAATTTTCTCTTCTTGAAACTTTCCCAGCTGTTATTGATGTTGAATGCAATCCGCTCTCCACTATTGAGGCATTCTATTATAAAACATATATCACAAAGTTCTCGTATAGTACCCAGCTGATGACAGCGCTCACAAATATAAGCCATAAGTACTCTATAAGACAGTTGGATGTGGAATGATCTACTAGATAGTGAAACAAGTAATAATGAACGGATATCACCAATATTGCAGGTCCAAAATCTTCGACTATGACACTACCACCACAACCGCCACCAAAAACAAAACCTCCTGTGCGAGTCATATAAACTCCTCGTGTCATCGTTTCTTACATTATTATCCACGTTGTCGACATGTTAAATTCAGAAAAAAAAAATTCAACTCGTTAATGAATTACAAAGCGTCCCTATGCCTCTGTAAATGAGGACCATGAGCTGATAATGGTTGTGATTGATTGTTTTTCCGAGTACCTATGGACTCGACCATTGAAATCAAAAACTGGTACTGAAATTGCTCGAGCATTTGAAGATATCCTATCACATGCTGGCAACACCAGAGTTCCCAAGAACTCGCAAACCGATCAAGGTACTGAGTTCTACAACGAAAGGTTTCAAAGTCTGATGGAAAAGTTCTCCTTCAACCATTATCATACGTACACCATAATGAAGGCAGCCATTGCTGAACGTGTTATACGGACATTGAAGGAAAAGCTATACAAGTACTTCAGTTTGAATGGCTCATACCGTTGGATAGATGTCCTGCCTCAAATCACGACAAATTATAAGAACACGAAACATACGACGATAAGATGCAAGCCCAATGACGTCACCAAAGCCAACGAACAAGATATTCCAAAATCCACGTACAATCACATCAAAATTGCTGGAACCATGAGTTTCAACGTTGGTGACAATGTGAGAATGAGCGAAGCCAAACATGTTTTCGAAAAGAACTATTCACCAAATTGGACTACTGAACTATTCAAAATCGTGAAAGTTCGTATCACAAAACCTATCACATACATCTTGGGAGATTTGCTTGGTACACCAATCAAAGGTGCCTTTCATTCTGAAGAATTGCAAAAAACTGAAAATTCCGATGTTTACCTAGTGAAAAAAGTTTTAAGGAAGAGGGGTGAACAGGTGTTTGTCAAATGGCTGGGATTCGATGATACACACAACAGCTGGATTGATTCCACCAACAAGTTATAATGTAATCATATGGAAGACTAGCACAAATTCAATGGATGTGAGGGGCCTTTCACGTCGATCGCTGACAAATAACAACCATTATCGGATGTTGTGACGAGTCGGCAGTGGTGGTATAAATAGTGAGGACCGACCCTATCCAACAAATTAGTTTGATAGCAATGAGTATCGACTCTGGTTATTCGTCTTGTGAAGTGTTTTTTGAAAACGGTAGTACTAGTTCATTGGCAATAATGGATTATTATGGTGACGTTGATACGTATTTGGAGATGGTTGAGCAAGCAGCGAAAGCTGAATCGTACCTCCTGCTGACTTCATCGTTCCAGTTGTCCACCTACATGATTCAGTGCGGACTAAGTCCAGCTAGACAGTTTAGTCCGAGCATCATCCTGGAGAAACCCTTCCATCCAGCCAAAATTTCGTTATCCACATATGAATGGGCCACCTTCATCGATTCGCTGTATAAGGTACAACAAGACTTTTTTGAAGCACCCCTGCCCTGTTTCATTGATGAATATGATCCTGCCGTTACCACCTGCGGAGACTATATCACCATGACCAAATTCGTTTGCGATTGTGTCAAAATGTCTTTACTCACCAAATACCACATTACATTTAGATTGGTGGAAGAGGATGTTGCAGACATTTTAAGGGCTGAAACGTGTGTTGTTCCACATCGAGTTGTGCTAATAAACGAATTGGACATTTTCATGTATTATCAGAACATTTTGAATACTATAGCTGATTGGATTAGAAATAGCCTGACTGATTTGGGTGCGGAAGAGCTTATATCGGGATTTTGTGATGTTTCTGATTGTATGTCTAGTAATGCATATGTCATGTATTACGTGACATCATATATTTCTTGAACATCTGACAACACGTTATCGACTTCATAAATAATAATTTCCAACATCTGGCAACAATGTGACGGTTATCGCTGCACACGACTCTTATCATCGAACGCTTCATTTGGTGTTGTGTGTATATTGTTGATAAAACTAACATAGAAATATTTTACCACGAATTTATTTTGATGTAATACTTGTATCTTATCTCTAGAACGCATCTCTCGCTTTGCTCTACCTCTACAGATCCGTTGCGAAGATAAGCGCGCGCCAGCGATGGATATTATTTTCGACTCGAAGTTTCTCATCTCTGGAACGCATTTCTCGCTTTGCTCTACCTCTACAGATCCGTTTCAAAGATAAACGCGCGCCATCGATGGTAACTATTTTCGACTCGAAGTTTCTTATCTCTGGAACGCATCTCTCGCTTTGCTTTACCTCTACAGATCCGTTGCAAAGATAAGCGCGCGCCAGCGATGGATATCCCGTTTGGATAGCATTGAAATAATTGAAATATTACGGAGGTCGGAATACCACAGTGCGTATATACGCTGCCTCGTAATGCAAAGGTCCCTGGTTCAATTCCCCAGCTGTGATAGCTTTTTTTAATTCATTTATCCACGATGGTGACGTGACGACGTATAGATAATTTGAATTTCGCGCCGGTTTTTAGTGGGTGTTGCCTTCAACCAAATGCTGGCCTCTGATTGCCTTGAGCCAGAACTCACATAGCCCCTCTACTTATGCATGACAAATGCAAGACTGTAGAGTTACAGTGTTCACATAGTCGAAGTCGAAGTTTCTTGTTCTGCGACATGTGTGCGTTATATTCGCTTGGGAGTCGTCTTATATGATCAATGAGAACTTGTCTGCTTCAATAGTGTCCATGTGGAATGATAGGATAGAGAGATATAGTGTGCACAATGATGAAGTCTTTATAACCTTATTCGCATGTTGTACTCGCTATATACCTTCCCAAGTCGTCTTATATGGTCACTGCAGTCGTATCTGTTCTAACTGTATGCATGCCAGATGTTATACTGCAGAGTCACAGTGTAAACATAGTCGAAGTCGAGGTTTTTTGTTCTGCAAGCTGTGTGCGTATTACCTGCTTGGGAGTCGTCTCATATGGTCATTGCGAACCTGTCTGCTTCAATAGTTTCTATGTAGGATGATAGGATAAAGAGATATAGTGTGCACAACGATGAAGTCGATGTATCTTCTTTCGCCTATTGTACCCGTTATAATCCCTTCAAAGTCGTCTCATACGGTCACTGCGATCGTTCCTGCATCAAATATATGCATGTCAGATGCTTGACGGCAGAGTTACAGTGTGAACATAGTCGAAGTCGAAGTTTCCTGTTGTGCAAGTTGTGTGCGTAATACCCGCTTGGAAGTCGTCTCATATGGGCATCGTTAACTCGCCTGCTTCAATAGTATTCATGTGAGATGATAGGATATAGATATAAAGTGTGTACGACGATGAAGTCGTTGTATCCCCATTTGTCTATTGTACTCGTTATTTACCCTTCAAAGTCGTCTTATACGGTCACTGTCATCGTATCTGCTTCATTTGTATGCATGCCAGTTGCTGGACTGCAGAGTTACAGTGTAAACATGGTCAAGTCGGTGTTTCTTGTTCTGCAAGCTGTGTGAGTTATACTTGCTTGGAAGTCGTCTTATATGGTCAATGCAAACTTGTCTACTAGATAGTGTCAAGGTAAGATGTTAGGATAGAGAGATATAGTGTGCACAATGATGAAGTCGATGTATCTCCATTTGCCTATTGTACTCGTTATATACCCTTCAATGTCGTCTTATACATTCACTGCAATCGTATATGCTTCAACGGTATGCATTCCAGATTTTATTCTGCAGAGTTACGGTGTAAACATAGTCGAAGTCGAGAATTCTTGTTCTGCAAGCTGTGTGAGTTATACCTGCTTGGAAGTCGTCTCATATGGGCATCGGGAACTCGTCATTAACACCGCCATTCACCCTGCCACTCCGCCATTTACCCAGCCACACTGCCATTCACACCGCCACACTGCCATTCACACCGACACACTGCAATTTACCACCGCCTCACTGCCATTCACACCACCATTCACACCGCCATCCACCCTGCTACACTGCCATTTTACCCCCGCCACACAGTCATTAACTTCTGTCACACGACCACACTGCAAGTTAGCCATGTCACTCGTATAGAGTGACGTTTTATTTTGGTGACGCATGCTCACGCCTCTTCTTGAGTGTTTTTTTTATTTGCGAGAAATTGTGAAATTGAAACAATGCTTGAATCTTACACTACTCTTGAATTTCAGCATTTTCGGGTACTTTCATCCATCATTGTACAACAAAAGCGGTCCACGATGCCATTGAGATAGCAAAAAAAAAGAGGGGATACACAGCCATTGAATGGCAATAGAAGTATCATGTTTTCTTGCTGACTGTACGGGAAGTCTACGAGCTTCCCTCCGCTGAAGTGTGTTATTGCCTGTGGAAGCATGAGTAAGAGGAGGAGACCCTGATAAAGTATGAAGGGTGGGTTTTTGAAAAACATAGTAGGTATTTCATTTATCGCAATGAAGTCGTTTTTTGTTAATATTAGAGTATATTCATATTTATGTCTACATACATTTCAATGAACACAGACTTTTCCATTCCTTTGAACAACGTATTTGAGGTTTTCGGTTCCATGCATAATATTATCTATGCATGAAAATTGATTATTTTCTCAACACACATGCTTGGACGTCATACTGAGCAAACGTGGTTGGGACATGCAGCACACATGTGAGAATTGAAATAAAACAAAATAATATTTAATCATTTATTCGTGAAGTGATACAAGTTTCAGAAGTAATGTTTTCATTTGATGAAGTAATTCATCATTGGGGCAGAATATTCAAAAGATGCTCCAGCTGAACAGTCCGGCTTTCACAACCCGTCTAGTATAGTCACTGTATCTTTAGTACGTATTCATATCGAAAAAATATATATTTACTTCGATTAAACGAACAGCTGATATTATGCCTGCAGGAATTCCTGGTAAACCGTGATTAAGTGGTCCACGGTTGGTCATGTCTCCATTGTCATCGAATGCAATGTAGGAATCGTTGTTATATAACAAATAAGCCTGTCCACTGTTTGTTTGGAAGACATCATCAATTTTTGCTTCAGAAGGCAAAGGAAAATGAAAGTTTTGGTGGATTTGAAAATTCGGAAAAGATGCTGCATAATACACGCTATCGTTTATCAATGTCACTAGATAACCTCCAGAATTTTGGAAGACATGAGAAACTCTAGAACACTTTAGATCTTCAGGAAGATAATCATCAAGCAGCTCTGGCTGTGATGGAATTCGCATATCGTTCAAATCGATCTTCCACAAAAATCTATTGTATCCCACGTACATGTGATAATTTTGAAACTGGGGTGCTGTGGCTAGAAACATAAAGTCTGGCACTTGAATGTGGCATAATCTTGTTGGACTTATCTGAGGCTTTGAGGTTGTGCTAGTAACGTCTACGTTATGGGGTTCATTTGACGGCACTGATGAAGCTGTGGTAGAGGTGTGCCGGGATATTGGTTTTTGGGATTCGGTTGTCTGCGTTGTTGAGGTTGTTGTTGGTTGATAGTTTCCAGTTTTCTGCCCATACAAATATTCTATCGCTCTCTTATCATCTATATCGAATGATGCTGGATACATGATAGCTGTGTTGACGCCACTGTGGCCCAGCCCAAGAGCATGATCAATTTCGTGCATCAGGACCATCAATAAATTAGTTTGGCCATCAGGAGTTTCCTTGGCATAGAGTATGCTTTGACTCTAAGGACCCTTCAAAGTGTGCTGCGGAAATATCCGAGATCATCATGCTCGGAATGGACACATACATACCCCATTCTTCAAAAAGATCATCACTATCGAAACCCTGGTTCAACAAGAACTGTTCTAGAACTGTTGCCTTGAAACAAACAGCCTACCATCGCTGGCGCAAAAACCCTAACCTCGCGACTAGAGCAGAATACGTTGATGCCAGAAATAAATGCAGCCAAACAATAGATGCTTCGAAAGAAACATACAATGCCAAGATAAGATCGAAACTCATAGATTGTCCCAATGGCTCCCGTTCGTTTTGGTCCCTTGCTAAAGCGGTCGGAAGAAATTTCACTAATAGTTCATTTCCACCACTGTCCGAATCCGACGGCACATTAGCATTAACATCGCAGAAGGAAGCAAATATTTTTGCAGAGATTTTCGCAGCAAACTCTTCTTTAGATTCCCAAGGAAAAGTGCCGCCAGACATTCCACCCGTTGAGAGTCGAATGCCCGAAATCGTCCTCCGTCAACGCACTATCAGACGAATTTTGCTTGGTCTCAAAACGAATAAGGCTAACGGTCCTGATTAGATTAGATTGATATGGGGCTCATGTGCTACTAGGAGCCTCTCCACTGCGACCTTTACAGATCTATTGTGTGTGCCCTCATGTTATGTTAGAGTTCCTTGTCTAAACCCATCCTTATTACTAGACTCCATAGGCCAGACCTCAGGTCCTCCATATATTGAGAGGGCTGTGGTTTTTCCTCCCCTATCGTCGAAAACCTTAGCCTAGTCAGGCCTTCGCAGTAGCACAGTATGAGTGCTGAGGTTTCCTCATCTTCTTGGCAAAACCTGCATATGGTTGTGTCCGCCAATCCGATGTTGTTCATGTGTTTGTTGAGTCTACAGTGCCCTGTCAGGAGCTCAACCAAGGTCCTTGTTGTTCTCCCATTCTGGCTTAGTAGGTACTCCGTGAATTTTCGCAATGGTTCTTTAAAGAACTCTTTGGCCTGTCTCATTCCCGGCGCCTTGTTCCACCATTCTCGAGACTGCTTCTTCATCCAAGTGCTGTTATCTGTTCTTTGCAGCGCTTTCGCTATACCACAGAAAGGTTCTGGACCGATAGGAGCACATCTTGCTCCTTCTCGGGCTAGTGAGTCAGCCTCTTTGTTGCCCTTGTAGCCTGTGTGGCCTGGTATCCAGGCTAAGTACAGTCTGTTTTGACTGCCCAGCTCTTGTAGGGTTTCCAAGCAGTCCCAGACGAGTTTGGAATTGATCTGCATGGAGCTGATTGCTTTTATAGCCGCTTGGCTGTCGGGGTAATGGCGATGGTCTTTTCTTTAAACTCTTGCCTTATTAACTCTCCTGCACACTGATGTATTGCTGCAACTCAGTGAGACTCTTGTCTTTGGCTTGGCTATATATATTCCTGCTCCTACACCTTCATCGGTTTTTGAGCCGTCTGTATAACAGGCCATTTCTGCATCAATTGGAGGACCTCCCTTCCATGCCTCTCTGTCTGTTATAACAGTTTTGAATTGTTTACCGAAGCTATACTTGGGAAGCATCTCGTCCGATGGCATTCCCATTATCGGGTCGGTTTCCAACTCTTTGTATAGTTCGTTGTACATCTTACCGTGCAGTCTGCTAATGGGCGTTTGCCCTCTGGTCAATCTATTGGTGACTGACCTGGCTTCGCCTTGTATGTAGACGTGAAGTGGCGGTAGGTTCAGCAAGACTTCTAAGGCGGCTGTTGGGGTTGTCCTCATAGCTCCCGTGGCTGCCAGGCAGGCTTGCCTTTGAATGCCACTTAGCCTTTGGGTCGCCCCAGCCTACCGAGTCTTTGGCCACCATACCACCGAACCATATGCTATCATTGGTCTAATAACCCTGGTATATAGTTTTTTCCGCACATTCTTCTGCACAGGTTGAGGGCTATCGTGCTTTTCTGGATTATTTTCTGTAGGTGTTGATTCCATGTCAGCTTGTGGTCGAAGATGACTCCCAAGTATTTTACTTCTTGTGCAATTGGAATTTCTACCCCGTTAAGAACTGGTGGCTTCAGCCCTCTCAGTACTTTCTTCTTAGTAAAAACCACTATCGTGGTTTTAAGACGGTCCTGATGGAATTCCATCCATTATCCTCAAAAAATGTGCACCAGAATTAACACCGATTCTCTGCAATATGTTTACCGTCTCGTACAGGTCGGGTATTTTTCCATCATGCTGGAAGACAGCTAGAGTCCAACCAATCCCCAAAAAAGGGAACAAGAACCTGCCCAACAACTACAGGCCCATTGCCCTGTTATCAGTAATCTTCAAAGTTATGGAGAAAGCCATCAAAATTGAGCTCATCAAATATCTGGAGAGCTCGGGAATCATCAATTATAGACAATACGGCTTCCGCCACCGAAGATCTACTGGAGATCTACTTGCCTACGTCACCCAATTATGGCAAGCTTCATTAGAAAAACACGGGGAATCTCTAGCTGTCGCTTTGGACATATCGAAAGCATTTGACCGTGTTTGGCACGAAGGACTCCTCCACAAACTACCATCATACGGCTTACCACCTCAGCTATGCCATCTCTTATCGAGTTTTCTTTCAGGAAGATCGCTTCATGTGGTGGTGGACGGTGTATCGTCTGATACAATTGGCATCAATTCCGGCGTTCCACAAGGATCAATTTTGGCACCAACATTATTCCTTCTTCATATCAATGATCTGTTGGGAGTAACAACTTGCCCCATCCAAAGCTTTGCAGATGATAGTACCCTCCATACAGCGTTCTCTTCCAGAATTCCTATTTCTCTCCAGGAAACTAAGAACACACGGCGCAGGCAGGTCAATGCTGTCAATGAAGACCTTGCTGAAATCACAGCCTGGGGAACCAACAACCTAGTTGAATTCAACGCCACCAAAACTCAAGCCTGTATTTCCTCTAGAAAGGCGGAACTCAGTATGCCCGACATTGTGATGTCTGGCACCACCATCCCCACCAAGCCCACTATATCTATGCTCGGTATTTCCATCAGCAACACTCTTCCATGGGATAATCATGTCAGATCCATCGCAAAAGCTGCTTCACAAAAACTCGGATTCTTGTTCCGTGCAAAATGCTACTTTACACCTCAACAGCTCCTCATGATCTACAAAGCGCAGATACGGCCTGTTCTAGAATACTGTTCCCACATATGGGGTCCAGCACCGGAACATACGCTGATGCTCTTAGATTCCATCCAGAGAATAGCCATCCGCCTGGTGGGTGACGCCACACTCACTCGCTCTTTGACATCATTGGAACACCGTAGAAAGGTCGGCGACCTTTCACTTTTCTATCGATACTTCCACGGGAAATGTTCTTCGGAAATCTCTGCTATCATCCCTTCACTAGCAATACCAGTCAGACGAACTAGACAAGCCCAGTCAGCACATCCCTTCGTTGTCAACCTCGAAAGATGCCGAACAGCACTTTATCAAAACTCCTTCATCCATAGAACGGCTGGGCTCTGGAATTCATTGCCTGAGGAAGTATTCCCAACAACATATAATCTCCAGAAGTTCAAAAAGAATTCCAATACCTACCTCCTATCCCTATCCTCCCTAGGAACGCACGATGTTCTTTGAACATTATAGGGATTCCCTCTCGTGCGCTCAAAAAAAAAAAGGAGAAGTACTATTTCCAAGATACCATTTTTCTTCTGCATCAAGATGCGTCTCGACACATTTGTTGTTCTCATTTGGGAAATATGCATGTCCTAAAACTTTTCCAGGGCCGTCGTGATTGAATGGACACTTAGAAGTGCCTTGGCAGTCTGCTCGAAAATTGTGATTTTCTCGAATAACAGTTATGGTAATATCAGGCGTTTTCCTGTAAGGGTTTTGCACATTTTCCAACTTCAAATTCGATATCTCCTCCGACCTATCGAATGCCATCTCGACTGTATCACGATGCGCTTGTTGAGCTTGAGGAAAATACCAGCGTAACTTTGTTTTGTTCCATTTCGAGTGTATCATGAAATTATCTTCTCCTACAGAACAACGCGGGCTATTCAGCAGGAGCTTAGTTTCGTTATTCAGCGTTCCACTCACAGGAAGATTGTACATCTCTTGAAATGTCATTAATGCCGATTCAATGTTGGTGACAGCATTATCTGTTGTATTTATGTATCCAAAACGATTCAAAAAAGAGGCTGCATATTCTATTGCATCATTCCCGGTAGCAGAAACTGACGCTATGATTGAGAGCAACAGCACATGCTCACTCTTCAACATCTTGATTAACACTGATCAATAAAGTGAGAGGAACATGATTATTGTGATCCTTCTATGTATTATATCGTCGATAATGATGGTTTACATCGAATTTATATATTTGAACTTTCCACCCTACTCGCCTTAGGAACCTCATGTTATTTTCTATATCGCTTTTGTTGATATTCCAGAATATGTCGTAGGTCTGAGGATGACGAAGCGTTACAGAAAATATTCCAACCGCTGACATCCCCTTAGAAACAAACTGCCACCACATCCAAGGTAATCGAGGAAAAACTGGATGGAACACTTTCAAACATCAAGCGAAGCAAACAGAAGTCGTTGGGTTTGAAAAAGTTTATATCAATGAAATTGGTTGAGATTCCACCTTTGAAGATCTTGGAAACACTTTCTATGATGAACTTAGTCGTTTAATGAGTTTTGGTATAAAGATGCCCAACATATTTCAAGGTTAACGACGAAAGAATGTGTTGTCTGGGCTTACCGTGTTCATCTGACTGAGTGATGGAATGATAGCAGAGATACCTGAAAGTCATTTCCCGTCGAAGTGTCTGTAGGAAAGTAGAAAGACACCGAATTTTCTGTGATGTTTCAATGTCGTTGATGAATTAACATTTCCCGTGAAAGTATTTGTAGAAACGAGAGAAGTCGTCAAGTCATTTATGATGTTTAGATGTTTTCTAAGAATTAGTGAGTGTGGCATCGCTCACAAGGCGCATGACTTGTCTCTCTGGTATGGCTTGTCTCTATGTGTGAGTGCTGAACCTATATGAGAAACAGTATTGTAAAACAGGTCGTATCTGTATTTTGTAGAGTAGTTTGTTTTCTGGAATAAAAATCCCAGTTTTTGTGAAGCAGCGTTCGTGATAGAACTTTGTGTCATATATCGTTCGGATTCGATTGTCATTTATAATGAGCATAGGAAATCTTGATATCGGTTTGAAGTGAATGTCACCTTGTGATTATTCTATATTGAAGAAGTCGGACAATATTTCGAATGATAACCGAGATACAATTTTGCGAGGAATTCAACGTGATTTGAAAGAAAAACAGAAAAATAAGCAGACAGAAGAATAAGCCACTTATCAATTCCGTTGAACAATAGCTATATATCCAGAAATGAACGAGTATATGCAGCAATGACCGCTCCATTCTAATTTTCCACACAGATACATTTTCACCTCACAGATGTTTTTTCTGGCAATGGAAACACACTGAATCATATGTCCAACACGAATAGAGATTGAAATAAGACTCCGATAACAGAGAAATATTGTTATTCGAACTTCAATCACACACACAGGAAATGATCCATGCAGATATCATTAACCATAATCTACAACAGGCTAATGAATGACCTATTCGATATCGCATTGAGATGTTTCTTGCATAGATGATCTTTCACCTAAATTCATTATGTAATTGGTATACAGGGCGGCTCAAAACTATAAATGCCTTCAATTAGCGTGGTTTCATTATTTAAATATTTTTCAGCATAGATAATCTACTTTTAAGTTTCTGTTGTGTAGGTGTAGGATACAGTGTGATTCAAAAACTAGGAAAGCTCTCACACTGTTTTTCGTTCTCCTCTAGAAGACAGTCAGGAAGTTAACATCACATCTCCGGCCAATCTACATAATGGAAAAAATATTATTCTTTTATGGATCAAAAGCTGTAAAGGAAATCGGGCAATTACATGTGGAAGATGATCAGTGGTACCAAGATCAGAACATATCCTGTTATAGTTGCCGTCAACAGTATAAGATAATGAAAAAATTGTAAGAAAAACGCATAGTTTTTTCTTCTCCATCTCTACCTCATAGTGTTGGGGGCAAGTGGTGCAAGAGTTTAAAATATCTATAGCTAAAGTTCAATATCGAATGTGAATTCACTAATTCTCTTCGTTTGGAAATATGAGTAAATTAGAGATAAGTTCTAGATACTTCATTGAAGAAATATATGCAGAGTATAGAGTAATGAAGAATTTGAAATATCTAGCTAATGCTCAATATCGAATGTGAATTTATTAATTCTTTTCGTTTGGATATACGAGTAGGTTAATTAGAGATCAGTTATCTATATATACTTCATTGAAGAGGTATATGCAAAGTGATGATTCTATTATTCACCATTCATCAAAAAGTTATTCAACAAAAATTACCTTAACAAGAAAAAAGTTTGAACATTCGCGTATATACAATTCATTCAATAGATACTCAATGCATTCTTCGATCACGACTGTCAGAAATTCTGATAATTTATACTTTATACAGATGATATGAATATAATCTAGAGAAGGAAATTCGCGAATAAGTGCATATACATATACGCCTACATGCCTTTGCATGAACATGTATTCAACTTTCCTATTAATCAGCATTTAGCATGCGATGGTTTTTTTTCGAATTTTTTTTTTTGTACTCACGTATTTCTGTCTGACAAACACGAATTTGATACTGAAAATGTGAACAAACCATTATTTATTAAGATATTCCACTATAAAGTTACAAATTTCACCTTCTTTTCCGCCTGTCTTCTGAATTGAATTCAAAACAATTTACCCTTCTTTTTTCATCATTGGACAATTTATATATATCCTCGTATATATCACAATGTGAGACACATTTTTTTTGTTATTGAGTCAACTAGAAATATGATTTTGTTGTGATTTATCCATATTTAGTGAAAAGAAGGAAGGATATCATTTGAAATAATGGTGTGTGTAATGTCGTTCAGAAGCACTCTGTTGACATTTGACATCTCGTATCTGGTTTGACTATTATTCAAATGGCCGTCATCTGGAATGCTCGAGGGTATGCTTGTTCACTGAATATGAGTGATAAAGGCGCCATAAAAATCATATTTCCTGTTGAATTTTCTGTATAAAAATGTGTCATTAAAGTCACATCATGAGTATATATAGTGTCCAATGACAAAATAAGAAGAGCAAGTATCTGTAAATGCATCCAACACAAGGGAAAAAAGGAGTCGAAATTTCAAACTTTTTTTTGAAATATCTCGATAAATAGTGGTTTGTTCACATCATCATTGTCAAATTCGTGTTTTTCAGACAGAAATACGTAAGTACCAAAAAAAATTTTCAAAAAAAAAACCATCGTATGCTAAATGCAGTTTTACCAACTAAACTTTATAAGAAAAAAATTGCAATGGAACTATTGAATTATTGGAATGCCCACATTTTGTTCGCAATATTCCACCTATCGCCCCCACGTAACACTTGACGCGGCAGATGCAAAGACCCGCGCGGCAAGGATGTATGTTTTTTTCGATGCAGGGTCGGACGTGATAATAATCACACTTTTATGCGGTCCGCGAAGCTAATATAGCGAATTTGTCATCGACCGGACAGTTGTTTACTTAATCTATTATTTAAGAATATCAATAATTATAAAAATATGAAAACATTCTTCAGGTCTTGGGAATTACATGATGGGTCGGATGACCCTACCCAGTAAACATTTTTTTGTTTCTGAAATGTCTCAGAAACGTAGTATTGATGCATGGAACATTGCATTCAAAGTTGCCTACATGTTCCAGAAACATTCCAGAAACTAGAGATGTCCGCCCTCAGGAATGTTTCATGGTAATGTTCCTAAATAATGTGTCGAATACGCAAATTTAAACATTTTGGAAACATTTCTACCATGATCATATCTTCTAGGAATGTTCCATGCAATATTTCATAAATATTTCTTTCGTTATATTGCATGAAATGTTTCAGAAATATTCGTGAAACCAAAGATATTTGCCCTCAAAACTGTTTCATGAATGATGTTCCGAATACAAATGCTTGAAACATTCTGGAAACATTCCCAATATGATGAGATCTTTAGGAATGTTTCTTGGTACATTCCATGAATATTTTTGAAACGATAAATTTTTGCCACCAGAGATGTTTCATAAATAATGTTTCAAATACATATATATAGAAACATTCTGGAAACATTCATTGTAGAACTTTCGGGAATGTTTCATGAAACATTATTTCATGAATGTTTTTCATTCAACAATATAACTGTTTATGAAACATTCCCATTGAATGTTTCGGAATGAAAAATACCTACCAATGTCGCTGGAATATATTCATATTGCTGGTGAAATAAAAGATAATAGACATAAAGAAATCGATAATATTGCTTATATAATGATATATGAAAAAATCAGTTAAAAAAGTATCATCAGATATTTCACATAATCACGACGTATTAGGTATGTACATATATATCAAGTAATTTAACATCGTTATTCACATGTTGAGTGCTTCAATATTTTTCTTCGGTTACATCGCAATTGAAAGCACTATTCTTGTGCAGCTTCTAAGTCATGATGAAATTTTCACACTCCATCTGACTCCATCCTAGAACAAAAAGTATCATTATGAATATACCCATCATGATATCTAATAATATTTGATATGTCATCTGAAATTATGGTTTTTCTATATTTATACGTACCTCGGCCTTGTCCATGGAGCCGTTGAATGCATTTCAAAGTCCAGCCACACCAGGTGATGATAAAAAAAATGGAGTCGTTTGTGTTGTTTGTTTGGTTGCAAGTTTTGATGTTACTTCACATGGCCTAAATCACCTAAGAGGTCTACCGGTACGATTAAATAGTAAACACTCGAAAATGTGTTTGACTTGAGTGAAATAATTATATTTTATCACTATTATAAGATATTAGATGTCTTTTGCTTTGCTTGACTTGGGACAACAGTCAGAAAACGAAAACTCCGAAGCCTTTTACCAAGGAAAAGGAAACTGAATGCGCGTGCGCGAACGCTTAGAGCCGAAGACGGGAACCCGCGATCGATTACCGAAGCCACGAAAGCGGCAGCTGTAGAGGGGAAATGCTGAATTGCATCATAATATGATGAAATGCTTGGTCAAAATATACCATGTAATAGTTGTGAAATAATCTAATTTATTTATTAAAATTCGGGTTATTTTGAAATATTCTTAAATTAACCAATTCAAGTTGCATGTCTTGGAATATTGTAAGTAGGTAGTAATTCCTAATAAATGTGTCGAAATGTCAATAATTTGAGGAGCCTTGGAATTTTTCAAACATATTCCCAACGCATTGGAACATTCCTGAATCAGTATTGAATGATATGTTTCAATTGAAGTGATTTTGAAACGTTTCATTAATTAATCATTCAAGTAATTTTGGAATGTTCCGGAATATATCAATTAAATTTGTCTTGAAATGTTTCAGAAATGTTGCAATGATATTGAAATATCCCTGGAATGTTCCTGATGAATGTTTCCATTATTCAGAATGAGGGTAATATCGAAATGTTCCAACCATTTGGAATTCAGGTGATTTTGAAATGTTCCTTATTCAATCATTTTCAGTTGATATTGCAGTAATTCGCAATAAGAGTATTATTTGGAATGTTTCAAAATTTCTATAGTTTGATGAACCTTGAAATGTTCCAAACATATTCCGAACGCATTGGAACATTCCTGAATAAGTAGAAAATGATATGTTTCAATTATTCACAATTGAAGAAATTTTGAAACGTTTCATTTATTAATTATCCAAGAAATTTTGAAATGTTTCGGAATATATCAGTTGAAGTTGTCTTGAAATGTTTCAGAAATGGTACAAAGATTTTGAAATATTCCTGGAATATTCCTGAAAAATGTTTCCATCATTCAGGATGAGTCATATCGAAATGTTCCAATCATTTGAAATTCAGGTATTTTGAAATGTTCTTCGATCAAGCAATTCAAGTTGTCTTGAAACATTGAAGTAATTCGCAATGAGAGTATATTTGAAATGTTTCAAAATCCCAATAGTTTGAAGTACCTTGAAACGTTTCATACATATTTCTAACGCATTGAAACATTCCTGAATAAGTGGTAAATGATATGTTTCAATTATTCACTACCAATTTTTTTTTGAATGTTTCATTCATTCACTTCTCAAGTGATTTCGAAATGTTTTGAAATATATCAATTATAGTTGTTTTGAAATATTTCAGGAATATTACAGTGATTTTGCAACATCCCTGGAATGTTCCTGAAAAATGTTTCCATCATTCAGAATGAGAGTCATATTGAAATGTTCCAATCATTTAAAATTCAGGTGATTTTGAAATGTTCCTCAATCAAGCAATTCAAGTTGTCTCGAAACATTGAAGTAATTCGCAATGAGAGTATATTTGAAATGTTCCAAAATCTCAATAGTTTGAGGTACCTTGAAACGTTTCATACATATTTCGAAAGCATTGAAACATTCCTGAATAAGTAGTAAATGATATGTTTCAATTATTCACTACCAATTTTTTTTTTAAATGTTTCATTCAGTCACTTCTCAAGTAATTTCATAATGTTTTGGAATATATCAATTACAGTGGTTTTGAAATATTTCAGGAATATTACAGTGATTTTGCAATATCCCTGGAATGTTCCTGAAAAATGTTTCCATCATTCAGAATGAGAGACATATTGAAATGTTCCAATCTTCTAAAATTCAGGTGATTTCGAAATATTCCTCAATCAAGCCATTCAAGTTGTCTTGAAACATTGAAGTAATACGCAATGAGAGTATATTTGAAATGTTTCAAAATATCAATAGTTTGAGGTACCTTGAAACGTTTCAAACATATTACGAACGCATTGAAACATTCCTGAATAGGTAGTAAATGATATGTTTCAATTATTCACAATCAAAGTTATCTTGGAATGTTTCATTCATTCACTTCACAAGTAATTTCGAAATGTTTCGGAATATATCAATTATAGTTGTTTCGAAATATTCCAGGAATGTTACAGTGATTCTGCAATATCTCTGGAATGTTCCTGTTCATTAACATTTTAGGTAGGTAATCTTGAAATATTTCATAAATGTCTCATGTTTACTGGGTAATGACAATAATGATTTTTAAGCTGAATATATCTAATTGTGTGAGTGAGCAGCTTTTTCGATAAATACACCCAATACCTACAATGAGTTAAATACAGTGAAGATGTGAAAAGTCTTCAACTTTTGAACAGAACAAGCTAGTGAAGCAGGTAAAATTCAAGTCAAAATACCTTTGAATTAAATTGTTTGTGGTCACGTGGCCTATGGTATCAAGTGGGCACCATCAACTTCTTTTTTCAAATGTAGAGAAGGATCACGTGGTATCTACCTTGTTTTGAAGGCTTTCCGATTCTCTATCCAACACCGTTTCGTTCGTGCAAATCAGCCAAGACTTTTATTGACAAGCATTTGAAATTTACTTCGGAAACTGTAAATAACGTTAGGATTGAATTCAAAATTTTCTTTTTATCAATTAATATTAATATTTGAAGCAAATTTCAAAACCTTGTCATTTTGCAACCGCATGGCCGATTTGGTCGATTGGCCGATTTGACCACTTGACACAAGGCCACGTGACTACAACCATTTCCATGTCAAAGAGTTGAAAGAGAAGTAGCTTTTTACCTTTTCGAAAGTTGAAGGGGGGAAGGACTTTTCACGCCCTCACTGTATAACACAGTGCACTTCAGCTAATATTCTAACAATGGCTGGATACTCCGAAAGGTTGAGTCAGATATTGAATCAACTTATTGATAACATTCATACTTAGCTGAACAATCTGCACGCATCACAATATTTCTTCGCATATGTACTAATCCGACCCGATTGTCGGCATGGCAGTGCTAATCGACCATTTTTTGCTTCTTTTTTTATTTATCTTATATGTCTGACGGCAACTATATATATTATTTGTGTTGACGGGTTTTCGACATCTTTTGCCCTAATGTCTAGCATGAAATTTGACCCTTTGGGAAAACAAAATAGACCGAAAACTCTTAATTTTATCTATACTATGATGGAGTATCGGAGAAGAGGATTTGCATCTAAACTAATACTACACATCAAGAAGATAGATCAATCTTCAGCCTTTCGTTCACACATTGAATCTGAGAAATTATTTGAAAAATGTTTGTGTATTAATTATGGTGATATGAATGGTTCTGTGATGTATAGGTATCCATGATAAAGAAAATTTAAGAAAAGTTCTTTTTTTTATTCAAAATCGCATCTAATTCACAATGAGTCGTTAGACAGGGTGTTTTTTAAAATCATATAGTCACATGTCTTATCAACAAATACCGACTAAAGTAAGTGGAGTTGACTAGTCATTGCGTGTTATTCTCAGATGCTTACAAACACAATATAAGTCGGATAAATTTTTAATCATTTATTTTAGATATTATATCAGCATTTTCAAGTTCAGTGAGAATAAGGTTGATTTCTTCATTGTTTTGTGATATTTCATTGAATATCCCAGTATATCTACCAAGACATTCGAATCTGTCCATCCATCTAAAATATTGAACTCGTCATTCCCACTACTGGCTTCAGGTTCCACTCTCGACTCTAAGCGTTTAGACTGGGTCTTATTTTTGAAGAGTGGTTTGATAACTTCATCGAATTTCTTTTTATCAGCTTATCCGGCCCAATCGATCTCTATGAATAGCGCTGACTTCCAGCATCTATTTATACATCTGGTGATCCAAAGGCGAGAAATTTTGAGGGTTCTTGAAAAATAATAATTCCAGAAGACCCGAAGTACTTCTGAAATCGACATCATCTACGACTTTGTGTTTATCATCAAACCGTAGATTCTAATGGCCGAGTGTCCATCTACCATCGACATATATGGTGTCTGATATTCAAATGAAAATTTGATTACACCTGTAGGTATCTGTAGGCTTCTGTAGGTAACTGTAGGCATCTGTAGGCATCTGTAGGAATCTGTGGGCATCTGTAGGCATGATCTGTTCGCATCTGTAGGCATCTGTACGTATGATCAGATGATTTATGTGAACGCAATTGTTTAATCAGTCCGATTATTTATGAACAGGAGTGATGGACATTCCTCATATGGCGGTACATGTCAGTTCTAGTCATGAATTTTCTACATTTCTCACACAATAGCTGATGTCTATTATGGAAAATTTTTTCTGTTCAAAACTTTCCCAGGTGTTATTGATGTTGAATGGAATCCGCTCTCTACTATTGAGGCATTCTATTATGAAACAATTATTACAAAGTTATCGTATAGTACACAGCTGATGACAGCGCTCACAAATATTAGCCATAACTACTCTATAAGACAGTTGGATGTGGAATGATCTACTGGATAGTGAAATAAATAATAATGAACGGATATCACTAATATTGCAGCTCCAAAATCTTCGACTATGACACTACCACCACAACCGCCACCAAAACCAAAACCTCCTGTGCGAATCATATAAACTCCTTGTATCATCGTTTCTTACATCATTATCCACGTTGTCAACAGATTACATTCTGAAGAAAAAATCCAACTCGTTAATGAATTACATAGACCTGCACGTAAGAAATTCCCGAGACGTCGCATCATAATCAAAGGCTTGAATGACCTATGGCAAATGGATCTGGCTGAAATGCGACCCTATGCCTCTGTAAATAAGGACCATAAGCTAATAATGGTTGTGATTGATTGTTTTTCCAAGTACCTATGGACTCGACCATTGAAATCAAAAACTGGTACTGAAATTGCTCGAGCAATTGAAGATATCCTATCACATGCTGGCAACACCAGAGTTCCCAAGAACTTGCGAACCGATCAAGGTACTGAGTTCTACAACGAAAGGTTTCAAAGTCTGATGGAAGAGTTCTCCATCAACCATTATCATACGTACACCATAATGAAGGCAGCCATTGCTGAACGTGTTTCACGGACATTGAAGGAAAAGCTATACAAGTACTTTAGTTTGATTGGCTCATACCGTTGGATAGATGTCCTGCCTGAAATCACGAAAAATTACAATTACACGAAACATACGACGATTAGATGCAAGCCCAGTGACGTCACCAAAGCCAACGAACAAGATATTCTGAAATCCACGTACAATCACATCAAAATTGCTGGAACCAAAATATTCAACGTTGGTGACATTGTGAGAATAAGCAAAGCCAAACATGTTTTCGAAAAGAACTATACACCAAATTGGACTTGTAACGGTGTGTTCAGTTGACACCCGTAGTTTTTGTAAGGTATAATGTTTTTCACAGGAGTATGATGGGTAGGGATATTAGCCAATACCTTGTAACACGCCACTGGTCATAAAAGTTCAATTTATCACGATTCGAGCGACGAGTCGTTTTTGCGTTTTTTCCGGGCCATGCTTTTTTGCTTTCGAGTTTTGCGTCCAGCGGAACCATTCTGCTGCTGAAAAGTCGTCACAAGAGGCACATTTTGTTTTCAATCAAATAATTCATCCAACTGCGATAAGTAACAGCCTGGTGGTTGCTAAATCTGATTGAGAATATTATACATATCATCTTATTCGCAGAAACGACTGGTGTTTTTCTAGGTAAGCTATCAAGAGTGGGTTCTTGAATGATGTGTTTTGAACCGTTTTTTGTGTTATCCTAGCGGTTGTTTAAATAAACCCATCCACCTAGTGTACGATTCGCTATTTTCCTGCTAAACCACGAACACCCTGAGCACGTTCCGTCTCATCTTGGCACCCAACTACAGGGCAGGAAAATAGGAAAATCACTTTCCACACGAAGAAAATTTCAACAAAGGATAAGGAACATGCCAGGAAACAATGAAGAACAGCAGCAACAAACACCTATTCAAGGGCATGAACACTTTTTAAGAAGGAAAAATACACGAATGACGGAACCACAAGTTGTACAGGGTGATACAAAAGCAGGAAATATACCTGGAAACACCCAAGGTGGTATATCTGGAAACACTCAAGGTGGTATACCGGAAAACTTCCAAGGTAGGAGCATTCCATTACATTTTCCTGCTCAAAATCGGCCAAACTTCACGCAACCCCCGCCATTTGCTGATTACTCAAGAAATTTTTCCAGTAATGGTCAACAAACGCCAGTAGTTTTGACAATGGAGGGAATCTCGCACCTGGTGACCCAAATTATGGGTCAAATGCAACAACTAAATATAAGTAGTCCTCAAAATCTTAGCAATAGCAAACCGGGCGAAATGAATAATAATAGTAACATTTGTAACAATTTGGCAACTACTGGAAAACTTCATGTTTTTGATGACGAATCAATTCACCCCGTAGATTTCATCAATCAGCTGCAGGATGGTTTCAATGTGCAAAATATGCAGTATAGAGATTTCAAATTCATGGCTACTAATTTATTCACAAAATCAGCGAAGGTGTGGGCTGATGCTTTCTTAGACCAATTCACAAGTTATGATCAGTTCGAAAGAGAATTCTTGAATAATTTTTGGAATGATTATAATCAGTGGCAAACAAGAACAGCTTTAGAAACAAAATTTTATAGGGAAGGGGAATCATTCGTAGACTTTTTCAATAAATGCGTTATTTTATCGAAACATCTCATACCTACATACCCAGATAATATGTTACTAGCAACGATAGCTCGTACTTTACCTCCCCAAATTTTACTTTTGTTAATGCAGTGTAATACTTTATCAGAGGCACTGACACAGCTTAGAAAAGCAGACTTTTTATTTAAATAACAAAAACAAGGTACAAGCTACTCACTCACATTTTCAGCCTAAAAATTTTGTTTCGACCAACAGATATGAGGGGAGAAGTAATAATAGTAGTTTGCCTGATAATAGGAAATCTCTCAAGCCGGACAAATTCAATTCTCGCAATGTGTGTTCTGTCAATACGGTTCATGATGACGATGATATACAGTCGGACTCGGGAAACGGCATTTCCAGTCAGGAGGACGACCGCCACTGACTGGTAACTTACGTAAGGTCACCCATGTGGACAATGATCTGCGTGATAGTTTGCTAAAAGATAATGATTGTGACTTAGATCATTCGTATATGGACAATGATTTGCCTATTGTTCCGATTGACATTTATAATTTCAGTTTTCCCGCGCTGGTAGACACCGGAAGTCAAATTTGTTGCCTCTCAGAAACAGTCTGGAATCAGTTAGCAAGCTGTCATGAGGTCATACCAACTATTCCCTGTAGCGGCGTTCGAATCACCGGTGCTTTTAAAACCAAACAGATGCGCGCCAGCTTACAAGTTAATTTAACCTTTTCTATAGGGCAAGAACAATTTGTTCATGAATTCTCAGTTATTAATAGTTTGGTGTATCCCGTCATAATAGGGATTGATTTCCTGCGCTTTTTTGGCGCTAAAATTCACTTAGAAAAATCAAATGAAAAATCAAAATTAGTCATTCAAACCGGCGATAAAACAATTTCAATACCGGAAATACGATATACTCATGAATTTGCAGCCCCCGAGGTCTGTCGTCTCAGTGCATCGTGTACAAAAAAAAATTTACGCTGTTGGAAATTTTTCGGATAGTAACGATATCCCCGATTTCGACGCCATTATTCCATCGACGAAAATTAGTGAGTTTGACAAGTTGAAAGTAAAAAATATTCTGTCGAAATATTCGGAAATTTTTTCTGAGGAACCCGGGTTGAATAATCTTTATCAACATCAAATAAAAGTAACAGATGAAAGTGGCTTCTATGTAAAACCTAACCCTGTCCCCGTAGCCCACCGGGAAATAGTATAAAAAACCATAGACCAGATGGAGGACTGGGGGGTAATTTCGTGCGGCGCCACCCCATTCGTGTCACCCTTAATGACCACTCTCAAGAAAGATGGCAGTGTGAGAGTATGCCTTGACGCCAGGAGGTTGAACTCAATTACCGAAAAAGACCACGAATTACCTCGTCCCATTGAGGAAATAATGCATACATTGTCGGGCTTCAAATTTAAAACTATTTTAGATTTGAATAATTTATACTGGCAAATTAGTCTCGCGCCAGAAAGCAGAAAATATACAGGGTTCATTTTTGGAACGGAAAGCTTTTATTTCAATGTTCTTCCATTCGGAATCGCGAATGCTGTTTCTTCATTTACGAGGTGCATCGATAATGTTTTTGGACCAGAATATAATGATTTTCTAATACCGTACGTGGACGACCTTTTGATCGTGAGTGCCTCCTTGGAGCAGCATTTAAAACATTAAGAACGTGTTTTTACTCGGTTGAGAGATGTTGGTTTCACCTTGAAATTTAAAAAATGTAGTTTTTTATGCGATTCGGTGAAGTTTTTAGGATACGTTCTCGAGGAAGATGATTTAGAACATTTAGAACGTGTTTTTACTCGGTTGAGAGATGTTGGTTTTACCTTGAAATTTGAAAAATGTAGTTTTTTATGCGATTCGGTGAAGTTTTTAGGATACGTTCTTGAGGAAGATGCATTCAAGCCCGATCCCGAACGAATTCAGTGTATACGCGATTATCAGGCTCCACGAAATGTTTCGCAGCTGCAAAAATTTCTTGGTATGTGTCAATATGACAGGTCATTCTGCCCGGAATTTTCCACGTTGGCAGAACCGCTCACACTATTACTTCGTAAAAAGGAACCGTGGCGTTGAGGTGAAAAGCAAGTTGCTGCTTTTGAGGCCATAAAAGACGAATTACAAGCCTCCACTATGTTATATTTTCCCAATCCCAATAACACCTTTTATGTAGAGGTTGACGCCAGCGACGTCGGAGTTGCAGCGCAGCTGTACCAGTTAGATGGCGCCGAACGGAAACCAGTGGCGTGGGCCAGCCGTTTGTTGCTAGACAGGGAGCGAAGGTACACGAGTACCGAAAAAGAAATTCTAGCAATAGTATTTGCACTCAATAGGTGGCGCGTCTACCTTTTGGGAAGGACTTTTGTTGTTTACACCGATAGCAAGGCCGCGACTTATATGAACACCTGTCGTTTGTTGTTCCCACGTATCACGCGTTGGGTCCTCGCCTTACAGAAATTCGACTTTTTGGTTAGACACATACCCGGACGCGGAAATATTATCGCAGATTCGCTCTCGTGGCATGCTTGCGTAAGGCCCCCAGTACTGCGCGACAAAACCTCCCAAATCTTTCAGTTACTCCAGTTACCTGATGAATTCTGCAAAAATCTCCGAAACATTAAAAAATTGCAATTAGAGGACGTAAAATTATCCCGGATACGAGCAGACCTAGGCTCCAATGAAGCACTCGCTCTCAAGTTTGTGGTCCACAATGAAATTTTGTACCACGTGCGTAGCGCAGATGAACCTCCTCTCCTGTGTGTGCCGTCATCTCTGAAAACCGGTGCTGTCACTGCTTTCCACCAAACTCTTGGTCATTTTGGAGCCTACAAGGTTTGGTCGGCTCTCAAGCGCGAAGTTTGGTGGAGCAACATGTTTCGAGACGTGAAAAGCGTATTAAGATCGTGTGATGTTTGTCAGAGGTCGAAAGTTGCTATTTTGCCCAAGCCGGCTCAGCACCCCATAGTAGCGACGGGTAAAGGGGAAATAGCCGCCCTCGATTTATTTGGTCCTCTTCCTGTCAGTCGGGGTGAAGCGCGCTATATATTGGTGGTAGTCGACCTTTTTTCAAAATATGTGGCATTATACGCGTTAAAGACTGCTACCACGCGGTCATGTTTGAATCGATTAACTGTGGATCCTCTACGATAGGGGCACCCAGTTTTCTTCACCTCGTTGGATTGAGGCACTGAAATCTTACGACATAGGAGTCTCTTCCACCTCGGTCAGGCACCCTGAAGCAAATCCTTCGGAAAGGATCATGAAGGAATTGGGTCGATTGTTCAGGGCCTACTGTCACCGCCAACATAAAAAATGGGCTTTTGAAGTTAAACGTTTCGCGATTTTTCTCAACAATATTGTTCATGAATCAACAGGGTTTACTCCACATGAGATCCACTTGGTAATACGCCAATAAAATTATCACCAGAGCGTCTACGTTTCCCGGGGCTATTTGTAGTCGACCATCCACAGAAATTAATTCTAGCCAAGAAAAACCTACTTGGTAGGGCGGCACGTCGGGCGGCGAGGAACCCGGGCAAACCTTACTACGAATTCAAGGTAGATGATCTAGTTCTCCTTAGAGCTAACAATAAATCCTCGGCGTTAGATTCTGAGGTTAAGAAATTCTTATTATTGTTTGAGGGACCGTACCGCGTCAAGAAATCGGTCAGTTATGCTACCTTCGTACTTTGTGACCCTGATACCGGTGAGGAACGTGGCACCTTTCATGCCAGTCACCTGAAAAAATATCATTTGCCAGAAGCAGTCAATCCCCTCTAGTGCTACCACTGATGGTCTCGCCTGCTTCGGGGGGGTAGTTGTAACGGTGTGTTCAGTTGACACCCGTAGTTTTTAAAAGGTATAATGTTTTTCACAGGAGTATGATGGGTAGGGATATTAGCCAATACCTTGTAACACGCCACTGGTCATAAAAGTTCAATTTAACACGATTCGAGCGACGAGTCGTTCTTGCGTTTTTTCCGGGCCATGCTTTTTTGCTTTCGAATTTTGCGTCCAGCGGAACCATTCTGCTGCTGAAAAGTCGTCACAAGAGAAACATTTTGTTTTCAATCAAATAATTTATCCAACTGCGATAAGTAACAGCCTGGTGGCTGCTAAATCTGATTGAGAATATTATACATATTATCTTATTCGCAGAAGCGACTGGTGTTATTCTAGGTAAGCTATCAAGAGTGGGTTCTTGAATGATGTGTTTTGAACCGTTTTTTGTGTTATTCTAGCGGTTGTTTGAATAAACCTATCCACCTAGTGTACGATTCGCTATTTTCCTGCCAAACCACGAACACCCTGAGCACGTTCCGTCTCAGACTACTGAACTATTTAAAATCGGTAAAGTTCGTATTACGAAACCTACCACATACATCTTGGAAGATTTGCGTGGTACACCAATCAAAGGTGCCTTTTATCCTGAAGAATTGCAAAAAACTGGAAAATCTGATGTTTACCTAGTGGAAGAAGTTCTAAGGAAGAGGGGTGAACAGGTGTTTGTCAAATGGCTGGGGTTCGATGATACACACAACAGCTGATTTGATTCCACCAACAAGTTATGATGTAATCATATGGAAAACTAGCACAAATTCAATGGATGTGATAGGCCTTTCACGTCGATCGCTGACAAATAACAACCATTATCGGATGTTGTGACGAGTCGGCAGTGGTGGTATAAATAGTGAGGACCGACCCGATCCAACACATTAGTTTGATAGCAATGAGTATCGACTTGTGAAGTGTTTTTCGAAAACGGTAGTACTAGTTCATTGGCAATGATGGATTATTATGGTGACGTTGATACGTATTTGGAGATGGTTGAGCAAGCAGTGAAAGCTGAATCGTACCTCATGCTGAATTCATCGTTCCAGTTATTCACCTTCATGATTCAGTGCGGACTTAGTCCAGCTAGACAGTTTAGTCCGAGCATCATCCTGAAGAAACCTTTCCATCCAGCGAAAATTTCGTTCTCCACATATGGAGAACGAAATCGTAAAATCAGAATGAAAAATCACTACTTGAAGATGTATAAGAAACGCAAATTATTATTCTACTTGGAACGAACCAAATCACTCAGGAGATCAATTAAACGTGACATTTCATCGGCGTATAATCTTTTCATTGAAAAATCTGAAACCAACATGAAAAAAAATCCTCGTGATTTCTGGAATTATGTGAATTCAAAACAGAATAAGTCTCGTATACCAGGCCAAATGAATTTCAACAACGAAATAATTTCTTCACCGCAATCTATTGTCAATGCATTCGCGATAAATTTCAGAAATGCTTATAATATTGATATTGATGATATTACCTCAACTGAAGATAAAATCAATAGAGAACTCTCAAATCCCAGTCAATTCATTAAAATCAAGAAAATAACTCATGAGCAAATAATAACAGCTGCAAAAAAACTTAAGAATAAATTAACGTGTGGACCAGATGGCATTCCTGCTAAAATTGTTAAAAATTTCATCAATTTGTTATCTAGACCATTAGGCATTATATATAACTTGATTCTGAAAACATGTAATTTTCCTACCCTTTGGAAGTTATCACGTGTGTGTCCAGTATTCAAATCAGGAAAGATTTCGGATATTGAAAACTATAGACCGATTGCACTAATCTCTGTATTCTCCAAATTACTAGAAATAATCATATTTGACTCAATTTACAATCACGTTCGAACTTCTCTATCTGAATTTCAACATGGTTTTGTGAAATCGCGTAGCACGGCAACAAATTTATGTACTTTCACCCAATATGTGTCTAATGCTCTTGACTGCAAAAATCAAGTTGATGTAATTTATACAGATTTTAGCAAAGCATTCGACCGTGTATCACATCAACAATTATTGAGTAAATTGTCTAGCTTCGGCATATCCTATGATATTGAGTTACTACTGAAATCTTTCTTATCAAATAGGAAGTTATTCGTAGAATATAATGGTGTCAAATCATTCACATTCAAGGCAACTTCAGGAGTACCACAGGGCTCCAATTTAGGACCTTTACTGTTCTTACTTTTTATCAATGATATATGTGATCGTATCCAGTCTGCTAAACTACTATTTGCTGATGACATGAAAATCTACAGAGAAATTAAAACTATTGATGACTGTCAACTATTACAACTGGATCTTGATCTAATCAATGATTGGTGCCTCAAAAATAAGCTCTCTTTGAATACCAATAAATGTAAAGTCATGACTTTCACACGAAAATCTACCCCAATTTCATTCGATTATCACTTGGATACTCCACAACTATCACGAGTTCAACAATTCAAAGATTTAGGAGTTCTTTTTGACCAAAAGTTGACATTCTCCACTCATATAGAAAGTGTAATAGGCAGAGCTATGAAGTCTTTGGGATTTTTGATTCGTACCTGTAAGGAGTTCAAATCATTTGGTGCTTTGCGCAGTGTCTACTTCTCATTGGTGAGAAGTAAATTAGATTACTGCAGTGTCGTATGGAATCCATGTCATTCCAAATATATCGAAGCCATTGAATCAGTGCAAAGAAAGTTTTTAAAATATGCATACTATAAAAAATATGGCGTGTATCCTCAAAGACACTATAGCTATGACCTATTGCTGAACGAATTCGATTTATTTTCTCTTAAAAAACATCGCGAAATAATCGATTTAACTTTTATGCATAAAATAATCCATAATCATATCGATTCATCCTCATTACTCTCTCTGATTGATTTCAATGTACCACGATCCGTGTCAAGATCAGATATAACGTTCCGCATTGCTGTGCCCAACACACAACATCACTTCCATTGTCCCCTTACAACAATGTGCCGAAGTTACAACAATTTACAAAGTATTGATATATTTTTTCTCTCGCTGTCTCAATTCAAGCATAGACTATTTAGTGCCTTGAGGAACTAGTTTATATATATATTAGTTTATATTCTTTTCGAGTTATGTATAGATATAGGTATATATTTTTAGCGATCCAACTAATAACCATGTATTATCACATACACCTGTAAATGGGCGTAAGCCTGCTGGATGTATTAATATTAAATAAATAAATAAATAAATAAATATGAATGGGCCACCTTCATCGATTCGCTGTATAAGGTACAACAAGACTTTTTTGAAGCACCCCTGCCCTGTTTCATTGATGAATATGATCCTGCCGTTACCACCTGCGGATACAATATCACCATAACCAAATACGTTTGCGATGGTGTCAAAATGTTGTCACTCACCAAATACCACATTACATTCGGATTGGTGGAAGAGGATGTTGCAGACATTTTAAGGGCTGAAAAGTGTGTTGTTTCACATCGAGTTGCGCTAATGAACAAATTGGACTTTTCCATGTATTATTAGAACATTTCGAATACTATAGCTGATTGGATCAGAAATAGCCTGACTGATTTGGGTGCGGAAGAGCTTATATCGGGATTTTGTGATGTTTCTGATTGTATGTCTAGTAATGCTCTCAGAGAATATTCTTATCATTGTAAAAATGAGGTTATGTCTGATTTGAATAAAATGTTGTGAAAAATGTGACTCGTTTTTTTTATTTCATCAGTATAAAACTTGACGCGAGACTAGTAGCATCTGAAATATTTTAGCTCTGCTCGAAAAATCATGAAGTCTGAAATAGCTGTGCTATTGGAGTTTATAAAATCTCTGGCTTTGACTCTGACGAAATCCACAAAACAAGAATTGCAGTACATTCCAGTAGAATGTCTCATTGAATATGCAGATCCTTATGGGCTATCAGGGGTGTGGCACAAACTTCCTCAAGAATATCGCAGCAACTTTAACCTAGAAACGAACTGCCATGCTTCGTTCATTATAATCGTCCTGATTGGACCACACACTAGAATGGACCGTCATCTTCTCAAGAGACATGTCATTTTTGTAGAAGAGGATTACTCGAATAAAATACTTCATTATGATATATCCTTGTTTTCGTATCCTTCCACTCCCCACATACATCATATTGCAAACACCATCTGTCATACGTCATATGTCATGTATTACGTGACATCAGATATTTTTTGTACATCTGACAACACGTTATCGACTTCATAAATATTGATTTCTAACGTCTGGCAACAATGTGACGGTTATCGCTGCACACGACTCTTATCAGCGGAAGCTTCATTTGATGTTGTGTGTATATTGTTGATAAAACTAACATAGAAATATTTCACCATAAATTTAACTCGATGAAATACTTGTGTCTTATCTCTAGAACGCATCTCTCGCTTTGCTCTACGTCAACAGATCCGTTGCAAAGATGAGCGCGCGCCAGCATGGATATTATTTTCGACTCGAAGTTTCTCACCTCTGGAACGCATTTCTCGCTTTGCTGTACCTCTACAGATCCGTTGCGAAGATGAGCGCGCGCCAGCGATGGATATCTCGTTTGAATAGCATTGGAATAATTGAAATATTACGGAGGTCGGAATACCACAGTGCGTATATACGCTGCCTCGTAATGCAGAGGTCCCTGGTTCAATTACCCAGCAGTGACCGGTTTTTTCAATTCATTTATTCACGATGACGACGTGACGACGTATGAGTAATTTGAATTTCGCGCCGGTTTCTAGTGGGCGTGGCCTCCAACCAAATGCTGGCCTCTGATTGGCTTGATCCAAAACTCACATAGCCCCTCTACTCATGCATGTCAGATACAAGACTGTAGAGTTACAGTGTTCACATAGTCGAAGTCGAAGTTTCTTGTTCTGCAAGCTGTGTGCGTTATACTCGCTTGGGAGTAGTCTCATATGATCAATGAGAACTTGTCTGCTTCAAGAGTGTCCATGTGGGATGAAAGGATAGAGAGATATAGTGTGCACAACGATGAAGTCTATATAACCTTATTCGCATGTTGTACTCGCTATATACCTTCCCAAGCCGTCTTATATGGTCACTGCAGTCGTATCTGTTCTAACTGTATGCATGCCAGATGTTATCTGCAGAGTCACAGTGTAAACATAGTCGAAGTCGAACTTTCTTCTTCTGCAAGCTGTGTGCGTATTACCTGCTTGAGAGTCGTCTCATATGGTCATTGCGAACCTGTCTGCTTCAATAGTGTCTATGTAAGATGATAGGATAAAGAGATATAGTGTGCACAACGATGAAGTCGATGTATCTTCTTCCGCCCATTGCACCCGTTATAATCCCTTCGAAGTCGTCTCATACGGTCACTGCAATCGTTCCTGCATCAACTGTATGCATGTCAGATGCTAGACTGCAGATTTACAGTGTGAACATAGTCGAAGTCAAAGTTACTTGTTCTGCAAATTGTGTGCGTTATTTGCGCTTAGAAGTCGTCTTATATGGGCATTGCGCACTCGTCTGCTTCAATAGTATTCATGTGAGATGATGGAATAGGAAGATAGAGTGTGCACTTTGATGGAGTCGATTTATCTTCATTTGCCTATTGAACTCGTCATATACTCTTGAGAGTCGTTTTATACGGTCACGGTCAGTGCGTATATACGCTGCCTCGTAATGCAGAGGTCCCTGGTTCAATTACCCAGCAGTGACCGGTTTTTTCAATTTATTTATTCACGATGACGACGTGACGACGTATGAGTAATTTGAATTTCGCGCCGGTTTTTAGTGGGCGTGGCCTCCAACCAAATGCTGGCCTCTGATTGGCTTGAGCCAAAACTCACATAGCCCCTCTACTTATGCATGTCAGATACAAGACTGTAGAGTTTCAGTGTTCACATAGTCGAAGTCGAAGTTTCTTGTTCTGCAAGCTGTGTGCGTTATACTCGCTTGGGAGTAGTCTCATATGGTCAATGAGAACTTGTCTGCTTCAAGATTGTCCATGTGGGATGAAAGGATAGAGAGATATAGTGTGCACAACGATGAAGTCTATATAACCTTATTCGCATGTTGTACTCGCTATATACCTTCCCAAGTCGTCTTATATGGTCACTGCAGTCGTATCTGTTCTAACTGTATGCATGCCAGATGTTATACTGCAGAGTCACAGTGTAAACATAGTCGAAGTCGAACTTTCTTCTTCTGCAAGCTGTGTGCGTATTACCTGCTTGAGAGTCGTCTCATATGGTCATTGCGAACCTGTCTGCTTCAATAGTGTCTATGTAAGATGATAGGATAGAGAGATATAGTGTGCACAACGATGAAGTCTATGTATCTTCTTCCGCCCATTGTACCCGTTATAATCCCTTCGAAATCGTCTCATACGGTCACTGCAATCGTTCCTGCATCAACTGTATGCATGTCAGATGCTAGACTGCAGATTCACAGTGTGAACATAGTCGAAGTCAAAGTTACTTGTTCTGCAAATTGTGTGCGTTATTTCCGCTAAGAAGTCGTCTCATATGGGCATTGCGCACTCGTCTGCTTCAATAGTATTCATGTGAGATGATGGAATAGGAAGATAGAGTGTGCACTTTGATGGAGTCGATGTATCTTCATTTGCCTATTGAACTCGTCATATACCCTTGAGAGTCGTCTTATACGGTCACTGCCATCGTATCTGCTTCAACTGTATGCATGTCAGATGCTTGACGGCAGAGTTACAGTGTGAACATAGTCGAAGTCGAAGTTTCCTGTTGTGCAAGTTGTGTGCGTAATACTCGCTTGGGAGTCGTCCCATATGGGCATCGGGAACTCGTCTGCTTCAATAGTATCCATGTGAGATGATAGGATATAGATATAAAGTGTGTACGACGATGAAGTCGTTGTATCCCCATTTGTCTATTGTATTCGTTATTCATTCTTCAAAGTCGTCTTATACGGTCACTGTCATCGTATCTGCTTCAACTGTATGCATGCCAGTTGCTGGACTGCAGAGTTACAGTTTAAACATAGTCAAAGTCGGAGTTTCTTGTTCTGCAAGCTGTGTGAGTTATACTCGCTTGGAAGTCGTCTTATATGGTCAATGCAAACTTGTTTACTAGATTGTTTCAAGGTAAGATGTAAGGATAGAGAGATATAGTGTGCACAACGATGAAGTCGATGTATCTTCATTTGCATATTGTACTCGTTATATACCCTTCAATGTCGTCTTATACGTTCACTGCAATCGTATATGCTTCAACGGTATGCATGCCAGATGTTATACTGCAGAGTTACGGTGTAAAAGTAGTTAAAACTAAGAGAGCATGACTATCAGCATAGGGAAATACACGCTTTAATCTTAACTGGAACGCGGCCTGTGTTCTAGCAGGAAAGAGGGGTAGCGCTGGCGCGAGCTTATCGAAACCGCAACAAATAACACTTCAATGACAATAACAAGATGGCGGCGGCGCTGATGGCGGTAAATTTGAAATTGTGAGGTTATGACATCATCATCATCATGATGAATTTTTAAATAAATAAATGAATTAAAAAAAGCTGTCACCGCTGGGGGGAATTGAACCAGGGACCTTTGCATTATGAGGCAGCGTATATACGCACTGTGGTATTTTGATCTCCGTGATATTTCAATTATTTTAATGCTATTCAAACGGGTTATCCATCGCTGGCGCGCGCTTATCTTTGCAACGGATCTATCGAGGTAGAGTAAGGCTCGAGCGCTCGGCGCTGCAACGTTGTCGGACGTATGTGTTTGGATGTTAATATTGTTACATTATTGTGTGTGGCAACGCTGTCTCGCTTCATGGCGTTCGAAGATTCAGCAAAGCGAGAGATCCCGTAGAATGATAAGCGCGCGCTCGTATTGAAAACGAATACTTGGATTATTTATTTATTTTAAAGTGGGTGACGTCATGCCGTTACCTTCATGGCGTTCGAAGTTCCAGCAAAGCGAGAGATCCCTTAGAATGATAAGCGCGCGCGCTCGTATTGAAAACAAATACTTGAATTAATTATTTATTTTATAGTGGGTGACGTCATGCTGTTGTTTTTTCTTCTGGTAAAATGATCACGTGTGTGGGTACTCTCAAAATAGGATTTTTTATGGACAATTCGGAAATGCCAATATACCTATATGCAAAGTCGCATGATTCGAGGGATATCGTTCTACCATTGACATATGTCATTGATGGTACATAAATGCGAAATGAAACTACTATGAGGAAAATAATTGTTAGATAATCAATTTATTTCACAGTAAAGCTTTTTTACAAGAATAGCATGATTCTTGAGAAGATGGCGGTCCATCCCAGTGAGTATTTAATGACAATAACAAGATTGAATTTTCATATACAGGGCGTTTGAGTTGATTGATAATTGAAAAAAAATATATACAGAGTGTCCCACGGTTCGCGGTCCCATATGTTTCAGCATGGAAGAAGTGTTTGAGTTGAAAGAAATATATACAGGGTGTTTGAGTTGATGAAGATTGAAAAAAAAATATATACAGGGCGGCCCATGGGGGTGAAAGAATACGTGAGAAGATGGCGGTCCATCCCAGTGTGTAGTCCAATCGGGACGATTATAATGAACAAAGCATGGCAGTTTGATTTGTAGGTTAGATTTGCTGCGATATTCTTGAGGAAGTTTATGCCATATCATTAATAGGTCACAGGGATCTGCATGTTCAATGATACACTCTAGTGGAATATAGTGCAATTCTTGTTCGGTGAATTTTAGCAGAGTGGTAGCAGGAGATTTCAGGAACTCTAAGAGCACAGCTATTTCAGATTCATAACAGAGTGTCTCAATACTGGAGAGTGGATTGCTTTCAATATCAATAGAACGTGGGAAAGTTTAAAAGAGCGAAAATTTCGCTATAATCGACACCAAGCATTGTGTGTGAGAAATATGGGAAATTCTTGAATAAAACTAACCTATACCACTATATAAGGAATGCCCATGGAGTGGACGCCACCAATTCGAATAACCTAGCTGATTAGCAGTTAATGGATTCAGAAGTCTTCAGATCACACCTATAGAAGTATTCAGAGGTCTTCAGATCACGCCTTCAGATGTCTTCAGATGTCTTCAGAGGTATTCAGAGGTCTTCAGATCACGCCTTCAGAGGTATTCAGATGTCTTCAGAGGTATTCAGATGTCTTCAGAGGTATTCAGATGTCTTCAGAGGTATTCAGATGTCTTCAGAGGTATTCAGATGTCTTCAGAGGTATTCAGATGTCTTCAGAGGTATTCAAGAGGCTTCAGTTGTATATCAGACACCATAGCGTTCACATCATGGAGTCTAAGCCACATTCATCAGAGCAAGCATAAGATGAATATCACTGTGCAGATTATGATAATGCTTATGGACCGAAATATCTTGACGGCAGATGGACACTTGGACATAAGAATCTACGCTTTGAGGACCAATACATAGGCGTAGATAATGTCGATTTTAAAAGTACTCTGGGTCTTTTGGAATTATTATTTTCCAAGAACCCTCGAATTAACACGCCTCTGGATCACCAGATGTATAAACAGATGCTAGAAATCAGCTCTATTCATAGAGATCGATTAGGGCGATTACGAGGACAAGCTGATAAGGAGAAATCTGATAAAATTATCAGACCCCTCTTCAAAAATAAGACCAAGCCTAAACGTCCAAAGTCGAGCGTGGAGCCTGAAGCCAGTATTGGGAATGAAGAGTACAATATTCTAGATGAATGGACAGATCCGAATATCTTGGTGGATAGACTGAGATATTTAATGGAATCAGATAAGAACAACAACGAGATCGCCTTTATTCTTACTGAACTTGAAAATGTTGGTATAATATCTAAGAAATAAATGATGTCAAAATTATCCATTTTTTATTCAACACCTGCTAGGCGAGTAGACTCACAATGACTACTCAACTTGGCATACAAAAATATATATTTAAAAACCCTGTATAATGACTGGTAGGTAGTGTGATGAAATCATAAACTTGGTTGACTTGCTGACTGTCTTTGGTCGACTGACATTTTTACGATGATAATCACTCTAAGAGTCACAAAAATGTAAAACGAGGTAGCGACATTTCTTGCTGACCCGCCCTGTATAGCAGGAATAATTTTTAGTGTGGGATATTGAATATTAGGTCCAGGACTAAAGACAGCTCTTGTTTCAGCTTGAACAGCTGTTTTTTGTGTGATTTCGATAGTTCCTTGTATCTCATATGGAACGATAAGAGAATCAATAATAATAGGATTATTCCCTTTATTATCCGTTAATTTTAGTCTAAAACTCAGCTGATTTAATCATCTCCCTAGGCTTTGAAAGAATATGATTTTCTGTATACGCCAAATATAGAACAACCAAGAAAACGGCATCCTGTTTGAACGCTCCAACTTGAACAGCTGTTTGATTTCGGTAGTTCGTTGATTTCGTGAAAAGACGATAAGAGAACCCGTGTATGTCTTTTATACTAACTCGTTAATTGTTGTCTATAGCTCATCTTTTGTAAGAGTATCAGATTTTGAAATATTCGGCGGATTCAGTGGCAGATAAAATGCATAACAATGCTTGAATATAATATGCACACATGAAGACTATTTTTCATATAAGCCTCTCAATGTATCGGGTGAATCAGCCAGTATAGTCGGACAGTGGACTGAGTTTTACAAAAGAATCATATTCTGTGATGCATGAAAGAAATGCTCAATAGATCATATTACATACATACATGAACAACAAGTTGTGTTCTTCTCTGCCAGTAGTCGGACACTTGTCTTTTATCGTGCAAAGTGAATAAAAGCACTCAAGTATGCTGCATAAGTTAAATCATACGAGCATTCTGTGTGAGTTATATACTACGCGTTTTCTATGACTACAGCAAAACTCTTCAGCTTGCTGATTTTCTCACAACTAATAGTCTGTCATTTCATGAAATTCGATATTGGAACATGGTGTATGTTTATGTGGCAATTTTTGTAGAAAAATCAATTTATATCATACTTAACTAGAATACATTGGGCTGATGATTGAATAGAGTGTTCTCCTAGGAAAAAACACCTAAAATTCAATCAAAACTGTATTCGTACTTATTCCTATACCAAAGCTGGCTAATTTCATCGATAACAAATTGGAATGATTATACTAAATATTCCTCAATAAGATTACCAAACAACCTGCTTAACTTCATGAACCATGTAATAAACGACAAAATTCAAATATATCTCTTCAGCATATTCATTGCTGAATTTATTTGTTATACCAGCCGATAGATGGCGGTACAACTACGTTGCTAAGAGTTACTAACAGCCGTCGGCCGAGCGCCAACAAATATGAGCCTCAAACGACTGTTATCATCTTCCATTGGTTATTGCACTGCACCGAACTTATATATTTTCGGATTCGAAGTGTTACCTTATATCTGCAAATAGGTCGGTCATTCTCAGGATTTCAGAATGAAAATAATTCATACCGTGTCATCCATCACTGTCATCAAATAAAAAACATCCTAAAAGTTTCTTCAAGATGTTCAATATCATGTACCCTGAATGTCTCTGGTACATCCCGTATCATTCCACAAACATTCTGATGGGATGTTTATAAGACATCGCAAATGCTGACAAGAATGTTCCAAGGAAAATAGGGATTTTCCAGAGTTGTTCCTATCATCCCATATGGATGGTTCTACGACGTCTTACGGATGTTATTGTGTTATTAGGGCATGCGCATGGTGAGCGATGCCACACTCACTAATTCTTAGAAAGCATCTGAACAAAACGACTAAGTTCATCATAGGAAGTGTTTCCAAGATCTCCAAATGCGAAATCTCAGCCAATTTCATTGATATAAAATGATCATAGGGCACCATTTATTTTCACCCAATATAAAGATACTATATGAAGATCCTGAACAAGAATTAGAATCAATCAGTATACTACGACACCAAGATCCATCACGAAAGTTTCAGCGAAAAAACTATGATTTTTATTTCACGCGAAAAGCTACTACACAAGATACAGATATGACATTTTTCAGAGTACTGTTCCTACATATTATGGGGTTCAACATCCATACATACTCTGATGCTCCTAGATTTCATTCAGAGATACAGTCCATTCGCCTGATTGGTGTTTCTACACTCACTGATTCTCAAACAACATTGTAACATCACCGAAAAGACATCGACCTTCCACTTTTCTACAGATACACAGAAAATAATTTTCAGAGATTTCTACTATCATTCCATCGCTAGCAATACCAGTCAGACGCACTCAGCAAATTCAGAAAACGCATTCTGTTGTCACCAATCTTGAATATGTCGAGCAACTCTTCACCAAAACTCATTAAATGACTGAGTTTACTATAGGAAGTGTTTCTAAGATCTTGAAAAGTTTAAAATTCAATACCTATACCTCCTGTTGAAGCCTGTGCATGATTTTCTTCGAATATAATAGGTATTTGCTTTGGTGTGCTTCAAGAGATAAATAATAATGATAATCTGACGCATATTGTAGCACCAAACATTCAAACAACGTATACCAATAATTATGAATTAACTTCTAAGACGAAAATATTTGGAAAATCATCTCTCTCTTATCAAGTGAGACATTCCCAGTTAGATTGAATATCCTATCCCCTTTAAGGTATGCACGACGTTCTTCGAACATTGTTAGGATCTTCTTTCGTGCGCTCCAAGTGATAAAAAAATATGAACTGGTGAAAATGTACCAGAACATGAAAAACGTGAAAAAATATTCAAATAGGCTATTATACACTATGGAGAATCGTATCCCAGCTATCACTCGCAATATTGACCAACTTCATCGATATAAAATAATGATAATGAACTAGATTCCTCACCTGACATATTGAAAATGAAAGATCAGAATCATGAATAAAACATTGTCAGAGGAAAAATATTCAAATAGGTTGTTATCCTGTACACTATGGAAAATATAGTATCTCGGCTAACATTTTGAAATATTGCCCAACTTCATCGATATAGAATAATCACATGGTACCATTCTTTTCAACCGAAATAAAGATACCCTATGCGGATTATGGATAACTATTGAATTCAATCAGTATACTACGACACCCAGATCCATCACGCACGCTGCTTCACAAAAACTAGGATTTGCAAATACATGGATATACGCAGAGATTCAATGCTTGCGAGATATCAATAAAGAATGGAGAGCCGTGAATAACCTATATTCTTATGTTATCTTCCATGAAGCTAGTATTGGGCTTTTTTAATGATACTGACAATAGATGCGCGAATAGAATACTCTACTTTATGTACGACATCGTCACAAATTATGCTAGAAAGATGACACTTGACAGATGCCATGCGACACCTGGAGCGTTTTTGAGATGATGTATAATTAAGAGGAGTCATATTACGCATGCGTCAAAACGTGACGGAAACATCACAAAAACAGCACGATTGAAATATTGCCTCGATAACATAATATAAGGATGGCACACCATTCTGACCGAATAAAATATGAAGAAAATAAACCAATTATGAATTATTGAGGTCTTTGACAAAAATACTCGAAATGATTAATGTACACTGCGAAAATTAATATATCTCTAACAATCATTGCCAGACAGTTTAAGTATCCGATCCTATTCAATATCGTATCTAGGCTATCATTCGAAATATTGTCAAACTTCATCGATATAGAATAATCACAAGGTAGTATTCTTTTCGAACCGAAATAAAGATTCCCAATGCTGATTATAAATAAAAGCTACTCTACGAAATACAGATACAACCTGTTCAAGAATACTGTTTACTCATATCAGTTCAGCACTCACACATATACGTTGATGCTCCTAGATGCCATCCAGAGAGACTAGCTATGCGCCTGGTGGACGATGCTACACTCACCAAGTCTTAAAAACATTGAAACATCGCAAATGAGTCGGAGAGAGTCGGAGACCTTCCCTTATTCTACAGATACTTCCGCTCCATTAACAAAATTGAAACATCACAGAAAAGCTGTTACTCTTCAGATATATGTTGAACAACTCTTTACCGAAACTCATAAAACGACTAAGTTCACCAAAGGAAGTAGTTCCAAGATACACCAATGTTCAATACTGCACCTCCATTTTGGCAACCTGCCTAGGGATGAGCGATGTTTCACGAACATAATAAGCATTTCCTTCAGTGCGCTTCAAGTGATGAGAGAATAATGATCCGACACCAATCATAGTACCAACCATTTGAATAACGTATAACAATCAGGAATTAACTTCATAGACAAAAATATTCCAACATGCTATCATGCATTAGGGAAAATCATATATGTCTTGTCAGGTGAACTTTTCACCAATTTCATTGGTATGAAATGATCACAAGGTACCATTTCTTTCTACCCGAAATGCAGATACTAATGCTGATCCTGAACAAGAATTGGAATCAAACAGTATGCGATACCCGGATATCCATCACGAAAGTTTCAACACAAAAACTAGGATTTTTATTCCAGACAACATGCTACTCTACAAAATACAGATACAACCTGTTTTAGAATACTATCTACACATATGTGAGATTATCAGACTCGCTCCGCTCGTCCGACAAACAAACGAACGAACCACCAAAAATTGATCTAACCTATCGTAGCTTCGATAGTCCAGGCCGATATAGCATCAATCTCAACCAATGATGTCAACCTACTCTCTAACCTATCCTGTTAGTGAGTGTGGCATCACTCAACAGGCGGATGACCTGTCTCTCTTGATGGAATCTAGAAGCATTAACGTATATGTGGTTGCTGAACCCCATATGTGTAGATAGTATTCTAAAACAGGTTGTATCTGTATTTTGTAGAGTAGCATGTTGTCTGGAATAAAAATCCTAGTTTTTGTGTTGAAACTTTCTTGATGGATATCCGGGTATCGTATACTGTTTGATTTAAATTCTTGTTCAGGATCAGCATTAGTATCTGCATTTCGGGTAGAAAGAAATGGTACCTTGTGATCATTTCATACCAATGAAATTGGTGAAAAGTTCACCTGACAAGACATATATGATTTTCCCTAATGCATGATAGCATGTTGGAATATTTTTGTCTATGAAGTTAATTGCTGATTGTTATACGTTATTCAAATGGTTGGTACTATGATTGGTGTCGGATTATTATTCTTTCATCACTTGAAGCGCACTGAAGGAAATGCTTATTATGTTCGTGAAACATCGCTCATGCCTAGGGAGGTTGCCAAAAAGGAGGTGCAGTATTGAACATTGGTGTATCTTGGAACTACTTCCTTTGGTGAACTTAGTCGTTTTATGAGTTTCGGTAAAGAGTTGTTCAACATATATCTGAAGAGTAACAGCTTTTCTGTGATGTTTCAATTTTGTTAATGGAGTGGAAGTATCTGTAGAATAAGGAAAGGTCTCCGACTCTCTCCGACTCATTTGCGATGTTTCAATGTTTTTAAGACTTGGTGAGTGTAGCATCGTCCACCAGGCGCATAAATAGTGTCTCTGGATGGCATCTAGGAGCATCAACGTATATGTGTGAGTGCTGAACCCATATGAGTAAACAGTTCTTGAACAGGTTGTATCTGTATTTCGTAGAGTAGCTTTTATTTATAATCAGCATTGGGAATCTTTATTTCGGTTCGAAAAGAATACTACCTTGTGATTATCCTATATCGATGAAGTTTGACAATATTTCGAATGATAGCCTAGATACGATATTGAATAGGATAGGATACTTAAACTGTCTGGCAATGATAGTAAGTGATATATTAATTTTCGCAGTGTACATTAGTCATTTCGAGTATTTTTGTCAAAGACCTCAATAATTCATAATTGGTTTATTTTCTTCATATTTTATTCGGTCAGAATGGTGTGCCATCCTTATATTATGTTATCGAGGCAATATTTCAATCGTGCTGTTTTTGTGATATTTCCGTCACGTTTTGACGCATGCGTAATATGACTCCTCTTAATTATACATCATCTTAAAAACGCTTCAGGTGTCGCATGGCATCTGTCAAGTGTCATCTATCTAGCATAATTTGTGACGATGTCGTACATAAAGTAGAGTATTCTATTCGCGCATCTATTGTCAGAATCATTAAAAAAGCCCAATACTAGCTTTATGGGAGATAACATAAGAATATAGGTTATTCACGGCTCTCCATTCTTTATTGATATCTCGCAAGCATTGAATCTCTGCGTATATCCATGTATTTGCAAATCCTAGTTTTTGTGAAGCAGCGTGCGTGATGGATCTGGGTGTCGTAGTATACTGATTGAATTCAATAGTTATCCATAATCCGCATAGGGTATCTTTATTTCGGTTGAAAAGAATGGTACCATGTGATTATTCTATATCGATGAAGTTGGGCAATATTTCAAATGATAGCCGAGATACTATATTTTCCATAGTGTACAGGATAACAACCTATTTGAATATTTTTCCTCTGACAATGTTTTTTTCATGATTCTGATCTTTTATTTTCTATACGTCAGGTGGAGAATCTAGTTCATTATCATTATTTTATATCGATGAAGTTGGTCAATATTGCGAGTGATAGCTGGGATACGATTCTCCATAGTGTATAATAGCCTATTTGAATATTTTTTCACGTTTTTCATGTTCTGGTACATTTTCACCAGTTCATATTTTTTTATCACTTGAAGCGCACGAAAGAAGATCCTAACAATGTTCGAAGAACGTCGTGCATACCTTAAAGGGGATAGGATATTCAATCTAACTGGGAATGTCTCACTTGATAAGAGAGAGATGATTTTCCAAATATTTTCGTCTTAGAAGTTAATTCATAATTATTGGTATACGTTGTTTGAATGTTTGGTGCTACAATATGCGTCAGATTATCATTATTATTTATCTCTTGAAGCACACCAAAGCAAATACCTATTATATTCGAAGAAAATCATGCACAGGCTACAACAGGAGGTATAGGTATTGAATTTTGAACTTTTCAAGATCTTAGGAACACTTCCTATAGTAAACTCAGTCATTTAATGAGTTTTGGTAAAGAGTTGCTCGACATATTCAAGATTGGTGACAACAGAATGCGTTTTCTGAATTTGTTGAGAGCGTCTGACTGGTATTGCTAGCGATGGAATGATAGTAGAAATCTCTGAAAATTATTTTCTGTGTATCTGTAGAAAAGTGGAAGGTCGATGTTTTTTCGGTGATGTTACAATGTTGTTTGAGAATCAGTGAGTGTAGAAACACCAATCAGGCGAATGGACTGTATCTCTGAATGAAATCTAGGAGCATCAGAGTATGTATGGATGTTGAACCCCATAATATGTAGAAAGAGTACTCTGAAAAATGTCATATCTGTATCTTGTGTAGTAGCTTTTCGCGTGAAATAAAAATCATAGTTTTTTCGCTGAAACTTTCGTGATGGATCTGGGTGTCGTAGTATACTGATTGATTCCAATTCTTGTTCAGGATCTTCATATAGTATCTTTATATTGGGTGAAAATAAATGGTGCCCTGTGATCATTTTATATCAATGAAATTGGCTGAGATTTCGCATTTGGAGATCTTGGAAACACTTCCTATGATGAACTTAGTCGTTTTGTTCAGATGTTTTCTAAGAATCAGTGAGTGTGGCATCGCTCACCATGCGCATGCCCTTATAACACAATAACATCCGTAAGACGTCGTAGAACCATCCATATGGGATGATAGGAACAACTCTGGAAAATCCCTATTTTCCTTGGGACATTCTTGTCAGCATTTGTGATGTCTTATAAACATCCCATCAGAATGTTTGTGGAATGATACGGGATGTACCAGAGACATTCAGGGTACTTGATATGGAACATCTTGAAGAAACTTTTAGGATGTTTTTTATTTGATGACAGTGATGGATGACACGGTATGAATTATTTTCATTCTGAAATCCTGAGAATGACCGACCTATTTGCAGATATAAGGTAACACTTCGAATCCGAAAATATATAAGTTCGGTGCAGTGCAATAACCAATGGAAGATGATAACAGTTGTTTGAGGCTCATATTTGTTGGCGCTCGGCCGACGGCTGTTAGTAACTCTTAGCAACGTAGTTGTACCGCCATCTATCGGCTGGTATAACAAATAAATTCAGCAATGAATATGCTGAAGAGATATATTTTAATTTTGTCGTTTATTACATGGTTCATGAAGTTAAGCAGGTTCTTTGGTAATCTTATTGAGGAATATTAAGTATAATCATTCCAATTTGTTATCGATGAAATCAGCCTGCTTTTGTATAGGAATAAGTACGAATACAGTTTTGATTGAATTCTAGGTGTTTTTTCCTAGGAGAACACTCTATTCAATTATCAGCCCAATGTATTCTAGTTAAGTATGATATAAATTGATTTTTCTACAAAAATTGCCACATAAACATACACCATGTTCCAATATCGAATTTCATGAAATGACAGACTATTAGTTGTGAGGAAATCAGCAAGCTGAAGAGTTTTGCTGTAGTCATAGATAACGCGTAGTATATAACTCACACAGAATGCTCGTATGATTTAACTTATGCAGCATACTTGAGTGCTTTCATTCACTTTGCACGATAAAAGACAAGTGTCCGACTACTGGCAAAGAAGAACACAACTTGTTGTTTCTTTTTGGCTTATTGAAAATATGATCTATTGAGCATTTCTTTCATGCATCACATAATATGATTCTTTTTTAAAACTCAGTCCACTGTCCGACTATACTGGCTGATTCACCTAATACATTGAGAGGCTTATATGAAAAATAGTCTTCATGTGTGCATATTATATTCTAGCATGGTTATGCATTTTATCTGCCACTGAATCCGCCGAATATTTCAAAATCTGATACTCTTACAATAGATGAGCTATAGACAACAATTAACGAGTTAGTATAAAAGACATACACGGGTTCTCTTATCGTCTTTTCACGAAATCAACGAACTACCGAAATCAAACAGCTGTTCAAGTTGGAGCGTTCAAACAGGATGCCGTTATCTTGGTTGTTCTATATTTGGCGTATACAGAAAATCATATTCTTCCAAAGCCTAGAGAGATGATTAAATCAGCTGAGTTATAGACTGAAATTAACGGATAATAAAGGAAATAATCCTATTATTATTGATTCTCTTATCGTTCCATATGAGATACAAGGAACTATCGAAATCACACAAAAAACAGCTGTTCAAGCTGAAACAAGAGCTGTTTTTTGTCCTAGACCTAATATTCAATATTCCACACTAAAAATTATTTCTGCTATACAGGGCGGGTCAGCAAGAAATGTCGCTACCTCGTTTTTCATTTTTGTGACTCTTAGAGTGATTATCATCGTAAAAATGTCAGTCGACCAAAGACAGTCAGCAAGTCAACCAAGTTCATGATTTCATCAAACTACCTACCAGTCATTATACAGGGTTTTTAAATATATATTTTTGTATGCCAAGTTGAGTAGTCATTGTGAGTCTACTCGCCTAGCAGGTATTGAATGAAAAACGGATAATTTTGACATCATTTATTTCTTAGATATTATACCAACATCTTCGAGTTCAGTAAGAATAAAGGCGATCTCGTTGTTGTTCTTATCTAATTCCATTAAATATCTCAGTCTATCCACCAAGATATTCGGATCTGTCCATTCATCTGGAATATTGTACTCTTCATTCCCAATACTGGCTTCAGGCTCCACGCTCGACTTTGGACGTTTAGGCTTGGTCTTATTTTTGAAGAGGGGTCTGAGAATTTTATCAAATTTCTCCTTATCAGCTTGTCCTCGTAATCGCCCTAATCGATCTCTATGAATAGAGCTGATTTCTAGCATCTGTTTATACATCTGGTGATCCAGAGGCGTGTAATTTCGAGAATTCTTGGAAAATAATAATTCCAAAAGACCCAGAGTACTTTTAAAATCGACATTATCTACGCCTATGTATTGGTCCTCAAAGCGTAGATTCTTATGTCCAAGTGTCCATCTGCCGTCAAGATATTTCGGTCCATAAGCATTATCATAATCTGCACAGTGATATTTATCTAATGCTTGCTCTGATGAATGTGGCTTAGACTCCATGATGTGAACGCTATGGTGTCTGATATACAACTGAATACTCTTGAATACCTCTGAAGACATCTGAATACCTCTGAAGACATCTGAATACCTCTGAAGACATCTGAATACCTCTGAAGACATCTGAATACCTCTGAAGACATCTGAATACCTCTGAAGACATCTGAATACCTCTGAAGGCGTGATCTGAAGACCTCTGAATACCTCTGAAGACATCTGAAGACATCTGAAGGCGTGATCTGAAGACCTCCGAATACCTCTGAATACTTCTATAGGTGTGATCTGAAGACTTCTGAATCCATTAACTGCCATCCGCTAATCAGCTAGGTTATTCGAATTGGTGGCGTCCACTCTATGGGCATTCCTCATATGGTGGTATAGGTTAGTTTTATTCAAGAATTTCCCACATTTCTCACACACAATGCTTGGTGTCGATTATAGCGAAATTTTCGCTCTTCAAAACTTTCCCACGTTCTATTGATATTGAAAGCAATCCACTCTCCAGTATTGAGACACTCTGTTATAAATCTGAAATAGCTGTGCTCTTAGAGTTCCTGAAATCTCCTGCTACCACTCTGCTAAAATTCACCGAACAAGAATTGCACCAGTAGAGTGTATCATTGAACATGCAGATCCCTGTGACCTATTAATGATATGGCACAAACTTCCTCAAGAATATCGCAGCAACTTTAACCTACAAATCGAACTGCCATGCTTCGTTCATTATAATCGTCCCGATTGGACTACACACTGGGATGGACCGCCATCTTCTCACGTATTCTTTCACCCCCATGGGCCGCTCTGTAGATATTTTTCTTTCAATCTTCATCAACTCAAACACCCTGTATATATTTCTTTCAACTCAAACACTTCTTCCATGCTGAAACATGGGACCGCGAACCGTGGGACACTCTGTATATATTTTTTTTCAATTATCAATCAACTCAAACGCCCTGTATATAAAAATTCAATCTTGTTATTGTCATTGAATACTCACTGGGATGGACCGCCATCTTCTCAAGAATCATGCTATTTTTGTAAAAAAGCTTTACTGTGAAATAAATTGATTATCTAACAATAATTTTCCTCATAGTAGTTTCATTTCGCATTTATGTACCATTAATGACATATGTCAATGGTAGAACGATATCCCTCAAACCATGCGACTTTGCATATAGGTATATTGGCATTTCCGAATTGTCCATAAAGAATCCTATTTTGAGAGTACCCACACACGTGATCATTACACTAGAAGAAAAAACAACAGCATGACGTCACTTACTATAAAATAAATAATTAATTCAAGTATTTGTTTCCAATACGGGCGCGCGCGCTTATCATTCTAAGGGATTTCTCGCTTTGCTGAAACTTCGAACGCCATGAAGGTAACGGCATGACGTCACCCACTTCAAAATAAATAAATAATCCAAGTATTCGTTTCCAATACGAGCGCGCGCTTATCATTCTACGGAATCTCTTGCTTTGCTGGATCTTCGAACGCCATGAAGCGAGACAGCGTTGCCACACACAATAATGTAACAATATTAACATCCAAACACATACGTCCGACAACGTTGCAGCGCCGAGCGCTCGAGCCTTACTCTACCTCAATAGATCCGTTGCAAAGATAAGCGCGCGCCAGCGATGGATAACCCGTTTGAATAGCATTAAAATAATTGAAATATCACGAAGGTCGTAATACCACAGTGCGTATATACGCTGCCTCATAATGCAAAGGTCCCTGGTTCAATTTCCCCCAGCGGTGACAGCTTTTTTTAATTTATTTATTCATTTAAAAATTCATCATGATGAAGATGATGATGTCATAATCTCACAATTTCAAATTCACTGCCATCAGCGCCGCCGCCATCTTGTTATTGTCATTAAAGTGTTATTTGTTGCGGTTTCGATGAGCTCGCGCCAGCGCTACCCCTCTTCCCCGCTGGAACACAGGCCGCGTTCCAGTTAAGATTAAAGCGTGTATTTCCCTATGCTGATAGTCTTGCTCTCTTAGTTTTAACTACTTGTAAACATAGTCGAAGTCGAGGTTTCTTGTTCTGCAAGCTGTGTGCGTTATACCCGCTTGGGAGTCGTCTCATATGGGCATCGGGAACTCGTCTGCTTCAATAGTATCCATGTGAGTTGATAAAATATAGATATATAATGTGTACGACGATGAAGTCGTTGTATCCCCATTTGCCTATTGCACTCGTTATATACCCTTCAAAGTCGTCTCATACGGTCACTGTCATCGTATCTGCCTTAACTGTATGCATGCCAGATGCTGGACTGCAGAGTTACAGTGTAAACATAGTCAAAGTCGGAGTTTCTTGTTCTGCAAGCTGTGTGAGTTATACCCGCTTGGGAGTCGTCTTATATGGTCAATGCAAACTTGTCTACTTGATAGTGTCAAGGTGAGATGTTAGGATAGAGAGATTTAGTGTGCAAATCGATGGAGTCGATGTTTCTTCATTTGCCTATTGTACTCGTTATATACTACTCATTGTCGTCTTATACGTTCACTGCAATCGTATATGCTTCAATTGTATGCATGCCAGATGTTAAACTGCAGAGTAACAATGTGAACATAGTCGAAGTCGAAGTTTCTTGTTGTGCAAGTTGTGTGCGTTATACCCGCTTGAAAGTCGTCTCATATGGGCATTTGGAACGTCTGTTTCAATAGTATCCATGTGAGATGATAGGATAGAGATATATAGTGTGTACGACGATGAAGTCGTTGTGTACCCATTTGCCTATTATACTCATCATATTTCTTTCAAATTCGTCTTATACGGTCACTGTCATCTCATCTGCTTCAACTGCATGCCAGTTGCTGGACTGCAGAGTTACAGTGTGAACATAGTCAAAGTCGGAGTCTCTTGTTCTGCAAGCTGTGTGAGTTATTGTTACATTATTCGGGTGCAGAAGCGAACACGACACTATTTATTTTCGAATCGATTTATTTAAACTAAAGAAACACTAATTTATATCGAACTTATAACTACTATTTATGTAAAACGATTTATAACACGCGGTATATAACTGTCTCTCTGACACTCGCTGTTTGACTGACTGACAGCAGTTGTTCGGCGGTCTTATATATGAGAACACATGGCAGGCTTTGGTCAAGAACGTTCTCGAATGATTTTTCGTCTCCTTCTTTTTGTTCTAGAAGCTTCTTAGAACAAACCTCTCTCTCTAATTGTTCCATCGATTATTTCCAGAACATTCCAGAATCTTCTGTGACGTTCTTTGTCACTGCGGCATATATTGAGTGTTCGGAAATATGTTGGTGTATGTAGGAATCATTGAGAGGTCGGAGAGCAATCTGGGATGCGTGATACAGGATGATCGTTGTACTCCTGCCTTCCTGCTGATGTTTCTAAAGCGCCTCCAAGGGAAATATCATTACACTGCCCCCTCCTTAAAACGCATTCCTCCTGGAATGCACTCTGATCGTTATGAAGATAGGGACAACTGGTTTCATTTTTACAACGTGCAGTATGGTATAACAACTCTTTTGATGTTTTGAAAAAGAAAAAGATTTTTATTTGTTATAGGCACGGCAGCTCGTTTGTTTGGGAGCAGGTCGTGAGTTAGTTCTTTTTATAGGTAACTAGTGGGGTTATCCTTTTGTCAGGCGCCACTCAGTTTTCACAGCTGAACTACTGAGAAAAAAATCCAAGATATAAATATAAGCCAAAATAACTGTTAACTGATTTATTCACCTTAACATGCCAACAATAGGTATTCAAAATGGTGGTAAATATGTTCTATGATTATACTCAGTACAAGGGTAGATTTCCCTTCATATAGGCCTATACTTTGGGTTCACAGAGTCTCTAACAGACCCAATAATTTTATTATAAGTAAAATCCGATCTTAGACTGTTGTGTTATTGACAAGTGTTTAAATATCTCATGACATTAGACAGTGAAAAATAACTATTTAAATGTCCTCAGACAGGGAAAAAAATATGTAGATTAAATGTCCTCAGACAGTGAAAAAATATGTATGTTAAATGTCTTCAAGACAGGGAAAAAATATATATGTTAAATGTCCTTCAGACAGGGAAAAAAATATGTATATGGAAAATTCTGACCTTAGCTGCAAGTTCTGGATTTTGAACCATGAGATTCCAACTGTGGTCCACTAGATCTCACTACCTGGATGAACAAAGACACTCCTCCCTCAGTCGGCGTTAGGGGTTAGGTGTGCTAGGAAAACTGGATCCCCACACAGTTGACAGGAGTCACAACCACCTGGAGACCTGGGCACTTGGTGTATCCCAGGGCAACTGGATTCTGCACTGCAACTCTGGCTGACGGGTCCACAGGCTGCCACCAGGGCAAGCTCTTCCTACCATCCAAGCTGGACCAGGACGTCTCACTATCTGACTGGGCTCTGGGAGTTCAGGCTCCAAAGTAACAAAATCCTAGGGATTAAGGATCAATCAACCTTACCGGGAGTCTGGACTCCCCTGGACTTCCTGTCAGAAGTCAGGATCACTGGCTATCTAAACCAGAAGGCTACTAGGGACTTGCACTGTTGGCAGCAAGGATTCTGCCAGAAATTCCAGGCTGTCGGGTCCTATAGATGCCCAGAGACATGCACAAGAAATCACCAGGGTCTTGCTTCCACCTTCAAGTGTGTTGGTGACTCAGGCTTCAAAGCACGAAGATCCCTCAGGTGCCTCAACCATTGAAAAAAGTGTCCAAGTGATGTCCAAACAGTGAAGTCCAGAAAACAGTTCAAGATTTCTAAATGCCCATGGTTGATGAGATTTGATATTTAGTGATCCATCCAGTTAACAGTGTTCATTGGTAAAATTCAATTCAAGTCCAGAAACATAGCATGTGGTCAAAAGAAAATGGAGTTCAACTCATCCACTCAGTCTGTACCCCCTGCTCCCCTGTATAAGGCCGTGATATCTGAAATGTAGATACCCCATCGAATATCATCCACACAAAAAGAGATTTAATATTTCTTACCTTCCTATCGGAAAGGCCTAACACAAAAGTAGGTGTCTACCACCTGACTTGATCGCACGAGAGTCAAAATCAAAAAGGGCTTCATTTTGGCTTCAGCACATGAAACCTTTTCGCAAGAGAAGGAATCAGCAAGAAGGATGAATAAACGGAAATTGCTCAAATAACAAGTTTCCGTCAATCAGAGCACTTGTGATCTATTCAAAAAAAATAATACAAACCAAAATCCGTCTCTGCGCAGTGTCAATCTAGCCACCCAAATAATATGCTTCAAGTCAAATTCAGGGATGCAACTTGAAAGAAATATTAAATATCGATCATGACATCGATAGTCGATACGATAGTCGATACATAATTGCAAATATCCCTGCACCATTACAGGCCACTGCCACTAAACGCGACAAACAGTCTTCTACTGGCAAGAGACTATGATGTAAACAACAATATTAATGAGCATCTGACAAATGTGCAAGATTTGTTAAGAAGTGGACTAAAATAACCCAACAGTCATCCAGTCATGGACATTGAAAATGAAAACATTTAACAAGATGGAATTACAAAGTACCTCAAAACCTAGAAAAGAAATCATTGAGTTACGCAGTGCATCTCTACACAGCTTCCCAATTACCTATTTTCAGAATTCACAATATGGAACACGAAAAGGCAAATCTTCATGTTACATTCACCCCCTTCCTCGGATATAAAAAATAGGCATTGAAACATGACTATTTTTTATACTCTGAATCTATATGTACACACAAAAAATTCTTAATATTAAATTGAGCTCAATTTACCTATTTACTAATTGCTATCATCTATGAATTGAGGCTAAGCTTAATTCAACCTACAATCTACCTTAACCTGTATCTACAATGGTATGTACAAATCACTTTCGTGATGTGTTCAGTAACCTCTTCATGATCATGATTCCTACTAATCGTCACATGCAGATTCCTCATCACTATGGATTGTGGAGACATCAGTAAGTGATCCATGATATGGTTTTAAATCCTGAACATGCCAAGTTCCGGCGTCTGAGCCATCTTGGTACTTCAAAACATACACTAGTTTTGATTTTTTCTTTGCCACCGTACAAAGAGTGTAGCGTGGAGCTAACTTTTGAGCAAAACTGTTAGCAGCATTTGAGAGGACCCGGTTCCTCTTCCAAACCTTGTCTCCTACGAAAAATTCTATGTCCCTTCTCCGTAAATTATAATATTTAGCATTCCTTTTATATGATAAATTCAATTTATTTTGAACATCCTTAAAAATGTCAGATAAGTTACCCAAGTTCTGAGCCCATCGCTCTCTACTGGTTGTATCTAATTGTACATCTCCTTTTCCATAATATTTTCCTGAACAGGGAACCTCACGTCCGAAATTCAAAAAGGCAGGGCTGTAACCTGTCACATCATGTACCGCAGTTCTCATAGCATATGCTATTCTAGGCAACTCTTTATCCCATGTCTTATGATTTCCATTTACATAACTCCGGACTGCTGTACAGATGGTACGGTTTGCTCGTTCTACATAGTTAGCCTGAGGATGGTAATATGGCGTATATCGAAACGTAGACTCATAGTCCTGAACAAGTTTTTTTATGGATTTACTAATGAGTTGTCTGCCATTATCGCATACTATGTGCTGAGGCACTCCATAAACTAGGAAAACATCATTTTCTAAAAATTTTATTATACTGCTAGAAGTAGCATTTCTTAAAGGACAAATCAAAGGATATTTAGTAAACCAGTCAGATACTACCAAAATATATTGAAAACCACTTGAGCTTCTGGGAAGAGGTCCCATTAAATCTACGGCTATCACTTGCCATGGAAAACGTACACTACGCTCAGTACCCATTAGTCCAAATTTTGAGTGATTCGGTGCTTTTTGTGAAGCGCACATCTTGCAAGATTTCACGTATTGAGTTATATCTCTCCTCATCTTTGGCCAATAGTACGTAAGAGCAACTCTAGTATATGTTTTGTGGTAACCTGCATGTGAAGCAGTACTAGGATCATGACATGAAGATATTATATGTTTTCTTTGACACTTTGGAACCAACAACTTCCACTCAGAAACGTTAGAGTCCATATCTAATTTTGACGGAATTAACTTGTATACATAACCTTCTTTTACAGACCATTGTGGATACTCATCAGGTTTATGTAGAATTTTTGTGCGAATGTTCTCATAAAATGAATCTAACTTAGTCAAATCAATATCTAAGGAAATGCAATTTTCATTCATCACACAAATGTCTTCAGACACACTCAATTTCTCAGAGTCTTCCAAAGGTGAATCAACTGGACTACGAGATAAAATGTCAGGAATTACATTCAATGCTCCTTTGATATAAGCAATGTCAAAATCAAACTGGCTGAGCCGAACACTCCAGCGAGCAAGTCTGCCTGTGGGATTTTTCATTTTAAAAAACCATTTAAGGGATGCATGGTCACTAACTAGAGTAAATTTAACTCCTTCCACATATGGACGAAATTTCTCGCAGGCAAAAATACAAGCTAAGGTTTCCTTCTCAGTTGTGCTGTAGTTTCTTTCACTTTTTGATAGACTTCTTGAAGCATAAGCTATCACCTTTTCCACATTATTTTGATTTTGTGTTAACACACCACCTAAACCAGTGTCAGATGCATCGCATTGTATAACAAATGGTAAAGAAAAATCTGGGCTAGCCAAGACAGGTGCAGATACTAATGCATTTTTTATATTCTGAAAAGCTTTATCTGCCTCATCAGACCATTTTATCTTTTGTCCTTTTTTCTTATTTTTCAAAAGATCATTTATAGGTGACATTAACGTTGAAAACTGTGGGATGAACCTCCTATACCAACTACATAAGCCAGTGAATCTTTTTACTTCTGTAGTGTTTGTTGGTCTAGGAAAATTCACCATAGCCAGAACTTTTGAAGAATCTGTTTTTAACCCAAATTTATCTACAACAAACCCCAGATACTTGAGTGAAGATTTAAAAAATTCGCATTTGTTGATATTTACTGTAAGGTTTGCTTCTTTTAACCGCTTTGACACTTCTCTGAGTAATTGAATGTGTTCTTGAAAGGTTGAACTAATAATGATTGCATCATCTAAGTAAACAAATACGTTAGGCTCCATCTCTGGACCAAAAATGGCGTCCATTAGTCTCTGTTGGCATTGAGCAGCATTGGAAAGACCAAAAGGCATGACATTAAAATGAAATAGGCCCCTCCCAGGGACAGAAAATGCAGTCTTTTCCTTAGATTCATCATCCAAGGGAATCTGCCAAAATGCACTTTTTAAGTCAATGGATGAAATGTAATTTGCCTTGCCTAACAATGATAAAATTCTATCAACTACAGGAAGAGGATAGCTGTCTTTCTTAGTGAGCAAATTCAACTTACGTCCATCGAAACAGAAACGAAATTCTCCATTAGCCTTTTTTACCAACAGTACTGGAGATGACCATTCACTACTGGATGGTTCAACTACATTTAGAGCTAACATATTGTCTAATTCCTTATTTAAATGATCCAGCATATAAGGTGACATTAAATACTGCCGTTGCTTGACAGGCTGAGCATCTCCGGTTTCAATATGATACGTCAGTTTATTAGTTCTCCCCAATTGACCATCTTTAGATAATTTTTTAAATTCCGCAATGACTTCATTAACTACAATTTTCTGGTCTCGGGACATATCGTCTAGACTTTTAACTTGATCAGCTGTGAATGACATGTCATTATTTAATCCGACTGAAGCGATATTGACATTGGTACAATCACTGACCTCCCAAGAATTATCTTTGAAATTTACTTTCAACTTAAACTCATTACAAAAATCACTTCCTAATATGAAGGAGTAATTCAATGAAGGAACTATAAGGAATGAAATAATTTGACATTTACTTCCAGCTAAAATAGGAATATCAACTGTACCTGTAACAGTCTGTTTAGCATTATCTGCAGTAAGAACAAAATTGTGTTTAGAATTTTTAATATCTAGATTCAAAGATTTGACGAATTCAATACCTTTATTTCCAATTGTGCTTTTACTTGCACCTGAATCTAGCAAAGCAATAATTTTTTGTCCAAATACTGTGACATTTACATAGGGTCTATTGTCAAAATCTTTCTTGACAAAAATAGGAGCAGTAGCATTAATATTCTGAAAATAATTTTTAACAAATGAAATCAAATTATTTTGTTCTGATGTTCGAACTTTGTTTGTGGCATCAAGTTGCGGAGGCAAAACGTGCCCAGGATTAAATGGTTTTACCTCCGGGACTCGTTTCCCGAACATTTTGAGCATTCGCTTAAAGTTACTCCTGGATTTCCACATCTAAAGCAGAACTTAGTTCTTTTTAAAGTGCAATGCCTAAAATGATGATTTTCTAATTTGCAATTAAAACAAACCATAGGTTTTTTATTTTCACAACTTTTATTTTCAGTGCTACTACTAGCTTGCTGATTATAGTTAGACCTTTTGTATATCCTTGAGTTCCAAGACTTTTTTGGTTGAAAATTATTACTTTCTAAACTGCAATTATTAAATTCATAATCCAAATCACAGGCAACAGAATTGACATGAGATTTTCTTGAGTTGGATTTAACCTGAAGATCTCTGAAAACTTCTTCTAAAACTTTCACATCAGTGATTAATTCCTCTACAGAGTTATATCTATTGAGAGCTAGCTTTTCTACAAATTCAGGTCTTAAATTTTTCTGAATCCACTTCACTTTTGTGACTAGTGCTGGGGTAGACGTGAGCCTACTGAAGAGTTGCTCCATTACAGCCACAAAAATGACTATGGATTCATCTTCAAATTGTTTTCTATGCTTGATAGTCTCCCAGAGCTCCTCATCATAGTCCCTACTCAAGAAATCCTGTTCTAAACGTTTCGATAAAGAGTCCCAATCTCTTACAATATTGTTCTCTTTGACATGACGAAGCCACAAAAGAGCCTTACCAGAGAATAAGTCAACTGCCGATTCATACAGCTGCTGTCGAGTAACCTGTCTAGCTTCAGCTAGTTCATAAACCCTTTCTAGAAAAGATTTAACCCCTAGAGATTTTTTTGAACCGTCAAATTTTAAGTCCCACTTATAAATTGAAGCTGGTTTCGAAGTGCTTGGCAACATGTTAGGATGAATTCGTGGAGAAGATGTATTTACAGATGGATCAAATATGGATTGTTCTTCTTTAATCCTCTCATCTAATTCTGCCTCTAAAGTTAAACAGGAAGCATATGCTTCATTACGAAAGTCAGTAGGTGCTGTGTTACCTTCAACATTTTTGATTCTATTTATTCTCATCATAACATGTGCCAAACGAGATCTTAACCTCAAATATAAAGGATCAGTTACTGGACCATTAAAATCTGGAATTAATTGACTTATGTTGTCTAAAGTGTTACTAATTGAAATTTTTTCATTATCAAAATTATACTCTGTATCAACAAGACTAGTAGCTGATATACCCGACTTTTCCTCTCTCTTCATGGCTGCTGATAGAACTTTACGTTTGTCAGTCATAGGCCTATTTGTTACAATTCCTCTCAATCTCAATTCATAGTTGACTTCCTCAATAAGTAAATGTCTAGCTTTTAATTCAGACTCCATTTTAAAAACTTTTTGTTCCTTTTTAAAAATTAGGTAAAGTTATACAAGCCCAGGTATTTATATAAACCTCAAAATTAATCAGGGTAAGTACCTGAATAAATGCACATGAAAACAACCTGATCACACAATCATAATGAAAATTCCTCAAAAGGTAAAGGCTGCAATGCAAAAATACTCTGTGCACAAAATGACTCACCTCACTACAGGCAGATGAAGTTGGACTAAAAATGGGGCTGCTCAAATCCAGAACTCCAGTGTACAGAACTCCAATAAACCTTCAAGTGAACTCCAAATGAACTCCAATAGAATCCTTGGTAAAATGTTCAATTTTCCACCAAGTTCAATTTTCCACAAAGTTGAATTTTCCACTAGTTTTTTCCAGCTGGTGTTGTGCTAAAAAGTTTCAAAAATTTCACTATCTAATTTTTATAATGACCTAATTTAACAGTCTAAAAATCGGGCCCCACGTTCATGGTGCCAATTATCTATAACAACTCTTTTGATGTTTTGAAAAAGAAAAAGATTTTTATTTGTTATAGGCACGGCAGCTCGTTTGTTTGGGAGCAGGTCGTGAGTTAGTTCTTTTTATAGGTAACTAGTGGGGTTATCCTTTTGTCAGGCGCCACTCAGTTTTCACAGCTGAACTACTGAGAAAAAAATCCAAGATATAAATATAAGCCAAAATAACTGTTAACTGATTTATTCACCTTAACATGCCAACAATAGGTATTCAAAATGGTGGTAAATATGTTCTATGATTATACTCAGTACAAGGGTAGATTTCCCTTCATATAGGCCTATACTTTGGGTTCACAGAGTCTCTAACAGACCCAATAATTTTATTATAAGTAAAATCCGATCTTAGACTGTTGTGTTATTGACAAGTGTTTAAATATCTCATGACATTAGACAGTGAAAAATAACTATTTAAATGTCCTCAGACAGGGAAAAAAATATGTAGATTAAATGTCCTCAGACAGTGAAAAAATATGTATGTTAAATGTCTTCAAGACAGGGAAAAAATATATATGTTAAATGTCCTTCAGACAGGGAAAAAAATATGTATATGGAAAATTCTGACCTTAGCTGCAAGTTCTGGATTTTGAACCATGAGATTCCAACTGTGGTCCACTAGATCTCACTACCTGGATGAACAAAGACACTCCTCCCTCAGTCGGCGTTAGGGGTTAGGTGTGCTAGGAAAACTGGATCCCCACACAGTTGACAGGAGTCACAACCACCTGGAGACCTGGGCACTTGGTGTATCCCAGGGCAACTGGATTCTGCACTGCAACTCTGGCTGACGGGTCCACAGGCTGCCACCAGGGCAAGCTCTTCCTACCATCCAAGCTGGACCAGGACGTCTCACTATCTGACTGGGCTCTGGGAGTTCAGGCTCCAAAGTAACAAAATCCTAGGGATTAAGGATCAATCAACCTTACCGGGAGTCTGGACTCCCCTGGACTTCCTGTCAGAAGTCAGGATCACTGGCTATCTAAACCAGAAGGCTACTAGGGACTTGCACTGTTGGCAGCAAGGATTCTGCCAGAAATTCCAGGCTGTCGGGTCCTATAGATGCCCAGAGACATGCACAAGAAATCACCAGGGTCTTGCTTCCACCTTCAAGTGTGTTGGTGACTCAGGCTTCAAAGCACGAAGATCCCTCAGGTGCCTCAACCATTGAAAAAAGTGTCCAAGTGATGTCCAAACAGTGAAGTCCAGAAAACAGTTCAAGATTTCTAAATGCCCATGGTTGATGAGATTTGATATTTAGTGATCCATCCAGTTAACAGTGTTCATTGGTAAAATTCAATTCAAGTCCAGAAACATAGCATGTGGTCAAAAGAAAATGGAGTTCAACTCATCCACTCAGTCTGTACCCCCTGCTCCCCTGTATAAGGCCGTGATATCTGAAATGTAGATACCCCATCGAATATCATCCACACAAAAAGAGATTTAATATTTCTTACCTTCCTATCGGAAAGGCCTAACACAAAAGTAGGTGTCTACCACCTGACTTGATCGCACGAGAGTCAAAATCAAAAAGGGCTTCATTTTGGCTTCAGCACATGAAACCTTTTCGCAAGAGAAGGAATCAGCAAGAAGGATGAATAAACGGAAATTGCTCAAATAACAAGTTTCCGTCAATCAGAGCACTTGTGATCTATTCAAAAAAAATAATACAAACCAAAATCCGTCTCTGCGCAGTGTCAATCTAGCCACCCAAATAATATGCTTCAAGTCAAATTCAGGGATGCAACTTGAAAGAAATATTAAATATCGATCATGACATCGATAGTCGATACGATAGTCGATACATAATTGCAAATATCCCTGCACCATTACAGGCCACTGCCACTAAACGCGACAAACAGTCTTCTACTGGCAAGAGACTATGATGTAAACAACAATATTAATGAGCATCTGACAAATGTGCAAGATTTGTTAAGAAGTGGACTAAAATAACCCAACAGTCATCCAGTCATGGACATTGAAAATGAAAACATTTAACAAGATGGAATTACAAAGTACCTCAAAACCTAGAAAAGAAATCATTGAGTTACGCAGTGCATCTCTACACAGCTTCCCAATTACCTATTTTCAGAATTCACAATATGGAACACGAAAAGGCAAATCTTCATGTTACATTCGTAGAAATAGCATGGCACTGTCTTCTCTCTTGGAGTTCCTTTGGAGTTCCAGCAGCATACCAGAATTTCAACTCCGGTGAATCCTAATAAAACCTCTAGCATGTTCCTTACAATTCTCCAATTCAAGCCATCCAGTCCACACCCCAGCTTTGGAACAGCAATCTTCTGTATGTCCTTCTCGAGTATGGTGCTTCGCAAGTCGACTAGCGTCTCCCAGAGGTCCTTGTAAGTGGGTTTCTCAGAAGATCTTCCTTTCGTTATAAGATGAAACAGAGACCTTTTCCCTTCAGCGCTGATATCTTCTATTTCTAGTGCTCGACCGACGGAGGGACCTTGTTGATGAAGCTCCTCTAACTTCCCAAACTTCCTCATGAACTTGTTCGCTATTCCTTGAGACATCTGAAGATCCTCGGCGACGCAGTGAGCTAGTGCGTATTCTACAGGAATGGCAAAAAGGTCGCGGTGCTCTTCCTTGGTGACGCCAAACCTGGCCTTTGATGAACCACTGTATGTCCCAATGAATTCGTCGAAGGTAAGCTCTTTTTCTTCCGGACAAATTTGTTGAACTTGTTGATCTTGTGTTCCCTCGAATGGTGCTAGTCTGTTGAAATGAACGACTCTTGGTTTGCCACTGGGTTCTTTATTGATGCGGTATATGACATCGTTGATCTTCTTCTTGACGGTATAAGGTCCTTCCCAAGATCTCTGTAGTTTTGGACAAATACCTCGTTTCCTTTGTGGATTGTACAACCACACCAGGTCTCCTTCTGCGTATCCTGCACCCCCAGCTCTGATGTCGTACCGGTCTTTCATGCGATCGCTGGCGATTTTCAGATTAGAACGAACCAATTCGTGAATATCGTTCATTTTTTTCATCAGATTCGTGACGTAATCTTCTCCCACTATGTCCTCACCAGGTCTACATCCGAAGACCAAGTCACATGGAAGCCTCATCTCTCGGCCAAATAGAACCTCCGCCGGAGTCTGTCCTGTAGATTCCTGTACCGCAGATCTGTAGGCCATCAAGAAGAAAGGAAGATGTTGATCCCAGTCTTTTTGGTGTTGATCAACGACTTTGCAGAGATACCTCCCTATGGTTCGGTTCATTCGCTCCACCATGCCATCTGACTGTGGATGCAATGGAGTTATAATAATAATAATAATAATAATAATAATAATAATAATAATAATAATAATAATAATAATAATAATAATAATAATAATAATAATAATAATAATAATAATAATAATAATAATAATAATAATAATAAATCGTCTTTATTCATCTTGCAACAATATCAGTACATTAAATTTATAAAGAATAATTATTGTAGTACAAAGATGAAGAGGCGAAGTGTCAGCTGATGCTGTTTTACAACTTAACCCTTGAAGAAAAAGAAGGAATAAAGAGAAAAAAAGGTATAGAATACAATAGTACTATTGAACATATTATAAAGAGAATTGCCATCGATAGTTTGATAATCGGAAAAGTCTTGAGCTCGAGTTGTTCTTGTTTTCTTGATTCCTAACTTCTCGGTCATCTTCTTAAACACTTCACTCTCGAAGTTCCGGCCCTGATCAGAGTGAAGTTCCAATGGCACCCCAAAACGACTGATGAGTTGATTCATCAGGACATCGGCGACAGTTACGGCTTCCTGGTTCGGGATCGCATACGCTTCCACCCACTTGGTGAAGTAGTCCATGCAGACAAGGATGTATTTATTTCCATTATCAGTCACTGAAAACGGCCCCGCAATATCCATAGCAATCCTCTCGAAAGGACTTCCAACATTGTACTGTCTCATGCGTGCCCTTGGTTTACGATGAGGGCCATTGCTGGCAAAGCACACAGTGCATTTACGGCACCACTCTCTGACGTCGTCACTGCAGTTCACCCAGTAGAACCGCTCCCGTACCCGCTGCAGTGTCTTCCTCACTCCTAGATGTCCCCCTGAAGTTCCATCATGTACATATCCAAGTACTTCCGACACTCGGCTCCTAGGAATGACCAACTGCATCCGATTATCTGACCCATCATCGCTCTCGAGATTCCTCTTGAGCAGGTCATCTTCTAATACCAAGGAGTCCCACTGACTCCAGTACGCCTCCAAAGTCTGTGAAGATGGCGCTACTTCTTGCCAAGAAGGACGACGATTCGCTTTCTACCATTCTCGAAGCTTGCGAAGTTCTGGGTCCTTTTCTTGCTCTTGCTTGACTGCTGCAGGTAACCAATCTCCATTGACAACGGTGGTTCTATAGAGGGCTGCTTCCTTATCCTCCAAACGACTACAATGTGGGCACTCAGGTGTACATGGCCTTCTGGACAATGCATCTGCATTCTTATGGCTCGTCCCCACTCGGTGTGCTATCTGGAAGTCATATTCTTGGAGCCTCTCGATCCAACGAGCTACTTGGCCTTCGGGGTTCTTGAAATTCAGGAGCCACTTCAATGCAGCGTGGTCCGTCCTGAGTAGGAATTTTCACCCATAGAGGTACTTATAGAAGTGCTCCACCGATTTTACCATGGCCAATAGTTCCCTCCTGGTTACGCAGTAGTTCCGTTCTGCCTTCGATAGCACCTTGCTGAAGTAACCGATCACCCGCTCTTGCCCATCTTGATACTGCGAAAGGACTCCACCAATGCCGATATTACTGGCATCTGTGTCAAGAATAAATTGTCCTTGTGGAAATGGATACCCAAGAACCGGTGTCGTGGTCAAGCGTTCCTTCAGAGCATCAAAGGCGACCTGGCATTCTGGATCCCAGTGGAAGGGACGTGCTTCCTCGGTGAGACGAGTCAGGGGCTTTGCGATATCCGAAAACATTCGAACGTAACGTCGATAATAAGTGCAGAGCCCAAGAAAGCTCCTGAGTTAATGCTTATCTCTTGGTACTGGCCATTGTTTCACTGCTCGTACCTTCTCAGGGTCGACTTCCACACCCTGCCTTCCTACGACGTGTCCCAAGTAGTTAACCCGTTTCTGCAGCAGATGACATTCCTTCAGATTGTCGTTGTTTACCCATTTGCCTATTGTACTCATCATTATTCCCTTCAAATTCGTCTTATACGGTCACTGTCATCGTATCTGCTTCAACTTTATGCATGCCAGTTGCTGGACTGCAAAGTTACAGTGTAAACATAGTCAAAGTCGAAGTTTCTCGTTCTGCAAGCTGTGTGAACTATACCCACTTGAGAGTCGTCTAATATGGTCAATGTGCACAAGGATGAAGTCGATGTATCTTCATTTGCCTATTGTACTCGTTATATACCCTTCAAACTCGTCTTATACGGTCATTGCATCCGTATCTGCTTCAACTGTATGCATGTCAGAGACTAGACTGCAGAGTTACTGTGTAAACATACCCAGAGTCAAAATTTCTGTTTTGCAAGCTCTGTGCGTTATATCCGTTTGAGAGTCGTCTTATATGGTCAATGCAAACTTGTCTGTTTGAATAGTGTCAATGTAAGATAAAAGGATAGAGAGATATAGTGTGCACAAGGATGAAGTCGATGTATCTTCATTTGCCTATTGTACTCGTTATATACCCTTCAAAGTCGTCTTATACGGTCACTGCAATCGTATCTGCTTCAACTGTATGCATGTCACATGCTTGACTGCGAAGTTACAGTGTAAACATAGTCGAAGTCGAAGTTTCTCGTACTGCAAAACGTGTGCGTTATACCCGCATGAAGTCGGCTCATATGTTCAATGCAAACTTGTCGGCTTCAATAGTGTTCATATGAGGTGATAGGATAGAGATATATATTGTGTACGACGATGACGTCGATGTATCCCCATTTGCCTATTGTACTCGTGATATACCCTTCGACGTCGTCTTATACGGTGACAGCCATCGTATCTGCTTCGACTGTATGCATGCCAGATGTTATACTGCAGAGTTACAGTAAAAACATAGTCGAAGTCGAAGTTTCTTGTTCTGCAAGCTGTGTGCGTTATACCCGCTTGGGAGTAGTCTCATATGGTCAATGAGAACTTGTCTGCTTCAAGAGTGTCCATGTGGGATGATAGGATAGAGAGATATAGTGTGCACTACGATGAAGTCGATATAATCTTATTCGCATGTTGTACTCGCTATATACCTTCCCAAGTCGTCTTATATGGTCACTGCAGTTGTATCTGTTCTAACTGTATGCATGCCAGATGTTATACTGCAGAGTCACAGTGTAAACATAGTCGAAGTCGAACTTTCTTGTTCTGCAAGCTGTGTGCGTATTACCTGCTTGGAAGTCGTCTCATATGGTCATTGCGAACCTGTCTGCTTCAATAGTGTCTATTTAAGATGATAGGATGAAGAGATATAGTGTGCACAACGATGAAGTCGATGTATCTTCTTCCGCCTATTGTAACTGTTATAATCCCTTCAAAGTCGTCTCATAAGGTCACTGCAATCGTTTCTGCATCAACTGTATGCATGTCAGATGCTAGACTGCAGATTTACAGTGTGAACATAGTCGAAGTCAGAGTTACTTGTTCTGCAAATTGTGTGCGTTATTTCCGCCCAGAAGTCGTCTCATATGGGCATCGCGCACTCGTCTGCTTCGATAGTATCCATGTGAGATGATGGAATAGGAAGATAGAGTGTGCACTTTGATGGAGACGATGTATCTTTATTTGCCTATTGAACTCGTCATATACCCTTCAGATTCGTCTTATACGGTCACTGCCATCGTATCTGCTTCAACTGTATGCTTGTCAGATGCTTGACGGCAGAGTTACAGTGTGAACATAGTCGAAGTCGAAGTTTCCTGTTGTGCAAGTTGTGTGCGTAATACTCGCTTGGGAGTCGTCTCATATGGGCATCGGGAACTCGTCTGCGTCAATAGTATTCATGTGAGATGATAGGATATAGATATGAAGTGTGTACGACGATGAAGTCGTTGTATCCTCATTTGTCTATTGTATTCGTTATTTACCCATCAAAGTCGTCTTTTACGGTCACTGTCATCGTATCTGCTTCAACTGTATGCATGCCAGTTGCTGGACTGCAGAGTTACAGTGTAAACATAGTCAAAGTCGGAGTTTCTTGTTCTGCAAGCTGTGTGAGTTATACTTGCTTGGAAGTCGTCTCATATGGTCAATGCGAACTTGTCTACTAGATAGTGTCGAGGTAAGATGTTGGGATAGAGAGATATAGTGTGCACAACGATGAAGTCGATGTATCTTCATTTGCCTATTGTACTCGTTATATACCCTTCAATGTTGTCTTATACGTTCACTGCAATCGTATATGCTTCAACGGTATGCATGCGAGATGTTATACTGCAGAGTTACGGTGTAAACATAGTCGAAGTCGAGGTTTTTTGTTCTGCAAGCTGTGTGCGTTATACCCGCTTGGGAGTCGTCTCATATGGGCATCGGGAACTCGTCTGCTTCAATAGTATCCATGTGAGATGATAGGATAGAGATATATAGTGTGTACGACGATGAAGTCGTTGTATCCCCATTTGCTTATTGCACTCGTTATATACCCTTCAAAGTCGTCTCATACGGTCACTGTCATCGTATCTGCCTCAACTGTATGCATGTCAGATGCTGGACTGCAGAGTTACAGTGTAAACATAGTCAAAGTCAGAGTTTCTTGTTCTGCAAGCTGTGTGAGTTTTACCCGCTTGGGAGTCGTCTTTTATGGTCAATGCAAACTTATCTACTTGATAGTGTCAAGAAAAGATGTTAGGATAGAGAGATATAGTGTGCACATCGATGGAGTCGATGTATCTTCATTTGCCTATTGTACTCGTTATATACTCTTCAATGTCGTCTTATTCGTTCACTGCGATCGTATATGCTTCAATTGTATGCATGCCAGATGTTAAACTGCAGAGTTACAATGTGAACATAGTCGAAGTCGAAGTTTCTTGTTGTGCAAGTTGTGTGCGTTATACCCGCTTGAAAGTCCTCTCATATGGGCATCTGGAACGTCTGCTTCAATAGTATCCATGTGAGATGATAGGATAGAGATATATAGTGTGTACGACGATGAAGTCGTTGTGTACCCATTTGCCTATTGTACTCATTATATTTCTTTCAAATTCGTCTTATACGATCACTGTCATCGTATCTGCTTCAACTGTATGCATGTCAGTTGCTGGACTGCAGAGTTACAGTGTAAACATAGTCAAAGTCGGAGTTTCTTGTTCTGCAAGCTGTGTGAGTAATACCCACTTGAGAGTCGTCTTATATGGTCAATGTGCACAAGGATGAAGTCGATGTATCTTCATTTGCCTTTTGTACTCATTATATACCCTTCAAAGTCGTCTCATACGGTCACTGCATCCGTATGAGACGAACTGTATGCATGTCAAAGGCTAGACTGCAGAGTTACTGTGTAAACATACCCGAAGTCGAAATTTCTTGTTATGCACGCTCTGTGCGTTATATCCGTTTGGAAGTCGTCTTATATGGTCAATGCAAACTTGTCTTCTCGAATAGTGTCAATGTAAGATGATAGGATAGGGAGATATAGTGTGCACAAGAATGAAGTCGATGTATCTTCTCTTGCCTATTGTACTCGTTATATACCCTTCAAAGTCGTCTTATACGGTCACTGCAATCGTATCTGCTTCAACTGTATGCATGTCACATGCAAGACTGCGATGTTACAGTGTAAACATAGTCGAAGTCGAAGTTTCTCGTACTGCAAATCGTGTGCGTTATACCCGCATGAAAAGCTGCTCATATAGTCAATGCAAACTGGTCGGCTTCAATAGTGTTCATATGAGGAGATAGGATAGAGATATACAGGGTGTTTCGAAATTCGACCGACAACGCTTGACAGGTGATAGCCCTCGTGATTTCATAATCACTGGGATAGGGACAGACGGTCTTGAAGTGTTCAGTTCTCGAGATATAGGGCGTTGAAGTTGGGAAATTAAAATAGTTTTTTCTCGATATCTCATGAAAAATTGAATTAAATGCATTCAAATTCGGTATATGGTTTGATCTTCCAATGGTTAATTTTTTGACCAGAAAGACATTCCGAGAATTTTATCCAGAGGTGCGCTACAGAGGGTTGTGATAACTTTTCCGCACATATTTTCTACGCCACTGATGAAATTTCAATTATTTCTAATTTCTCGAATTGATTGTTCAATTATGTTGAAAAAGTGCATCACCTTCAACTAAGCTAAAATGAACAGTTATCGAGATATTTGACCCAAAATAGAAGTTTGCATAGTAATTTTTCATCTTCCTCAGTATTAGAAAATTACGAACATTTTTGTTCTCTCTTTATGCGTGGAATAACTATTTCTGTTCAGCTATAGCATGAGATCTGAATAGTATCTAATCTACTCAACACCAGAAAAATATTTTTGCAATTTTCTACTACTGAAAATGATGAAATATTACTATGCAATCTTCTATTTTGGGTCGAATATCTCGAAAACTGTTTATTTCAGCTCAGTTGAAGGTGATGCATTTTCTGAACAAAATTGAACAATGAATTCGAGGAATTGGAAATAATCGAAATTCAATCAGTGGCGTAAAAAATATGGAAGGAAAAAATGCCACAACCCCCTGTAGGGCACCACTGGACAAAATGTCCGGAATGGCTTCCAGGTCAAAAAATGGCCCATTCAAAGATGAAACCATATACCGAAGTTGAATGCATTATATTCAATTATTCTTGAGATATTGCGAAACAACTATTTTCATTTCTCAACTTCAACGCCCTGTATCTCGAGAACTGAACACTTGAAGACCGAATGTTCCTATCTCAATGATTATGAAATCACGAGGGCTATCACCTGTCAAACGTTGTCGGTCGAATTTCGAAACACCCTGTATATTGTGTACGACGATGAAGTCGTTGTTTACTCATTTGCCTATTGTACTCATTATATTATCTTCAAATTCGTCTTATACGGTCACTGTCATCGTATCTGCTTCAACTGTATGCATGCCAGTTGCTGGACTGCAGAGTTACAGTGTAAACATAGTCAAAGTCGGAGTTTCTTGTTCTGCAAGCTGTGTGAACTATACCCACTTGAGAGTCGTCTTATATGGTCAATGTGCACAAGGATGAAGTCGATGTATCTTCATTTGCCTATTGTACTCGTTATATACCCTCCAAAGTCGTCTTATACGGTCACTGCATCCGTATCTGCTTCAACTGTATGCATGTCAGAGGCTAGACTGCAGAGTTACTGTGTAAACATACCCAAAGTCGAAATTTCTGTTTTGCAAGCTCTGTGCGTTATATCCGTTTGGGAGTCGTCTTATATGGTCAATGCAAACTTGTCTGCTTGAATAGTGTCAATGTAAGATGATAGGATAGAGAGATATAGTGTGCACAAGGATGAAGTCGATGTATCTTCATTTGCCTATTGTACTCGTTATATACCCTTCGACGTCGTCTTATACGGTCACTACAATCGTATCTGCTTCAACTGTATGCATGTCACATGTTTGACTGCGAAGTTACAGTGTAAACATAGTCGAAGTCGAAGTTTCTCGTACTGCAAATCGTGTGCGTTATACCCGCATGAAAGTCGGCTCATATGGTCAATGCAAACTTGTCGGCTTCCATAGTGTTTATATGAGGTGATAGGATAGAGAGATATAGTATATTGTGTACGACGATGAAATCGATGTATCCCCATTTGCCTATTGTACTCGATATATACCCTTCGAAGTCGTCTTATACGGTGACAGCCATCGTATCTGCTTGAATTGTATGCATGCCAGATGTTATACTGCAGAGTTACAGTGAAAACATAGTCGAAGTCGAGGTTTCTTGTTCTGCAAGCTGTGTGCGTATTACCTGCTTGGGAGTCGTCTCATATGGTCATTGCGAACTTGTCTGCTTCAATAGTGTCTATGTAAGATGATAGGATAAAGAGATATAGTGTGCACAACGATGAAGTCGATGTATCTTCTCTCGCCTATTGAACCCGTTATAATCCGTTCAAAGTAGTCTCATACGGTCACTGCAATCGTTGCTGCATCAACTGTATGCATGTCAGATGATAGACTGCAGAGTGACAGTGTGAACATAGTCGAAGTCGAAGTTACTTGTTCTGCAAGTTGTGTGCGTTATTCCCTTTTAGAAGTCGTCACATATGGGCATTGCGCACTCGTCTGCTTCAATAGTATCCATGTGAGATGATGGGATAGAGAGATAGAGTGTGCACTTTGATGAAGTCGATGTATCTTCATTTGACTATTGAACTCGTCATATACGTTTCGGAGTCGTCTCAAACAGTCATGTCATCGTATACGGTCACTGTCATCGTATCTGCTTCAACTGTATGCATGCCAGTTGCTGGACGGCAGAGTTACAGTGTGAACATAGTCAAAGTCGAAGTTTCTTGTTCTGCAAGCTGTGTGCGTTATACCTGCCTGAAAGTCGTCTTATATGGTCAATGCGAACTTGTCTGCTTCAATAGTGTCCATGTGAGATGATAGGATAGAGAGATATAGTGTGTACGACGATGAAGTCGATTTATCCCGATTTGCCTCTTGTATTCGCTATATATCCTTCGAAGTCGTTTTATATGGCCATTGGAATCGTATCTGCGTCAACTGTATACATGTCAGATGCTAGACTGCAGAGTTACAGTGTAAACAATGTCGAAGTCGGAGTTTCTTGTTCTGCAAGCTGGGTGCGTTATACCCTCTTGGAAGCCGTCTTGTATGGTCATTGCGAGCTTTTCTGCTTAAATAGTGTCCATGTGAGATGATAGGATAGAGATACATAGTGTGTAAGACGATGATATCGATGTATTCCCATTTGCCTATTCTACTCGTAATATACCCTTCGAAAACGTCCTATACGGTCACTGCTATCGTATCAGCTTCAGATGTATGCATTTCAGATGCTAGACTGCAGAGTTACAGTGTAAACATACTCAAAGTCGAAATTTCTCGTTTCAAAAGCTGTGTGCGTTATACCTGCTTGGGAGTCGTCCTATATGGTCAATGCAAACTTGTCTTCTAGATAGTGTCGAGGTAAGATGTGAGGATAGAGAGATATAGTGTGCACAATGATGAAGTCGATGTATCTTCATTTGCCTATTGTAATCGTTATATACCCTTCAATGTCGTCTTATACGTTCACTGCAATCGTATATGCTTCAACTGTATGCATGCCAGATGTTATACTGCAGAGTTACGGTGTAAACATAGTCGAAGTCCAGGTTCATTGTTCTGCAAGCTGTGTGCGTTATACCCGCTTGGAAGTCGTCTCATATGGGCATCGAGAACTCGTCTGCTTCAATAGTATCCATGTGAGATGATAGGATAGAGATATATAGTGTGTACGACGATGAGTCGTTGTATCCCCATTTGCCTATTGTACTCGTTATATACCCTCCAAAGTCGTCTCATACGGTCACTGTCATCGTATCTGCTCCAACCGTATGCATGCCAATTACTGGACTGCAGAGTTACTGTGTGAACATAGTCAAAGTCGGAGTTTCTTGTTCTGCGAGCTGTGTTAGTTATACCCGCTTGGGAGTCGTCTATATGATCAATGCAAACTTGTCTACTTGATAGTGTCGAGGTAAGATGTTACGATAGAGAGATATAGTGTGCACAACGATGGCGTCGGTAACTTTTTTTTTATCGATTGGAGCGCACGAAAGTGAATCCCTATAATGTTCAAGTAACATCGTGCGTTCCTAATGAAGAATAGGGACAGGAGGTAGGAATTGGAATTTCTTTTTAACTTTTGGAGATTATATATTATTTGCCTATTGTACTCGTTATATATTCTTCAATGTCGTCTTATACGTTCACTGCAATCGTATATGCTTGAACTGTATGCATGCCAGATGTTATACTGCAGAGTTACAGTGTGAACATAGTCGAAGTCGAAGTATTTAGTTGTGCAAGTTGAGTGCGTTATACCCGCTTGGGAGTCGTCTCATATGGGCATCAGAAACGTCTGCTTCAATGTATCCATGTGCCTGGGGCTTGGGTGGCTACCAGGAGCGTCGGCAGGTGACGGATAGCCGGACTACCTGCAGCGCAGACTGTGCAACCACAGGCACGCTGCAGGCCACCACCGAATAAACAATAAGGTGGCGCTGAGCAACCCTCCAATTCAAGGTGTTACGCGATCCGTGGCGGTGGGAGAGCACCGTCTCGAACGGAGCCTCGAGGATACCTGGCGACCTCCTCGAGTACCAGCCTTGCCACGCCGTGCGGGGCTCCGGCGTGGTCGACTGCCAGTTCCCTAGCTATTCGTGGGACCAACATGAAGAAGGATTATAATAAAAAAAAGGGAAGATAGAGCGGGATGTGACCGCAACCCAAGACGCTCAACCGCGTCCTGGCACCTCTCATGCACCGAGCTCACCTCAGGACACAGAGAGGGAGAAACAGAAGAAAGAGGGAGAACCAGCGGAGCAAGCATCCGACAAGGGTTCCTCCTCCAGAAAATCCTTCGTGAACCGGAGGAGACAAATGCCGCTGCCACCTCCAGGCAAGCCCGGAGGCATCGACGATCCGCTGAGAAGGGGCCTCAGCGGGACAGGAGTAAGATGGTACCTTCGCTTCCTCGAACAGGGCTTGACACCTGAGGAAGCAAGAAGGGAAGCTGTCGGAAGGAAGAAACCCCAGGAGTTGCCACCTCAACAAACGGAGAAGAGGGGGCCTAAAACTCAAACGCCCCCTCAACGTCCAAATACGAAGAGGAGGAGAACTGAAGCGGGAAGTAGCACCGCCACTGCTAAGCAAACTGGGCAAACCACCAGCTGTGCTGAGGCAGTCAGCACAATAAAAATAGCAATCCTCCCAAAAAAACTACCCGGAGGAGACGCTGGGTGCGGAGCAGCTTACAGCACTGGAGGACGCAATCGTGCAGGAGATGATACTGGGCGCGGAATGCGAACTCCAATTCGGGGGAATTCACTTCCGCCCCAGTATGCTCGTGGTAGACTGCGTCAACCAGGAAACGGCGGACTGGATGAGGGCAAAGGCCCCCAGTTTGAGCACCTGGGAAGGTTCAGAGCTGATGGTGTGCCTGGGAGACGACATCCCAAGGGTGCACACCATCACAGTGTTCTTTCCCAGGAGCACGGACCTCGAACCAGAGAAGTTGCTCACCCTAGTGAGCACACAGAATAGGGGGCTCCGAACCCAGCTGTGGAAAACACTAGGAAGCAAGAAGGAGGGCAACGGCCAGCTTCTTAACCTTGGAATAGACGACGAGTCCTGCGAGGCCATCAAGAATATGGGCTACACCATATTCTACAGGTTCGGGAAAATCCCCGTTCATGGCCTTCGCAAGGACTCGAGTGAGAAGAAAAAGGTAGAAGAGGGAAGCAAGACACCATCAGCTACCACTGCCACAGAAACTACTGTGGCCAGCGAAGCCGAATCGACTGGGAGTATGGATCAGGATACCACGGTCACTCCCAGCGAAGAAGAGCTAATGCTGCTGGATGATGAGGAGGCAAGCACTCCAACACACTAGCAGCAATGGCTAACACAGCACCAGTCAGGTTTGCCAAGGTGAATACTCACCACGCTAGGGGGGCATCAGCCGCCTTATCGAGTGTGTTCACCGGGGCACACTTGGGAGTTGTGTTGATCCAAGAACCCTGGGTCAACAGAGGGCAGATCAAAGGACTGCCGAATAAAGAAGGTAAGGTTATCTGGGATGTCAGGCATGACAACCCTAGAGCTTGCATACTAATCAGAAATGACATTAATTATGCTTGTCTTGTCAGAATTTATGACGAGGGACTTAGTGCCTGTACGGGCCAAGATCCACACAGGGCACTTACACCTCGACATAGTAATAGCCTCAGGTTACTTCGCTGGAGATGGGCAAGCACCACCAGAAGAGGTACAGAGGCTATCCGACTACTGCAGCAGGAGCAAACTACCCCTCCTGCTGGGCTGCGATGCCAATGCCCAAAACACCATCTGGGGAAGTACGGACACCAATCAAAGAGGTGAGCAATTGCTAGAATTCATACTTGCGGCTAACTCAAGTATACTGAATGTGGGGTCTACCCCCACCTTTGTAACTAGGGCTAGACAAGGAGTATTGAATATAACGCTCGGCGGTCCGAGCATTAGTAGAAGGGTTAGACATTGGAGGGTCTCAGACGAACCCTCCCTCTCTGACCACAGAATCATAATGTTCAATGTAGAAGGGCTTGTGACAGAAACCACCTTCATTAGAAATCCTAGAAACACAGACTGGGAAAAATACACCACCAATCTTAAATGTAATTTAGAACAAATCAAGTTCAATGGCAAAAGTCACGTCGAATTTGAGCAGACATTAGAAGCAGTTAATGGGGCAATCATGGATGCATACGAATCCAGCTGCCCTATTAGAGAGAAGAAATCACACAGTGGTACCATTTGGTGGAACGAACACCTGTCAAATCTAAGATCCGAGGTCCGCCGGCTATTCAACAAGGCCAAGCGGGACGGAGATTGGCAGGGTTGCACCGAAAGGCTGACAATTTATAACAAAAAATTAAGGAAAGCTGAGAGAAATACCTTCAGGAACTTTTGTGAGACAATCACTTCAAGTCCACCTGCAGCCAGACTGTACAAGGCCATGGCGCGGGGCAGGGAGCAAGGACCAATGTCTCTCAGAAGATCAGATGGTAGCTATACAGAAGATGAAGAGCAACGAGCTCTCCTTAGTAGATATATATTAGGAATCCTGTTACAGCTTCAATTGATATTAATTGATGTTAATTGATGACCGGGCAGAGTTCATCAGACTAATTTATTTTAATTAACGTAATGATCCATCAGATGAATTAATCAATGGATTCATCAGACTAATTATCTTCAATTGTACGATAATTTTTAAATTGAACACTCCCTTCTACTTTGGCTATAAATACTCTGGTGTAGTCTTGATTTCATTAGTGAACATGCAAGATAGAGACTTATTGGATATAATTATACAAAGTGGTGATTGTCGTGTGGTCGAAACAAAACAGTGTTGCGTTTGCAAAAAAATTATCAATCGAACATATCTATCAAGTGGTTGTTAGTTGAGCAGACCAAAATTGACAATTGAATTGTGCAAACGTCTTTGCAAGCAAACGAGGCCAATAAAAGTCGTCAGATCTTACGCGAAGGATCCTTTACTAGTACTGCTGTCACCCAACCATGAACATTTCTGAAAAAACGGAGAAAATTGAAGAGAACTGGGATAATGATGACTATTCCACTTATGTACCATGTGTAGAAGACAAGGACATCATCAGATCTCCACCAATTGGAAAAGGCAAGAGGGAAAGAAGGAGATTCCGAATGGAAGAAAGAATTCGACATAGTCGAATTGAGAATCTACTAACCCAGAGAGAACAGAATACTTGGGCTGATAATGTTTTCAATGATAAAAATAGATTTTGTGATAAAAAATTTAACTCCGATAAATGAATCGCATATTTTGTCTCTGACATGTTTTCAATAAATACATATAAAAGTACATGATATTTTCAGTTCATCAGAAGTTGTGACCATGATCACACCTCAATGTTTAGTTTTACAAGTGATTCTTCAAGGCTTTCTCTATATCGCACAACCTTATAATATAAGAGAAGTATTCATATGTTTCGATACTTATGGTACACGAAATGAAAGTTGGCCTTCTAAATGGGTAAGAATGGAATCAGCTACAATAAATAATGTTTCAACTCTCAAATCACTCATACCCACCAATAGCACTATGTACAAGTTGCGATTGCGAAAGGGCAGTGGCTCCACCATTGATTCTGACTGGTGTGAACTAAATCCATCTTCCCCACTACACCATGATACAAATATAATGAAGGATGATGCGGAATTCAGAATAGTCGATTGGGTAACGTACTACACAGCAGTGTGTGCATCATTGTTGCTGTTCAACCTCATTGTTACAACATGTCTAAAGATTGCCCAAACTGTTTATTGACCGAACTCGTAAATAAACACCGAAACCGAAATAAAAAATTGTATGATTTTACCGAAGAAGAGCTCCAGAATTTTCCACTACATTATCTCATTAAAAATGTAGGTCCGATGGAATTTCTTTATGCATGGGACAAACTGCCATCAAAATATACAGAGAATTTCGAACTTCGGATCCAGCTACCATGCTTCGTCCACTTCAATCGCCCTGAATGGAGAGATCATGTAGACGGCCTTCCTCAAGCTGTCATGTTTGTAGATGGGGTCTCGAGCGGTGTGGATAGTATTAATATTTTGTATTGAATAAATGTAATAAAACAAATTCACTCGATAATGATTTTTATTTCATATGTCACAAATATAACATATTATAATCCATAATTACAATATACAAATGGAAATCACATCAAAACTATTGGTCAGAGTCTTTCTCGTCAATCAAATCTTGAGCTATTTCCAAAAACTCATCCAAAGTTCCAGTGATAGCTCCTGGTGTTATAAGCAAATGACCCCAAGCCAAAGTTTTCACATCAGAAGGAATTTTATAGCGCTTATCATCAGCAGATGACAAAGCGACTTTATTTCTTAATTCCGTATGAATGGTGTGGAGAGAAGAAGTGAACATATACATCTTACGTGATATTGTTCCACCATTTTCTACAATATTCAGATAGTCTGAAAACTGAATTTGGTTTTTGACCACGTTTTTTGAGACACCTTTGGCTTTTTTCATCACATCACCTGCTTTTACACAGTATGCTTTCGCACCAGTACCATAGAAAGATTCAATAGGTCTTGCGGCATATTCATCTTTCATGCGTCCTATAACAGATTTCGATTTGGGTATTTGGTGTATATTGTCTATGGGATAATTTGACGTATCGAAAAATTGGATATTTTCTTTCATTTCATTATAGAAATTTTCTGTGAATATTTCTAGAATCAATGAATCCGTATCGGTGTAGCATAATGTTGCTTTATCACCATATTTTGTTTTGATGTATCCATAGAAAAAATCGTAAATGATAGTTTTCGAAATATCCAATACCGAAAATCCAACATACATCGGTTTATCATAACATACACTAGTCTTTTCCAACTGAATTGCAACCAAGTTCTCACTGAATTCTGTACTGCATTTGAAATGTGGTTTGGCTATCAGAGCCCTTGCCCCCAGAGAATTAGTCCTATTTTCCCAGCGTGAGCAAAGTTTCAAGTCAATTCTTTTGTCGACATTTTCCATGGTTTTTCCAAATATTGAATTTATCAATAATTTGAAGAGTTCTCGTTCAAATTCGTTTACTGCGGAATTCCGAAGGTGCGTGTTCAGGTCAATATATGGCCTCAACCACGCCGATTGGGAGAATTCTAAGATTCTATGGATTTTTTTCAGTTTCAAACCATATTTCAAACACTGTTTCAAATTTCGGTAATGAATAATGTATTTGCATTTGTTTCGTAAATTGGGGATCAGTTTGGCACTCTTACTCTTTGGCGGGATCATTTGTTCTGGGCAAAATGGTAAATCGTTGTGATCATGGTGTAGGTTGGCTGGATATTCCAAGTCCACTTCTAAAACGTATCCTTTTGATGAGTCGTCCTCGATCGCATGACAGTCAAAGTTTTCGATATCCTCAGACTCAACCCACTTAAAATCACCTGTTGGAAGATGACTTGCCATACTTGCTCCATATAAATTTGTTGCATCCAAATACATGATGTATGATGTTGGTTTCTGAGAATCGAAGTTTGGTAGGAATTTATTATTGGCCACAGCTCTTCTTTTGCTACATTGTGCCACCCCTCCTCGAATACCCTTCTTGAAAAAATGTATCATATCTATATCAGTCAAGAGCTGAAGTTCAATTTGTGTATAACGTAACATAGCATCCCAGCTCAGTGCAGGTGCTGTCAGATAGTGGGCAGGATCTAGCTTGTATTGTTGCATGCATACTTTTCTGAAATTCTCAAAGACGTCTGCTAGCAGCAGACAATCGGATTTCAAATAAACATCGGCGTAATCTCCCAATGTTTTACATTCGAAGGTATCCCACACATCTATAGCTCTATTATAATCCATGTCTGAAAGTGATTCGCCGGTTAATTCATTATAGAACTTTTCTTTCGGCGGTAGTTGAGTTTCTTCCAATTTTCCCAAGCAGTCCACATAGTTGTAAGGAAAAACTCCTTTTTGTCTTATTAGATCAAATTGTTTGTTATCTTGGAAGTATTTTCGAACCTCGTTACACTGCTGAACCTCCAAATTTTTGCTGAGTTTGTCGAGAGATTTTGGTAAAAATCGAAAGGAGTCTACAAATCTCAACTGGATATATTCATCAAATACTCTTGATAATTTAGATTTATTAACCAATTGTATTTCGATTTTTGTCTCCTAACTAATTTGCCTAAGTCTTTTATTAGGCAATAATGTGTGTTGCCAACCTTATCGGCCACAAGTAGCAAATTCACATGTGTTGCTTGACGACATGATGTAAAATGTAGAGGTCCAATTATTTCACTTATCATCTTTCCATCCTTGAAAGACGATTCAAGACCGAACACATTAACTGAGATATTGTTGAGTCGTTCGAACTTTGGGATAGCCTTCAATTTCATGGGAAAGTCAAGCCCTTGAAAATTCAACAGGTTATTGTAATGTGGATATGATGACGTTCTTATTGGATTACCGTCTGCAGGTAAGATCGCAGCATTGATGGACCATGCGAAGCAGGCTCTATCTTTGTTTTGTATATTCAAAACCGCATGTTTGGATTCTATACCTTTGGGCAGCTTGATGTAGGAAGAGGCCGAAATTGATGAGAATTTATTAATGTTCACATCCAAAAACATTGCATGTTTCAATATCCACCCAGAATCACGTTCTTGAAATTCTGACGCCTTCACAATCATTTCTTCCTTGAAGTCATCATAATCGCATTCAATGTTTGATGATATTGTTAATGTTTTATTTCTGGTATTGAAGGACTTGATATCAGATAGTTCCTTCTCTGGTATGACATACAATCCAAAAAGTTCCAAATTTATCTTCAAGCTGTGATGCGTGTCCAAATATTTGGACAAGATTGCCAGAACTTTTGGTTTCACTTCTTGCAAAAATTCGAGAAGATCGGTGTGGCTTTTGTCACTGGAAAATCGATAGGTGGCTATCCTATTCTTGAGAGCACAACGGAGTTTCACTACCCCATTCCCCAAATCATTTTCAACAGGTTGATCTACTCGTTTTCGTTTTTCAACACCCTGAGTATTATGCTTAGGAAAATAGTTGAACAATGTGTTGGTCGAAGTAGATGCCTGCTGATCCTCTGCATTATTGTACTTCAAATTTTTGGTCGGCGGTCCATTGACATCTCTATTATTTTTACAATTTTCACGTAAATGCTGAGATAAAGAACTCGTTGAAGGAAATTCGTTGCCACAATATCCGCACTTCATTATCACTGTACTCAAACTATCTGAAGAAGCTTGGGGACTGAGGCTCAAGACTAAACTAGAAGACGTCGACCTTAACCCGATTTTATATCATTCAGTAGAGGGGTACGGCATGCGCATCTGCTACCCGCATGTTTTTGCGGATGAGTCATCTATTAACCAGCGAATACATCATACCCGCATTTATCGAAACTAGATGTCTAGACGAGTCTGAAATGGAAATGAAACATCTGGTGCATATCTTTGTGAACACGTCATAACCGCATTCAGAGAGAACATCTGCCACCTGCATTCAGAGATGAATCATTCATCGAAAACATCTGCTACCCACATGTTTGCGAAAACAAACATCTGGTACCCGCATGTGCAAATGCGTCACGACTGCATTGAAGACCAGATGTTCAGACAATTTATTATACAATGAATGGAAGAAAACAAATTTATTTTGATATCATACTTTATTGCATAAAAAATTTTTCATACAAATAAAAAACATTTGTTAATGCACACATACAATTTGAATTCATATGATAAAAACATTTCGGTTCGGACTGTTGTAAAATAGGTTGCTCATCGAATTCCACTACTGGAACAGAAGTGAACCGTCGAATATATTCAGCTTTCTCCTTTCCTTTGATATGTATCAGATCGACTCCATCACTCAGACTTTTCAAGATATTTCCGAACTGATGTAATGGGGTAAATCCATCCTTCCATTCCAGGCAGTGAAAATTATGAACCAGCCAATTAGCCTGCTTTTGTAGATTCGGAGGTAGAAAATTCAGTGGAAATGGTGGTTTGAAAATATAATGGCAAATTTTCACCCCATCGAAGGCTGCAAACTCCTTGACAATAAATTTGTTGTTTTCTATCTTGAATCCTTGCACATCCATAATTATACTCATATTGTAATATTTGAGAAATTTTTAAAAACTGATTGCTTGGTAGAGTACAATTCTATCACCCTTTTCAGGATCTTAATGTTTTCTTGATGTTTTCTCAGGCGTAATTTATAGCTGGATAACATTATATCTACTGAATAAAATATAATGGGTCCCCCAATATATGACAAATTCTGATCATGCGCATCAAAGCTGCTTCACGATTTTCGTTAGAGGGTTATAGGAATATTCTTTTTCATGTAGAATGAGACAAAAAGCAGTGGTTTCTTTTGGAGTATTACTACCAGTTTCAAATTCAACCCGCATAACTATTGATCCTGTTTGGATGACTTCTTTCTGTCGTGAACAATCAATGTGAACAATTGGTGCTTCATCTTTGAACTCTTTCGGGGTCAATATTGGCTCGTTATTTTTCAGATGATAGTAGTTTTCTTGAAAATTTGAGTACATCTCATACAGTGTAGCATACTTGTTGTTTTTTAAATCTAGGTGTAAATCATTGTATGGATATCTTTCAGAATTAAGAAACACTCTGATATTGGTGAGGTCGATATGATCAAACTTACTCATATCACTCGTTATTTTTCCTTTTCTACTAGTCTGAAATGCTATAATTACATGTCTAGGGGTTTCGACCTTGGTAGTGGCCTTGACTGGCCACGTATGTCTATTTGATTCACTCAAAGATGGATACTCAATCAACTCCCAGCTCCTGAACCTAATTGGAAGTTCAATACTTTTATTATTATTTTCGTGATTCGAAGTTGTTCTTGAATGCTTGGAGTTATGTGGGGAACTCTCAAAAATACTTTTGTAAGCTCTACTTTTGGTTTTTCTGAATCATCTATGCTAGTTACTGCATCTAAATCCTTACTAGATCTGATTAAGACTAATTCTTGCCGCATGTTTACTATTATTCTCCTGAAATCTTCAAAGAACCCAGCAATTATTTTTAAAGGAATACACACGTTGAATTGACCGTTAGTACCAACTAGAATTTTTTCTTGGTTCGATATTTTTGGGAACCACCCAGCATTTTGCATAGAGACGCTTTCGTTTTCATTTAGTGATAAATAATTTTTCAATGTTGATGTCAATCCCAAATTCCTCACTGAATCAATCACAATACCGTTCAGTTCATATCGAAGTTCTCGGAAAAGGAATGCAATTGCATTATTAATGAATTTCAGTTTGGTTGGAACGGCATTTTTATCATCTAGGAGAGTACCTTCTATGTATAAATAACTGTTACAAGGCAAAGTGAATGCTTCAAGGTCAGCAATTGGTACTCTTATCTCGTCGTTATAATTGAGGTTTCCAGCGATGTAAGGCTGATATGTATGAAACTGATAGTCTTCAATTGTAGTGTCGCTGAAAGGTTGACCAGTGATATTCAATAATTCCATTATTTCAAAACTTCAAATCCAAGAGATATCAAAAACTGACGATTTTCTGATGTTAATATTCCGGAGGTCTTCTTCATACTAGTACGTTTCTTTTCATTGTCATGTCTTCTATAGTATTGTTCAGGGGAGTAAAACGGTGTTGGATGGATGAATCTCCACACCATGATCAAAGATCCTTCTTTCGAAGGTGAAGTCGAACGGTGATTTCTTCTTCACGGAAATCTATAATATTTCCTGATTGATCAATAATTTTCACAGTTATATTGTTGATAGTCTTCACGGAAACTGGATAATACAGGATCGTAACAGGTGATTCGATGATCTTGTATCCGGTGGGGACTTTGGCATTGAACTGATGAATTAAATGAACTGGTTCACCATTTAAATAGCTTCCGATGGCCAAGTTACAATCTACACAGATAGTATTGACGTTGAGAATCTTGACCTGGTGGTCCGAAACACTTTTTTCATCCGCATTCAACATTCGTTTTCTGAATCCAAGTAGTGATCCAATTGTGTTGTCCACTCCAAAATTGATTCGACGATTAGTTTTTATAGTCACCTTGGAAGTATTCAAATCAGGTGTAATTCGAAGAACTGCTTGGTTGTCTTTATCATTCATAGCATTTCGAATAACGTTTGCTAGATCATCAATTTCATAGGATCCAGTAGGAATTTCAAATCTATATCTATCGTTCTCACCCCAAACGAAGATATTATTCGTATTATCAATATTTGGTATTGAGTTGAAACTGTCAAAATTAGCTAACTCAATTTCATATTCGTTTTCATCATTCAAATATATTGGAGGATTAAAATCGTAAGTAAGAATCGATGAACATCCACTTAAAGTAAAAGTCAAAGATATATTGTTTCACTGAAAGTTTAATTTCAAATGACGCTCCATTTTACAAATTCTGCTTATATAAAAAAAGTAAACAATGTTGCCCACATTGATATGAATTGAATGATTGTACAGAATCATAATTATACATAATATCATTGTTGCCACCGTCGCTTGAAAAATATTGAATCAGTTCTAAAGGTGGAGATAAATCTCCATAACTATTGAAATAAACTATTTCATTATCGCGCTTAATATAAGCAGTCCAATGTGTTCCTCCACCTACATTCGAATCTAGATTCAAGATTCCAGACTCGTTCTTTCTTATTTTTTCAGGAAGGGTATCTCTCATGAAAATTCCCCTAAAGTATGGTATTTTGAGAATTTTCACATATTTGCGCAAGTCAATATTAGTCAGTGGTCGGCGAGGTAGCTTTATCGGGAGTTTTTTGCGTATGGCTTCAAATACATGCCATAGCCCTTATATGGTCTCAAATATAGCCCTTTTCCAGTAGCTGCCTTCTCCATTTCTCGATTATGTCGCTGTTCTTCAGCTAGTCGTTCCCGATCAGCTTTCGCATCATTAACCGCTTTGGCGATACCCGCGGCACCTCCACCTACTGCTCCAAGTGCTCCTAGAAGTGGGAGTAAAAATGGTAGGAATCCTCCAATTTTAGGCGCTGGAATGATTCTTTGTTTTTTAGTTTTTTTCGTAGGTCGCTTGGCCAATAGATTTAAAGCACCACCTCTTTTCTTCCGTGATACCTTCTTTTTCCGTTTCAGCCCCATACCCATCTTGCTCTTCAATTTCATTGCTCCCGTAACCCCTAATGCTGCGATTTTCTCACCCACACCAGCATCAGATGCCTTGAAACGCTGTGCAGCTACTTCGGCCAGCCGCCTATCAGCAATATTTCTATGTTGTATGTCTTTGAAATTCGAATAAGCTATATCGTGTTGTTTGCAAGCCTCATCTAGTTCGTTAACACCTTTATCGCCTCTTAGTAGTCTTTTTTCAAGTTTAGTCCCAGGTCCACAATAATTATATCCTGGCACATGAAGTTCTATTGGAAGCTTATTAATTAGAGTATTGAGGAGTCCTCGACCTTTCCGTTTTACGCTTCGACAACGACTGACTGAGTTATTTCTTCGTTCCATTTTATAATGTTCAGAACACTGTCGGTTGAATAATAACTGATTTGCTATATGAATTCCTTTATATATAGAACTGAAACATGTTCGGTAGTGTCAGTTCCATGGATGTGCCTGCATAATGAAGATTCAAAAGCAGACATTCTCTCTACCAATCACAAATCATGATGAAATCGCTCACGAGAGTAAATTTAGGAAACACGGAATTTTGTTCGGTGGCCAGTCAAAAAGAGGTTCACTAGTAGGATCTAGCAAATCGGGGAAAACGAATGTAATGATATCCTTAATTGAACATCCAAATGGTCTCCGTTTCGAAAATATTTATTTGTATTCTAAATCACTCCATCAGCCAAAATATTCATATCTGAGGACATTATTGACACCGTTGAAAGAGATAGGCTACATGGAATATAGTGACAAAGGTGATATAATTGCACCAGAGAATATTCGAGATAATTCCATTATAATATTTGACGATGTTCCTAGCTGTGACCAAGATTTGATGAAAAGTTACTTTTGCTTTGGACGACATAGAAACACAGATTGTTTCTATTTGTGTCAAACTTACTCTGCCGTTTGCAAACAATTTATTAGAGATAATTCTAACTTGATTATTGTCTTTCAACAAGACATGACCAATTTGAAACACATTTATGATGACCATGTGAATATTGATATGTCCTTTCAACAATTTAAAGGACTTTGCGCACTCTGTTGGGGCGAAAAATTCGGATTTCTTGTTATCGATAAAGATTCTCCATTGAGCTCGGGTAGATACCGCAAAGGGTTCGATGAGTTCATTCATATATAAATGGAATCATTTTCGAATCATGTTAATTCATGATGAATAACCGCACGGTAGCGGAGCTATTGAAAACACGGAAGGCTTTGAAAAAAAAATATAGAACCTTGAAAGGCGATATTGTGAAATCTCAATCTGATTTAGAGAAAACCTATCAGCCTATTACGCAACCTCTCAAAGAATTACTCGCAACCATTGGCAAATCTGATCAAGGAACGTTTGTAAAAAATGAGCCGAAACGTGAATTTAAAGAAGAGTATTACCATACGGCACCAACTATGGATTTGGGAGATGAAGAAACATTTCTACATGACCCCTCATTAGTAAGACCAGAATATGGGGAAAGTTTCTTTGAAGAAACAATACCACCTGGATTGGATTCAATGGCGCAACATGAGAGATATTTAGAACAATTCAATTCTCCACTACCTAGGGCATATATTGACGATAAAATACTGGATACTGAAAATGCTTTTGATGATACTTTTGGTGTTTATTTTGATCCGTTCACAAAGAAATATGCTATTGGTGATTCTACAATAGATTTTGATGGCCCTGATTTCATTATAAATGGTACTTTGAAATATAAGGGTACTCCTGGATTATATGAGCTCATGTTCAAAAAATATCCTACTGGTATGAAAAACAGTGATATAGATCAGTATATTGATATAGTTCGAAGAACCAACACACATTATTCAGGCTATAATCCTGTGAAAGGGCTATCTACATCAAATTCGCAAAAATTCATTGACATTATCAAACCAAGAATCACTACGCTACATTCCATGAATTTGGAGAAAACTGTAAAAAACAAGACCCCTAAGCCCACATCAATACCTTCAGTTGTTCGGGGGCAACCAACGAGACCAAGAAGTGGTTCCACTCCTTCAATCATAACGACAAAAAGCCGAACAAAACAGGGAGGAAAATTGACCATGATGCAACTGAACAAAAAACCTGCGGAATATAAATATTTTAACGACTTTAATGAATTAGTAGATAGACTAAGGCTTCTAATTGCTTCTGAATCGGCTGATGATACTGGTCACAATAATGAGATTATTTCTATTATTGAAGAGCTGAGGGAAAGCAAGATCATAAAATAGATTGATAGTTATTATTTTGAGTCATTCTGATTATAGCACTGTAACGATGCCGATCGATAAGTTTGGACGACATCTTTTTAACAAAAACCAAAACCCTAGCACATCTCCAGAAGAACCATTATTGGCATCAACGCAGCCTATACAGTTACAATCACCTTTCTATATCTGTCAACCAATATCTTACCATAGTAAATGTATAATTACTATTCGTGGATCGGGTTCAGGTCAACAAGTTCCAGGAATGGTGAAAAAAAACTGGGTCTTCTTACAAGAAAACAATAGTGGATCATATTTCTTTCCGGTATCTGGAAAGATTGAGAAAATTGACGTTTTACCAAAGGATACAACAATTATGTTGGGGGATAATGACATACAGGTGAAAGAATTGATAGAAAAAGAGATAAATAAAGGTGACACGATCTCATTTGCCTTTATCAAAAGAGATCGATTGGGTTCATTGTATGCTCAAATAGTGCTCCAGTGCCCATTAACTAAAGATGAGTAGTGTCAAAGAATCAGTCGTAAACGAATTACCTAAGCCTGCTAGGAAAACATTTAGGAGACGTCGAGTGATAGTGAGAGGTTTGAATGACTTGTATCAGGCTGATCTAGTTGAAATGATACCCTACGCAAAAATTAATAAAGGATACCGCTACATATTGGTTGTAATCAATGTTTTTAGTAAATTGGTATGGTTAAGACCGGTGAAACGTAAAAACGCAAAAGATGTCACAGAAGCAATGAGAGATATCCTTGATAATGTTGAAATTAAACCTAAAAATATTCAAACAGATATGGGGAAAGAATTCTACAACAAAGATTTCAGATCGTTGATGGAATCTTTCAACATAAATCACTATAGCACATTTTAAAATTTGAAAGCTAGTGTGGTTGAGCGGGTGAATCGCACTTTGAAGAATTCAATGTGGAAGAAATTCAGTTTGCAGGGTACTTATAAGTGGTTGAATATCCTGAAGGAAATAGAGGATGTATATAATAACACAAAACACAGCACAATTGGAATGAAACCTAATGATGTGAATTCTGGGAATGAAAATACATTACTGAAAACTGTATATAGTCATTTGAAAACAATTGATCCTAGAAAGAATAAATTCAAAGTAGGTGACTTTGTGAGAATAAGCAAGTTCAGAGAAGCATTTTCGAAATCGTATCAGCCTTCTTGGTCAAATGAAGTCTTCAGAATTCGACAAGTTAAATTGTCAAACCCAACTACTTACCTGCTAGAAGATCAGAATCAAGAAGAAATTCGGGGAGGTTTCTACAGCGAAGAGCTTCAGAAAGTAAAATATCCCAACATCTACTTGGTTGAAAAAGTTTTACAGCGACGTGGAAACAAAATTCGTGTCAAGTGGCTAGGCTTAGATAATTCTCATAATTCATGGATTGATAAAAAGGAACTTCTGTGAAATACATTTATATTTTTTGGAATAAAACAATTATTCAGATGATTTCATATCTTTTTATCATGTAATTCCTAGTGGGTACAATTATTCGTATGCTAATTTCTATTGTACATTATTCAGGTCTTCAGAAAAAACGTCAGAGTATATGTGGATGAATTCCAATACTAAACTGATATTTTCACTACTTGGGTTCTCCTGTGGCCTGACAAGATTAAGTGCATTGTTCACTACATCTCCATCTTGATTTTGAAGAGCTCTCTGCAGAACTGTGAGGTTATTCGTAAACTGCAGTCTCCCCATCATTTCCATTTGATATTTGATGAGCGGCAATAGAGTCCACAACTTGCAAAGGGATTCATAACCCAAGAAAACATAATAGTTATTTTTCTGAATCTTAACAACACTCGTTTCCGAAATTTTCATGAAGTATATCTGGAAGGATTCACCATCTAACGAGTTCGGATGGTCACTAGGATAGAAATGATTTGTAATGATTTCTTGATATTTAAGAAAATCCATCCACTCACGATTATTGAAAGTGATTACATCATTCTTGAGTCCTGATATCTGGATGCAGGGCCTGAAGCCAAATTCATAGGATAATCCTATGGAAACGTACTTGCTTCTTGATCTATTCAAAGGCAATCTCTTCTCTCCCAACAATATTGATTTATGTTTATTCTCATGATGTTCTTCCAGATAATATCTAACCCCCGAGTCACCAGTAGGAACACTTGATGTATAGTAGCTCTGCCCACTCGAATTCACAGTTGATTTCGACAAGTCCATTTCAGAATAATATGTGTTTTACAACTAGAATTCGAAAACTGAGTGAAGGATCTCATTGTGATAAGTTATATACCTTCGAATTTGTGAAGTGGGGGTTCTTAATTTCTGGTTAATCAAAAATGATCAATCACATAATTATCACACACTTGAAAATTATTAGTCTGATGAATCCATTAATTCATACACAAGATGAATCATTACGTTAACTAATATCAATTAGTCTGAATGAGCAATGAATTAACTTTGATCACTATTAATTAAGAATAACTCATGGATGACTCATTCTGCACATGTTTTCAATTGGAGAATATCAGTTCATTGATATTTATTGTTGATAATTAATATTTAATGACTGCACCTGTTCTCAATTACTCGGTACATATAGTTATGGATGAAAGTCAATTAAAATCAATTGACTGAATCATTCAATTATACATACATACAATCCCTACTTCCATAGTTTTGTATATAGTACGGATATAAATTCTCCTACGTTCATACATCAGATATGTCCTTTCCTAATTCACAATGAATGTGGACGAAACATTTTCCGACTCCGATGAAATCGAATTAGACGGAGAACAAGTGATCAAAAACCAGTATAGTGTCAACAGTGTTCAGTTCATAAATGAATTTTCACAGCAGTTTGTCTGCATGGTGCAACATTATTATTACATCACCATGTTGGAGAACAAAAAGTTCTGCACGAGCTGCTATTTCAACATCGTTGCAGATTACGACAGGAATATCGACAGTTTCCAGGAGTCCTCACACATCACGAAATATCCAGCAGGCTTAGTGGACGAAATAAAGTTTTGTTATGTTTGTAGAGATGCTCTATTCACGTTTTGCTCGAAAGGTTTTGTCTATTATGCAATAACTGAAATACTTTCGGTGTAGTGTCTTTTATCATGTTCAAAACTGTTTTCACAATATTTTCTGTATATACTCTATAATAATAACCAATAATTTATATCGATTCATCTTAATTTGAATAAATATCAATTCTCCATTATATTTTTTGAGGCATTTTGTTTTCTAAATACCTTGAATAATTTTTTTCAGCGCCCTACTTCTTGCCCGATACGAACCTGCCCCTATCATGATTCCATTGAAAAGACTTCTACATATTATCTTTCATAGATCGAGTGAATATTTGGCGAAATGTTACAGCTAATGCCATCTGTTATGGAAATACTCCAACAGCCAACAAAAATCAATACTTTGTTCTTGTTTCACAGAGACCATGAATTGACCGTTTTCATAACGTTTTCATGTGAGACATCTGCCCGCATATGTTACGCATGTCTGGGTCAAGAATAGGTGAGCCAGTATAATTATTATATCGACGCGCTGGGTCGGCCAAGTGATATAAAGTTTTTTGAAATATTTCTGCAGTTTACTAAAGATAAAGTGTTTTGCTAGGTGTTTCGTTCAGTTTTTTCTTGAAGTGTATGTGATAGTCAATGGATACTGTTCATGTTGGGTAGAAATGTAAGTTATTTTCATGAGCATACAAATTGATCGAATAATATATGACATATTCGGTAATGATCTTGAGAGTGAGTAATAAGTTGATAGGATAATACATACCGAGGATAAAACTTTTTGAGATGATCTGAACTATATAGGTTTCAGTATTTCTGATTCCAAATTCTCCTATATTTGTTCAAACAATTTTTTTCATGTCATATCAATGAAATGAATTCATATTCAATAAGCAGTTCTGAATAATTATTATCATGTACCTACCTACTTCAACCTTTCAAATTCTCGTATATTTGAAGTAAAACAAACATGTTCGAAATATTATTTTTTATTTGATTCATATATTCAATAGACAGTGCCAAAGAGTATCAACATGAAAACTAAAGTCTTGACAGTGAGAAAAAATACAATATCAATCAGAATACTCGTTATTGACACTGAAATAGACCTTCTCGAGCAGAAAGCATAGAATATAAAATGATCACTATACAATAACGTTTAAAATTCAAAAAATTCCTTCAAATAGTACTACACTTCTACATATAATGCCTGCTAGATATTTTGTGATGGAAACTGTCAATATTCCTGTCGTAATCTGCGACAATGTTGAAATAGCAGCTCGTGCAGAACTGTTTGTTTTCCAACATGTTGATGTGATAATGATGCTGAACTAGCTCCTTCAATTAGTAACACACTCTCACATATAAAGCCTTCTAGATATTTTGTGATGTGTAAGGACTCCTGGAAACTGTCAATATTCCTGTCGTAATCTGCAACAATGTTGAAATAGCAGCTCATGCAGAACTATTTGTTCTCCAACATGGTGATGTAATAATAATGTTGCACCATGCAGACAAACTGCTGTGAAAAGTCATTTATGAACTGAACAATATTGACACTATACTGGTTGAAAAATCAATAATTTTTCATTGCTTCCTTCATTCTGGTGGAAGCAATAATGTCTTTTTCGATGATATTTATGACCTTACGACATTTCTTCATTTTCTTCTCATACTTTCGCATTTTTCTTTCGAGTTCCGTTTTCTTCTCAATTTCATTTTCCAAAAATGAGTTGTTTTTGTCCATGAACTCTTTTCGCTCTCTTGCAAACTCGTTCGTAGACTTCGCTTCATTTAGTGCAATATCTTCGTAATTTGTAGTATTGAAATCATCCACGACATCTTCTTGGGAAACTGAATTTTCATCCTCTTCACTGGCTCCATAGTCTTCAATTTCCTCTACTTCGTCGGACGAAACATTTCCTGATATGTCCTCGAACTATGACTGCCTGAGAATTTTTCCGTGCATTGGGCTAGGTCTTGGAGTAGATGTAGCCAATGGCTAGAATGCCTCCTCACGATTATTGACTATTGTGGTAGAAATATATAGATCACTATCATCCATGTCGGATGGTTTACTAACTATGCGAAAATTATCAGACTTTCCGTCACGTTTCAAATGTTGCAAAATTTTTATCGATTTTTTGGCAATTGGTATAGTCAAGACTTTAGTTTTCATGTTCATCTCTTTGGCACTGTCTATTGAATAAGAATAACTATGAGTAGTCGTGAAAGGAGGTATTTATACGTGTTTATCGCTAATTCTCGCTAATTATCAATCAAGTACCCTTATAGCAAAACTGCATAACACTCTTGTAGTTAAATTCGTATAAATTCATATTAATAATCCTAAAACAAGATAATTTTCTTCAATAATTTTCTTAAGTACCTACTAACAAGATATATTAGTCTCAATTGAAATCAATTCGCATAATGCAAGATGTAATATAAAGAATTAACTCTTGATGAACCAAGTAATTAAAATCGTCTTGCTTTCATATACTTGACGCCACATATGCTGGCTGATAAGAAATTATTAAATTGGCTTAATGAACCATTTTATACAGCATCTGCATTTATTGTCGAATTCCATAATTTCCCTTTTAAGATGTTTCTCTATTTAACCAATTGAATACACTTTTTAATTACCCTGTATGCACATTCATTCTTATAATAGGTATATTGATATGTCTGATGATTATGCACCTGCTCTCAGTTTGACCGGTCATCAATTAACGTTAATTAATATCAATTGAAGCTGTAACAGGATTCCTAATATATACCTACTCTCCTTTTACAGGAGACGCACTTTCCAGGTAGTACACCATATGATCCCGAAAGAACACTGGAAGAACCAGGCAGAGCAAAACGAGAAGACTGGGATGTTGCAAAAACCATTTGCACTCCGGCAAGGTTGAAGTGGGCAATCGACTCTTTCCAACCATTCAAGTCTCTTGGAATCGACGGCATATTTCCAGCCCTTTCACAAAAAGGGCATAAGGAACTACTGCCGTTTATTATCAAGGCAGACAAACTCAGTCTGGCGTCCGGGTACATACCGAGCAGCTGGACGAGAGCGCGTGTGACTTTCATTCCCAAAGTAGGGAAGAAGGACCCTATCCTTCCGAAGTCATTCAGACCGATCTGTCTCACATCCTTCTTACTGAAGACACTGGAGAAGATCGTAGATAACTACATCAGATGTGAGATACTGGAGAGGGTGCCCTTGCACCTAGGACAGCATGCATATAGGGCGGGCAGATCAACCGAGACCGCCCTTTTCGTGCTCACCAAAAACATCCAGAGATCACTTGATCATAAAGAAATCGCCATATGCGCATTTCTAGACATAGAGGGGGCATTTGACAACACCTCTCATGAAGCAATAAAGAGAGCTCTAATGAACAAGGGAGTGGACAGAACCACATCCAGATGGATGTGTCAAATGCTGACCACGAGAACAGCGGAAACGAAAGTGGGCGAGAGCAGCTTTCAAATCAGTACGAACAGGGGCTGTCCACAAGGAGGGGTACTGTCACCCTTGATGTGGAGTCTAGTAGTAGACGAACTACTCGGGATTCTTACTGAGAACGGAGTAACTTGCTTTGGATATGCGGACGACATAGTCATCATGGCCAAAGGCAAATTTGAAGAGACCCTCTGCGACCTCATAGAGAGAGAGCTAGAGACTACCAGAAGATGGTGCCATTCGGTGGGGTTGAGAATTAACTCAACGAAAACCACACTGGTACCTTTTACTAGAAGAACGAAGGTTCAGCACTCAAGGGTCGTCCGTCTAAACGGAGAAGACCTAGAATGGCAGCAAGAAGTGAAGTATCTAGGGCTCATCCTTGACTCAAAGCTTCTCTGGAATAGACACGTAGAAAAGATCGCCAGTAAGGCAAAATCATCACTGATGGTGTGCAGGAACCTTGCAGGCAAAACGTGGGGGTGTAACCCATCAATACTGCGATGGATGTACACCATGCTAGTGAGACCAATGATCACCTACGGAGCAGTAGTGTGGCACGGCAGAACCGAACTCGCCACTACAAGGAAAATATTAGAGAAGGTGCAGAGACTGGCATGTCTTTGCATAACAGGAGCAATGAGATCAGCTTCAACAGCAGCACTAGAGGTCATTTTGGATCTCACACCTCTACACATCGTGGTGAGGAAAACTGCCTATGGAGCACATCTCAGGTTAGCCAAGGTCGGACTAAGAGGGCAAACGCACAGTGTAAGGGGCTCACCCCCCACTGAGATCGCACATCTCGCCGATCTTTCAACAGATCAAATCATTAGAAAGTTCAGTTTTGAGAAGAACTTCCGAGTGGAGCTGAGCAACAAGCGCGAATGGAGCACAGAATCCATCGAATCACTGGGAAGGAACACCATTACTTGGTATACGGACGGGTCTAAAACACCCGAGGGAACTGGAGCAGGAGTCTTTGGGCCTCGCACCAAATACTTCGAATCCATGGGACAATTCCCCAGCATTTTTCAAGCGAAAATACACGCCATAGAAAGATGCATTCAGTTCAACCTAGACAGGAAATACCGGAAGAAGGACATCGCGATTTTATCCGATAGCCAAGCAGCCATCAAAGCGTTGAGCTCTCCCTACATCAACTCGAAGATGGTATGGGAATGCCTAAGCAAATTGAATGAGCTAGGCAGCAACAATAAAATTATCCTCCTCTGGGTGCCAGGGCACATCGGAGTGGAGGGGAATGAACAAGCAGACGCTCTGGCACGACAAGGGGCTTCAACGCCACTGATCGGACCAGAGCCATTCTGCGGCCTTGGAAATTCCTATTTCCAAGGAGAACTTGAGAAGGCGGAAGGAGCCTGGAGAGCCAGACAATGAAGAAGACTTCCAGGATTACGGCAGGCTAAAGATCTCCTTGGAAATTCCAACCGAGAAAGATCTAAGACACTGACAAACCTCAGCAAAGGAAGTCTCAAAGCAATAACGGGATTTCTAACGGGGCATTGCAGTCTCGAAGAACACCTGAGGAAGCTAGGCTTACAGGAGGACGGCACCTGTAGACTCTGTGAGGAAGAACCAGAAACACCCCATCACATACTGATGGAGTGTGACGCTGTACATCACAAAAGATTGAACATACTGGAAACACACCAGCTGACTGTGGAAGAAATACCGCAGCTAGACCCCCTCAAAATCCTCAAATTCCTAAAGGAATTGAATCTCGAGGGGCTGCTATGAACAGAAAACCCTTGTTATAGCAGGAGCAGATGGGGCACAATAGATCTAATTAGGTCGCAGCGCATCTGTCACCATCCAACCTACCAATACCAATACCAATACCAATGTATCCATGTGAGATGATAGGATAGAGATATATAGTGTGTAAGACGATGAAGTCGTTTTTTACCCATTTGCCTATTGTACTCGTTATATTCCCTCCATATTCGTCTTATACGGTTACTGTCATCGTATCTGCTTCAACTGTATGCATGCCAGTTGCTTGACAGCAGAGTTACAGTGTAAACATAGTCAAAGTCGGAGTTTCTTGTTCTGCAAGCTGTGTGAGTTATACCCACTTGAGAGACGTCTTATATGGTCAATGTGCACAAGGATGAAGTCGATGTATCTTCATTTGCCTATTGTACTCGTTTTATACCCTTTAAAGTCGTCTTATACGGTCACTGCATTCGTATCTGGTTCAACTGTATGCATGTCAGAGTTACAGTGTAAACATACCCAAAGTCGAAATTTCTTGTTTTGTAAGCTCTGTGCGTTATACCCGTTTGGGAATCGTCTTATATGGTCAATGCACACTTGTCTGCTCGAATAGTGTCAATGTAAGATGATAGGATAGAGGGATATAGTGTGCACAAGGATGAAGTCGATGTATCTTCATTCGCCTATTGTACTCGTTATATCCCTTCAAAGTTGTCTTATACGGTCACTGCAATTGTATCTGCTCCAACTGTATACATGTCACATGCTAGACTACAAAATTAAAGTGTAAACATAGTCGAAGTCGAAGTTTCTCGTACTGCGAATCTTGTGCGTTATACCTGCTTGATAGTCGGCTCATATGGTCAATGCAAATTTGTCGGCTTCAATAGTGTTTATAGATAGATAGAGATATATATTGTGTACGACGATGAAGTCGATGTATCCCCATTTGCCAATTGTACTCGTTATATACCCTTCAAAGTCGTCTTATACAGTCACTGCCATCGTATCTGCTTCAACTGTATGCATGCCAGATGTTATACTGCAGAGTTACAGTGTTAACATAGTCGAAGTCGAGGTTTCTTGTTCTGCAAGCTGTGTGCGGATTACCTGCTTGGGAATCGTCTCATATGGTCATTGCGAACTTGTCTGCTTCAATAGTGTCCATATAAGATGATAGGATAAAGAGATATAGTGTGCACAACGATGAAGCCGATGTATCTTCTTTCGCCAATTGTACCCGTTATGATCCTTCCAGAGTTGCTGCATCAACTATGTGCATGTCGGATGATAGACTGCAGAATGACAGTGTGAACATAGTCGAAGTCAAAGTTACTTGTTCTGCAAGTTGTGTGCGTTATTCCCGCTTAGAATTCGTCTCATATGGGCATTGCGCACTCGTCTGCTTCAATAGTATCCATGTGAGATGATGGGATAAAGAGATAGAGTGTGCACTCAGATGAAGTCGATGTATCTTCATTTGCCAATTGTACTTGCTATATTGTCACGAGTAGAACATACGGTATATCAGTAATTTCGAACCATGAGGGATTAATAAACATAAAGTAAATCAAATCATCCGTTGACATTGAATTATAAGAACTGACCAAGGAACTCTCATGAGAAACGTGCATTCCTTATCAAATGATGTATATAAATATTGGATGTGAGGGTTCCGAAGTGAGTCTGGTCTGGGGCTACTCTTGACTTGACAAGAGCTCGTCGTAATGGTCGTTATAATGTAAGTTGTTATTAGGTCTTTATATTCATTGTTTTTTCATTCATATTCATCATCACTACCCATCATGTTTCATGCTGCATTAAATATTGTTACGTTTGAATATATTCTCATACTCTTAGTTATCCCTAAACTATTAGTGCCTATTTCAATATAAACTCTTTTGTTGTGACATGGTGGAGACGTCTAAGCTTCTTTCCTTGGGTCTCATTCCTCATAATGGACTCATCAATTTTTTTTGCATTCATCGATTTATGTCAATTTCATATTTTATACAAAGGCCTTTGTAGAAAGGGTTATTTGAAAGTAAATAAGTATAGCAGCATGAATCATGGGTAATAACAAAGTAAGAAATTCAATTAAATTAGACATCCTTTATTTTTTCAATATTTTAGAAACGATTAAGTTCGAAAAGTTGAATAACAATCATTCCATTTCTATTCAAATACTTGATATAAAGCACCGGACCAGACTCACAAAGTTTAGAGCTTATCTCTGAACTTTGTTATTTTTTTTCTCTACTCGTAATTTTCTATTTGAATTTGGGAACAAGTTTTTCCTATATCTCATTCTTGCCAGTTTTGTATTCCTCATATCAAGATATTTTCGAATATTTTTATTTTTAGTTGATGAAATCATCCAAGAAATGCAATGCCAATGCCATGAACACTCAATTGAGAATATAATAAGTCATTCACAACGTGCCTATAGTTTCATAACAATACGAAATGAAAACAATAATAACAAATCATCGTGCTCGATATAATTCATAATGAATTTCAATATAAGTGCGAATGTAAATAATCAATAATTCGAGTAATAGTTGAGAATGTTTCGATTCAAAATATCTCAGTCAGTATGTATATGACTTTCCAAATATTGAAAATACTCTTAAACGTTGGTATCGTTTACAATTTTTTGTCATTCCTCCTGAAATGAATTATACGTGAATATGATATCACTATGTTATGGAAATATGATATGAAATGAATCAATTGAGATTAAGAATATTGATGTGTATGTGAACTCTCAAAGAAGAGTATGTTACTTGGTTTCAAGTGGAAACCGTTTCCGTACAGAATAATCATAACCCTATTCAGCATATCTCGTGGTCCTAGCCAAACCACATCCAGAGAAGTAGCTGTTTGGTTGATATTCTTGAAAGTGTTATAGTTGGAATTGTGCACTATAACAGTGAATAGGAGGGAATCCTGGAAGATGTGCCACACTAAGGCATGAAGGATTAAACTTACTAAAGATATTTTGTCCTCGCATTGATAGGACATGAAATGATGTTTTTATGTGATATAATGAGCTCGTATATGATGTTTATGTATATTTATGAATTATAAAGATGATTATAATGATATTTACCGCCGGGGATGATTTTCCAAAAATGGAAAATATTTGCGAGTTGTTAGACAAAGAAATGTACGGTACGGTCTAGTTCTAACAAAGTTGGAGGAATGAGCATGCGGTATTCAACAGGAGTATTTTCAATCAGTTCAATAATGTATAAGTGATGAAATATCACAAATTTCGTTATAATGAACTTGAACTTGAACTTGAATTCATCGAAACAACGAAAATAAGGGAATTGTTTTTTTTACAAATTGAATAAACGCCAATTCATTGGGTAACCGGTTACATTAGAGATAAATAAATAAATCGAATAAAGTTCTGATGATATTTCATATATTGAACAAAAAATAATCACATGGGCCCATGTGTCGAAATATTGTTCATGAAGTACATGTAAATACCAATTCTCGGACGTTTCATCAGTTTATTCAAGCTGCCAACAATGAGTTGTCAGATGAATATCTTTTTAAATCTTACGGTTTGGACCTGGAATGTCAAAAATGATCAATATGTGAGTATGATATAACATGGTATCAATTTCGATTATATATTTATCAGGTAGGTAATTTTTTTTAATAAAAATTTTTCAACGAAAAGGCACGTTGCTTTGTTCACATGACTCTAATTATTTTTCAACCATAATTCCAATTTACCTGTTTATATAAATGATTTTCAATTGGCAATATTGGCAATTCAATTTAATCTCGATCTCGAGATATATTGCTTATTACAGAAAATGCATTCGAATCCATTGACTCATTGAATGGAATGGGAACCTATCGGGAAATTTTTCATAATTTGGCACACATATATAAATATTCAAGTAGATATGTAGATAACTCATAATTTTTCTTGTGTCGTCATTTTTTCAATCAACTATTTCTTTTTTTTTTTTCAAGTAAGATACTATTTGCAATATTTTTTTTTTCGAAATGAAAGACGACGTTGAAATTACCCTAAAATGAATGATAACTTTTTTGCAATACTTATACATTGTAATATTGCTTATCAGTGAAAACTAACTCTTTATTATGATGATGATATAATCATGAACTTGACACTCCGTTCACGTTACTTTGTGTTAGTTAGTATAATATTGTTTATTTCAATCATGCCATGAGAAACTCGAGAAAGCACGTTGATATGTTTTTTCAATCAAATGGAATGATAATAATTTTGAGAAATTGAATAGTTTAATGATTTTTCCCAATAACATTCATAATTAATAAGTAATAATCAATTCTAGAACTATAGTCTGTGAATTTGGAATCATCGGAAATTGATGGTATACTTAAACGAATGAATAAGGAGATTCATGATGTTTAAAAGAGGTAGACAGCGGATCCCAGCATTTGTTTAACATTTATTGAGTTATATAGAACAATTTTCACTTACTGTGCAAAACACCTCAAGTTATTCGTACGATAATATATAGGCCTATGTAAGGACTACTCAGCCCATTGCGAATAGTTACCTACTATAAATATTTTCTTTTTCACTTGTTTCAACGAAACCACACAAAACAATGCACTCACAATGAGCACTGGAAAACAGCACGCATCAACATATCAGACACCCAGGGGGATGCAGCCACGCAGCCAAATGGCCAAACATGGACAAACCAAGGACCGTTTGACTGCACAGCGTGATTCAATGGTAGTTGCTGGGTAGCCCAGGAACGAAGAGGAGACAAGTGGAAATGCTACAAGTTGTGGATAGCTCCCAGAAGTTCGACGATGGGAGACCACGGAAGTCGTCCCACGAGATGCCTCATCAGCCTCTGACTAAGGCGTCTTTCAGTTATCACAGCAACTGCCAAGATAGCTGGCAATTCCACTCAATCAGCTGCGAACTTTTCTCGAGAAACAGTCCAATACTAGAAGCCAGGAGAACTTACAGCCCAAAGGATTCCTACTTCAGAGTATCAGCCCAGAACGAGAGAAGCCCTATAATCTTTGAAGCCCAAAAATATTCCACCCTTATGCCCAGGACGAGGATACCTTTCGAGCCAAAAAGAATCCCGCCAAAATTCCCATGACGATTGAAGGATGCCTTGACCATCAGTCGTCAGTCGCTACCCCAAGAAGCCATCAGTCTCCTTCGTTCATCTGCCAACTACCTCGAATGACAGTCTAGGAAATCTTAAAGCCCGAAAGATTCCTTCCCGATGCCCAGGACAAGGATACCTTCGAGCTCAAAAGGATCCTGCCGAAATTCCCATGACGATTGGAGGATGCCATGCACAATCTTCATTCCCTACCCCGAGCTGCCAGGAGTCCCACCGAGAAGAGTCTGATTAAAATGCTTCAGTTGAATAGCCAGTGCCGGACTGAGTTAAGGTGTGAGTGTGCATTGTAGGCACTAAACTAAAATGTTTGTGGATATTTTTTTTTCTGAAATTTTTTGTACATGTTAATGAATAATAAATGTTCTCCTCGATAATTTAGGTAGGTAGTAATTTCAAAACTAGGGTCCAGTTTTCTCGGAGAGAGGGGTCATGTCACGAGTAGAACATACGGTATATCAGTAACCTCGAACCATGAGGGTTTTATAAACATAAAGTAAATCAAATCATCCGTTGACATTGAATTATAAAAACTGACCAAGGAACTCTCATGAGAAACGTGCATTTCTGATAAAATGATGTATATAAATATTGGATGTGAGGGTTCCGAAGTGAGTCAGGTCTGGGGCTACTCTTGACTTGACACATTTCTCACACAATAGCTGATGTCTATTATGGAAAAATTTTCTCTTCTCAAAACTTTCCCAGGTGTTATTGATGTTGAATGCAATCCGCTCTTCACTATTGAGGCATTCTATTATGAAACAATCATCACAAAGTTCTCGTATAGTACACAGCTGATGACAGCGCTCACAAATAATAGCCATAACTACTCTATAAGAAATTTGGATGTGGAATGATCAACTGGATAGTGAAATAAGTAATAATGAACGGATATCACCAATATTGCAGCTCCAAAATCTTCGACTATGACACTACCACCACAACCGCCACCAAATACAAAACCTCCTGTGCGAATCATATAAACTCCTTGTGTCATCGTTTCTTACATTATTATCCACGTTGTCTACATGTTACATTCTGAAAAAAAAATCCAACTCGTTAATGAATTACATAGAACTGCACGTAAGTAATTCCCGAGACGTCGCTTCATAATCAAAGGCTTGGATGACCTATGGCAAATGGATCTGGCCGAAATGCGACCCTATGCCCCTGTAAATAAGGACCATGAGCTGATAATGGTTGTGATTGATAGTTTTTCCAAGTACCTATGGACTCGACCATTGAAATCAAAAACTGGTACTGAAATTGCTAGAGCATTTGGAGATATCCTATCACATGCTGGCAACACCAGAGTTCCCAAGAACTTGCAAACCGATCAAAGTACTGAGTTCTACAACGAAAGGTTTCAAAGTCTGATGGAAAAGTTCTCCATCAACCATTATCATACGTACACCATAATGAAGGCAGCCATTGCTGAACGTGTTATACTGACATTGAAGGAAAAGCTATACAAGTACTCTAGTTTGAATGGCTCATACCGTTGGATAGATGTCCTGCCTGAAATCACGAAAAATTATAATAACACGAAACATACGCCGATAAGATGCAAGCCCAGTGACGTCACCAAAGCCAACGAACGAGATATTTTAAAATCCACGTACGATCACATCAAAATTGCTGGAACCAAAAGATTCAACGTTGGTGACATTGTGAGAATAAGCGAAGCCAAACATGTTTTCGAAAAGAACTATTCACCAAATTGGACTACTGAACTATTCAAAATCGTGAAAGTTCAGTAGAGGGGCTATGCCAGTTCTGGCCCCTAGGCCAATCAGAGACCAGCATTTGGTTGGAGGCCACGCCCACAAATTCAAATTATTCATACGTCGTCACGTCAGGTCACGTTGCCATCGTGAATAAATAAATTAAAAAAAGCTGTCACCGCTGGGGGGAATTGAACCAGGGACCTTTGCATTATGAGGCAGCGTATATACGCACTGTGGTATTCCGACCTCCATGATGTTTCAATTATTTTAATGCTATTCAAACGGGATATCCATCGCTGGCGCGCGCTTATCTTTGCAACGGATCCATCGAGGTAGAGTGAAGCGAGAGATGCATTCCAGAGATAAGAAACTTCGAGTCGAAAATAATATCCATCGCTGGCGCGCGCTTATCTTTGCAACGGATCCATCGAGGTAGAGTGAAGTTAGAGATGCATTCCAGAGATAAGAAACTTCGAGTCGAAAATAATATCCATCGCTGGCGCGCGCTTATCTTTGCAACGGATCTATCGAGGTAGTGTGAAGCGAGAGATGCATTCCAGAAATAAGAAACTTCGAGTTGAAAATAAATGAATGCGCGCATCGGTGGTCGTCTCCTCGCTGCTGTTTCGTCACACCGATGCTACAGATCTGTTTCAAAGATAAGAGAGAAGGCTCGAGCGCTCGGCGCTGCAACGTTGTCGGACGTATGTGTTTGGATGTTAATATTGTTACATTATTGTGTGTGGCAACGCTGTCTCGCTTCATGGCGTTCGAAGATCCAGCAAAGCGAGAGATCCCTTAGAATGATAAGCGCGCGCGCTCGTATTGGAAACAAATACTTGAATTAATTATTTATTTTATAGTGGGTGACGTCATGCTGTTGTTTTTTTTCTTCTGGTAAAATGATCACGTGTGTGGGTACTCTCAAAATAGGATTTTTTATGGACAATTCGGGAATGCCAATATACCTATATGCAAAGTCCATTTTCATTTATCCAAGAAGTATGTGATGAATCGAAACCCAACCACTGGACAAAGAGCTGTTTGCCCTTTCTACGGATGACTTTTGATAATGACAGATGGTGTTTGCAATATGATGTATGTGGGGAGTGGAAGGATACGAAAACAGCTATATATTATAATGAATTATTTTATTTAAGTAATCCTTCTCTACAAAAATGACATGCCTCTTGAGAAGATGACGGTCCATCCCAGTGTGTGGTCCAATCGGAACGATTATAATGAACGAAGCATGGCAGTTTGATTTGTAGGTTAAAGTTGCTGCGATATTCTTGAGGAAGTTTGTGCCACACCCCTAATAGCCCATAAGGATCTGCATATTCAATGAGACATTCTACTGGAATGTACTGCAATTCTAGTTCAGTGAATTTTGTCAGAGTCAAAGCGGGAGATTTTATAAACTCCAATAGCACAGCTATTTCAGACTTCATGATTTTTCGAGCAGAGCTAAAATATTTCAGATGCTACTAGTCTCGCGTCAAGTTGTAGACTGATGGAATGAAAAAAAAAAACACACATTTTTCACAACATTTTATTCAAATCAGACATAACCTCATTTTTACAATAATATAGATATTCTCTGAGAGCGTTACTAGACATGCTATCACAAACATCACAAAATCCAGATATAAGCTCTTCCGCACCCAAATCAGTCAGGCTATTTCTAATCCAATCGGCTATAGTATTCAAAATGTTCTGATAATACATGGAAAAGTCCAATTTGTTTATTAGCGCAACTCGATGTGAAACAACACACGTTTCAGCCCTCAAAATGTCTGCAACATCCTCTTCCACCAATTCGAATGTAATGTGGTATTTGGTGAGTGACAACATTTTGACACCATCGCAAACGAATTTGGTTATGGTGATATAGTCTCCGCAGGTGGTAACGGCAGGATCATATTCATCAATGAAACAGGGCAGGGGTGCTTCAAAAAAGTCTTGTTGTACCTTATACAGCGAATCGATGAAGGTGGCCCATTCATATGTGGAGAACGAAATTTTCGCTGGATGGAAGGGTTTCTTTAGGATGATGCTCGGACTAAACTGTCTAGCTGGACTAAGTCCGCACCGAATCATGTAGGTGGACAACTGGAACGATGAAGTCAGCAGGAGGTACGCTGCTTGCTCAATCATGTCCAAATATGTATCAACGTCACCATAATAACCCATCATTGCCAATAAACTAGTACTACCGTTTTCGGAAAGCACTTCACTAGATGAATAACCAGAGTCTCCACTCATTGTTCTCGAACTGATGTGTTGAAAGTTTCAGTCCTCATTATTCATACCACCACTGCCAACACGTCACAACATCCGATAATGGTTGTTATTTTTCAGCGATCGACGTTAAAGGCACCTCACATCCATTGAATTTGTGCTAGTTTTCCATATGATTACATTATAACTTGTTGGAGGAATCAATCCAGCTGTTGTGTGTATCATCGAATCCTAGCCATTTGACAAACACTTTTTTACCCCTCTTCCTTAAAACTTTTTCCACTAGGTAAACATCGGAATTTTCAGTTTTTTGCAATTCTTCAAGATAAAAGGCACCTTTGATTGGTGTTCCAAGCAAATCTTCCAAGATGTATGTAGTAGGTTTCGTAATACGAACTTTTACGATTTTAAATAGTTCAGTAGTCCAATTTGGTGTATAATTCTCTTCGAAAACATGTTTGGCTTTGCTTATTCTCACAATGTCACCAACATCGAATTTTCTGGTTTCAGCAATTTTGATGTGATTGTACGTGGATTTTTGAAAATATCTTGTTCGTTGGCTTTGGTGACGTCACTGGGCTTGCATCTTATTGTCGTATGTTTCGTGTTATTATAATTTTTCGTGATTTCAGGCAGGACATCTATCTAACGGTATGAGCCATTCAAACTGAAGTACTTGTATAGTTTTTCCTTCAATGTCCGTATAACACGTTCAGCAATGGCTGCCTTCATTATGGTGTTCGTATGATAATGGTTGATGGAGAACTTTCTCATCAGACTTTGAAACTTTTCGTTGTAGAATTCGGTACCTTGATCGGTTTGCAAATTCTCGGGAATTCTGTTGTTGGCATGCGATAGAATATCAGCAAATGCACGAGCGATTTCAGCACCAGTTTTTGATTTTAGTGGTCTAGTCCATAGGTACTTGAAAAAACAATCAATCACGACCATTATCAGCTTGTGATCCTTATTTACAGAGGCATAAGGTCGCATTTCGGCTAGATCCATTTGCCATAAGTCATCCAAACCTTTGATGATAATGCGGCGCCTTGAAAATTTTTTTCTAGCAGGTCTATGTAATTCATTGACGAGTTGGATTTTTTCTCCAGAATGTGACATATTGACTTCGTTGGATTAGGAGTTTATATGATGGGTTTCACACAGGGGGCTTCCTTTTTGGTGGCGGTGGTGTTGTCGTAGATTTTGGAGTGATGGCAATCTTGGCCAGATCTTTTTTCATTTGATCAATGACATCAGCAATCTGGCGTTCTTTATCACGGCTGTGTTGTTGCTCAGCCTTCAAATCGTGCAAACTCTTCACGGTGTTGTCAATCTTATCGACAAGTTCTAGAATATTTTTCACATTCAAGTCGATGTCGCTTTCGAGTTTTGGTAGAGAGTTGTTGCGAAGCTGCTCCACATGTATGTTGATCTTGTGCACTATGCCAGACAACTGAACAAAGTTTGTATTGTACGATGTCAGTTTAAGATCATGAGAATCCACTCTCTTTCGTACATCGATAATTTCGTTGCTGAAGCCAGCAAGGTAATTTCGGATTTTTTCACCGTAATTATCGAAAGCAATCTTGAAATCTAACTTTATTTGCGATATAACTTCATCCACATATTGTTTGTTTGCAACATCAGCGACATCTGTTGGCAGTTTTACGTTACACATCTTCAAATGACCAACATCAATATCACCGGTTGGAGTATGTGAAAATCCAGATCTGACTGTCACCATCTGAGCTGAGCGTGGAAAGGAACCACGTCCGAATTTGTCGAGACTCATTATGCTAATGACTGAAGCATTGTACGTTATCGATAATGGTCGGCACTTTGCCTCGCCAATTAGCTCCGTCACTCATAGACATGCCATGGACGTGTCACGGAACTGTCACGGAAGTGTCAAGGAAGTGTCACTGAACTGTCACGGAAGTGTCAAGGAAGTGTCACGGAACTGTCTCGGAAGTGTCAAGGAAGTATCACGGAACACGGAAATGTCACCGAATCGTCACACATGTTTCATTATGCCTGCCTCTTCGTTATCGTTTGATGTATTTCCGGCTTGCTGTGATGCAATGAGCAACTTCAATCTATCTACCAATTCGTTTGGATCATCCCAATACATGTATTCGATAGGTGCTGTGTTGTATGTCAACTTCAAACCACGACCACTGGAATTGGATCTGAACATTGGACGAATAATTTCTACGTATTTGAGTCTAGAGGAGGACTTCATACGTCCTGCAGAATTCAGATGAGCTTTGGTGAGCAAGAGTATTTGCTTGTATGGGTTCGTATCATCTTTGGCAAAGGATGGATCATTATAGAAGAGTAATTGATAGAGGCCTGGGGTGCCACGGAACCAAAAGCCATCAAGAAGTATATCTCCAGTTCTTCGATGGAAATTCATTTCTTTTCCGTTGAGGGACCATTTCGATGTTACTGGATCATATTTGGGGCCATAAACCGTATCGATATTTTCATCATATGTCCAATATTCAGTCAGATATTTCTGAGCCATCGCAGGATACTGATCAACGTAATCATGTATTGCAGCCGGTGAGATATTTTCACTATCTACAAAAAGTTCATCATCAGCATCGTCATAACCATCCTCATCATCATCTTCAGTATGCCCAACATTATCAGTCACATCCATCATAGGTATGAAATTAGTTTAGTTCAAATCCGATTGCTCCCTCTCCACCTCCCCATCCTCTTCCTCCTTCTTCTCCTTCTTCTTCTCCTTCTTCAACCCCAACGACTTTGCTCTGCTTCGCTTGATGTTTGAAAGCGTTCTATCGAGTTTTTCTTCTATGACCTTGGACGCGGAGGCAATTTGTTTCAAAGGTGATGTCAGTGGTTGGAATATTTTCTGTAACGCATCATCATCCTCAGACTTGCCCAATTTTAGTGCTAAATATTTTCTTCTGATTGATTTCGATAGTTCGTTGATTTTTTTCTTGCGCAGCGCATCAGCAACATCATCATGCATCTTGATTGACGTCATCTTGATGAATGGTCCAGAGATCACAGTCTTATGAACTTATCGGAACCATTTCTATATCTGCCAGCATTCATATCGAAAGTTTTTGCAATCACCATCGCACCATATTGGTTGGAATTCCAACACTCTGAGCACAATGCTTTAAATTGATCGAATGACATGTCTGGTGAGACATGCTCGTCGAACACATGCTTCAAATTCATTTCATCCTGTCGAAATAACACCAACAGGTCACTGTTGTCTCGCACCAGCTGCTTCGGTATCTTAGAAAAAGTCTGGCATAGGTATGCTACGTCAATATCCTTGTGTCTACACATTGAAAAATATTCTCGAATTTTTTGCTGCTTGTCGCATGATACATCATCAAAAATGAATATCGAATTATTTTTCGCTTCTGATGGACTGATGACATCATCATTTTCTTTGAAGGGAAAATACCCAACACCTTTCACTGAATCCAACACTTGTTGCAGCAATTGATATTTCGGTTGGTACAACGACTTTGAATACACGTGAACGTTCTTGAATTTCGCACCATTTGGATTGAACAGCAGGGAAAGCATCGCATTGGTCTTTCCACATCCGCTTGGTCCGCAGAAGATTGCTCTGAACGAATGGGGAAGCAGTTTCCCATGTTTACTATTCACTGGGGGTTTGGTTGACAAAATTTCATCCAAATTCACAATGGGTAACATCCGTTCTTGTTGAATGATCTTCATCATGTGATGATATATTTTTCATTTCATTAGGTATATGCAGAGTTGTCGAACTTCCTACACATCAGTCTTCATGTTGCTCTACCACGGAGAGGGTGTGCTTAATTCTCTGATCGATAAACTTCTCATCGAATTACACATTCCAGGCTACAGAAAAGGTTTTTTTTCTCCAAATAACATTGAAAGTGGCTCTTAAGTGTCACTCAACAGGCATGAAAAGTGCCTATGCAGAAAAAGTTTGTTGCTATGCAACGTTCCAAGTAATAATTTTTGAATCAAATTGGTAATCAAAATTGACAATGACTTTGGGTATACACAAAATGATCGATTTTTTGGACTTTGCGTGAAATCGAAACGAATCTGGAGATAAAATTATATGTTTCACATGGCAGAAAAAAAGATTAGATGCCTTGGCTACGAAACGCCAGCCGCAGCATTGAATTTTGTACTTTTCTGCCTAGTAAAACAACTAACTATTTTTCATACAGTGTTAATTATCTTGAAACATATCAAATATAAGGGTACACCAAACAAAATTCCTATTTATCATAAAGTAGTTCCACTGTCAGTTCGTGATTGATGTAACTTGTAGAACAAAATACCCACCAATTTTCACGAAAATGTTTCTTCATACACTGTTATTTATCTTGAAATATATCAAATACAAGAATACACCAAAAAATTCCTATTGGTCATAAAATAGTTTCACTGTCAGCTCGTAATTGATGTAACTTGTAGAACAAAATACCCACCAATTTTCACGAAAATGTTTTTTTCATACACTGATTATCTTGAAACATATCGAATATAAGGTTATACAAAAAAAAATCAGTTCGTAATTGATGTAACTTGTAGAACAAAATACCCACCAATTTTCACGATTTTTTTTTTCATACAGTATTGATTATCTGGAAGCATAATCAAGTATGAGGGTACACAAAAAAAAATCCTACTGATCATAAGGTGGATTCACTATCAGTTCAACAGAAAAACATTGTTGGACTATAAGGTTGTATCGTATAAAATAAAATGTTTCACTATCAATTTGACAGAACATTGCTTTACCATGTCCATCGGTCATATTTGAGATGATCTGTACTTTTGCTTGTAGTATATTGATTGAAAACATCCACTGGCAATGGGACTGTTTCAGTGAAAAACTGTATCTCATTATTTCGAAACTGGTTCACTTCACAATTCGTTTTCTGCTTAGAGCTCTGTACATGAAGATTGGCTATGATTATCATGATTTCATATATGACGGTCTTTTTAACTCTTTCGGAGAGTAAAAACTTGCTTGTCTTTTTTTTATGTGTGATACCTACTTGCAAAATAACAATAAGAATTTGTCAGGAAAACTTTTTCTGACAATTTCTTCAAGAATTGAACAAAGAAATAATTCACGAAATCCGAATCTTACTTTATTCATACTGAATACTTTTACCCACAGGCGGGACTGAGGATAGGGTGAGGTTTTATGTTTCTTTGTTTCTACCCTACCGGCTACGCCTTGGCTACGAAACACCAGCCGCGGCATTAAATCTTGTACTTTTCTGCCTAGTAAAACAAATAACTATTTTTCATACAGTGTTAATGATCTTGAAACATATCAAATATAAGGGTACAACAAAAAAATTCCTATTTATCATAAATTAGTTTCACTGACAGTTCGTAATTGATGTAACTTGTAGAACAAAATACCCACCAATTTTCACGGAAATGTTTTTTTCATACACTGTTAAGTATCTTGAAACACATCAAATATAAGGGTACATCAAAAAAAAATCAGTTTGTAATTGATGTAACTTGTAGAACAAAATACCCACCAATTTTCACGAATTTTTTTCCTTACAGTGTTAATTATCTTGAAGCATCAGGTATGATTTCACTGTCACTTTAACAAAATTGATGTTTCCATGGACCATGGGTTTTATAGTTGAGATAATCAGTACTATAGGTTGTTAATCAACTATGAAATCATGTATAGTAAATTATCAAGTTCATACGAATATTGTTGTTTCATAGCATAAACTAAAAATTGAAAGAAAAAGAATCTTATGTTCACCCCACGATAGGACAAAATTTGATCTTCGTGAACTATAAGGTTTCATTGTTGAAATAATCTGTACTATAGCTTGTTAATCAACTATGAAATCACGTTCCAATTTATTAAAATTTGATTTTTTTTGTGGACTGTAGCGTTTCATAGTTGAGATAATCTGTCAATCAACTAAGAAATCATGTTGATTGGATTGTGAAGTCTATACGAAACCTGTTGTTTCACAGTGAAAACTTGAATTGAAAATATATCTTGTTCGAACCCTACGACAGAGCTTGCACCCTACCATAGAAGAATATCGTTAAATTGTTGAATGAAAACTAAAGGCGTTTCCATATGACCGCACCTTATCACATTACTATTTGGTCATGATCTATAAAAGTAGGAAACTATTTTTCTAGGTATCAAAACTACAAGAATTATGTGAGTATTTATCAATAATTTCAATATGTAGTTATACTTACATTAGAAGTATTTCCTTATCATAGGAATAACGAAGAACTCTCTAGTGCCCCTGTGGGAAAAAGATGGGTCCTTTGGCCACATATTGTAGTAAAAAATGATCAAAACCCCGGTATAATGACAATTATGTGAGTATTCAATAATTTCGATGAATGCCTACATTGAAACTCTTCTCCATTAAAGGAATAGTGAGGAATACTCTACTGCCCCTGTGGGGAAACGTTGGGTCTCTTGACCACATATTTTAGTTGAAAGTGTACCCAGAAGGTTAATTTTGGAAAGACACGCCAGGTTAGTACCATATCTAAATCTTCACTGTTTTTTGATCTAATCATTCTAGAATCATTGACATCGAGGTGAAGAACCATTCAGCCCCTCTTTTTTTTTGTTCTTTTTGTTTCAGTTCTAAATTACATTATACCGAGTAAATTAGGTCAATACCATATCAAAATTTTCCCCTCTCTTCTGGGCCAATGATTTTAGAATTTTGACGTCGGAGTGATGAGCTATTCAGCCCTCTGAGATCAAACATAGCCGTATACGTTCAATCTCCACCAAAAAAATGACCTTGTCAAAGTACGACAAAATAGAGTTACTGCATCAACATTTTTCCAAAATGGACTCGTCCAAGCATAATGCTCATCCTACCCCTCCACTCCTATTTTCCGATAATGAACTCATCCTTAGTGTGTCGAATACCCTATCGGCACTAATGATCGAACTTCTATTTTGATTTTGACTTTTATTTAAAGTAGTTTGCATAAAGCTAACTTCTTTCTTCGCTTTTATATCCGTATTGACTCTGTTATTGATACTGTGTTGGTTTTCGAGAATTTGTGAGTTTTCGAAAGTTTTTTTTATTTTCTCGATAATTTTGGGTTCATTATTTGTGTGTTGATTCATTTTTGAAATTTCAATTGTTACATCTCACCGACATCACCTTCAGTTTCATCTATGAATAGAAGTGCTCGCTTTGTTTATCTCTGTCTGTTCGAGGATAGTGTTTGTGTGTAAGTGTTAATTTTTTATTTTGTTTGTCATGGAGAAATATTTAATCGTTAAAGATGTGCTCAAGAAAAATTATCGTTACGGCGTACAGGCTCGTACTTTGGAATTCCACATAAAACCCATTCCTCAGGATGCTGAGCCTGTGAGTTGGGTGAAAGACGCCATCACCCAAATTGTGCTCAAGGGGACGGAAGGCTTGGAACCTACTAATAAGGTGGGTTTCACTTTCTGTTCCAAGGATTTCGCGAGGGGACCAGGGTGGATATCATTCAAAAATGCAGCGGATGTTTCTGTGGACGATCTTTTTGAGAAAATTTCATCAATTTATCAATCGAACTCGTGCGGTCTAAACACCGAGACCTTTTGTCTCAGTGTAACATCTTGTAGGCTACCTGTTGGCAAAGGAAGAGAGCGTTGCTACAACTCTTTTGACGAAAAATGTAGCAAACGTCAGGGAATTATAGTAATCAATAATAATGATAATTTATGTCTTCCTCGGGCACTTGTTGTAGCTCAGGCATACGCAAACATAGATCCCAAATGCACTGATGTACGTAGGAATATTAGAAAATTGTAGAGCCAGCGTGCTCTACAATTAGTGTCTGATGCTGGGGTTACCGTACCTACGGAGGGATGCGGAATACCTGAGCTACAACAATTTCAGCAGCATCTTTCATCACATAAAATAACTGTTTACCAATATGGGAACAAGGGCCGTAACATAATTTTCAAAGGTGGGGATGAGGGTCTCTCATTGAATTTACTCCACCATGAGGGACACTATAATGTCATAACGCCACTTACAGGTGCCTTTTTCTGTGAGTTTTATTGTAAGGGATGCCATGTCCCCTATAACAATAAACATGATCACCAATGTGGCGGTTCTTGTTTTTCGTACCGAGGATCACCACCGTGTTCCAAGAACAGTGTAAAAGTTCCCTGCGAGTCTTGTAAAAGATCTTTCCGTGGACAAAACTGTTTTGATAACCATATTCAAAACGGCGTTTGTGGTGAGATTAAACGTTGTGAGTTATGTTTCAAAATTGTCTTCACCAATAGAACTCACACCTGCGGAGAGATCAATTGCAAGATTTGCAACGAGCACCAGCCTTCTGGTCATTTATGCTATATCCAGCTCGAAACGAAAGTACCCAAGACTGATGATCTCTTGTTTGTCTTTTATGATCTAAAGACTCGTCAGGAGAGTGTACAGGCAGATGGATCTCTTCTTCATGAGCCTAATCTGTGTGTCTTTCGTCAATGTTGTGACGTCTGCATCGATACCACACAGCAAATTTATTCGGAATGCGGGGTTCGTTTAAAAATTCTCAAATGTAACGACCCCATATCCCCATTCGTTCATCATGTGTTGACGATAAGGAAGAAATTTGTAAATGTCGTCGTTATAGCTCACAACGGCGGAAAATTTGACCACGCCCTCATTTCAAATCATATTTTGACCGGAGCTACTCTGAAACCTGATCTTATAATGAGAGGCACACAATAAATCTCCATGACTGTCGGCAATGTCAAGTTTTTGGACTCTCTCAACTATTTCCCAATGGCTCTGGCAAAACTGCCCAAATCTTTCGGCTTCTCTGAATTGAAGAAGGGGTATTTTCCCCATCTCTTCAATCGTGTGGAGAATCAAGATTACTAGGGCTCGATTCCTCCTCTACAATTCTATACCCCTGATAACCTGGTTTCAGATGCTTGAGCTTCTCTCATAAAATGGCATTCTGAAAGAGTAGCTGAAAATTATGTTTTCGATTTCTCTCGAGAAATCATGGATTATTGTATTTCAGATGTGGATATACTGACAAAGGCCTGATTGAATTTTCGACAGCTGATGCTGTCTGAAACAAATGTGTGTCCGTTCACTGAAGCCGTAACAATTGCTTCGACATGCAATAAAACTCTTCAGGAATTTCCTCAAACCAAACACCATAGGTATTATTCCCAAGGGTGGTTACAGACATCGTGATAATCAATCTGTGATAGCCACCCAGTGATTACTTTGGGAGGAGAAACTACGGGATATAAAAATCCAACAGGCCTGCCGATCTTCAGAGACTCTTATCGGTAATCTCAAATTTGATGGATACTCTGAAGAGACAAAACAGGTTTTCGAGTTTCAAGGCTGTTTCTATCATGGTTGTCCCCGCTGCTATACTGATCAGAGAGATATCCCTCTCAGAAACTGTCCTTCCGAAACTATGAATCATCGTCATGACACAACCATTGCCAAAATCGATAAAATCAAATCCTTAGGGTATGAGGTTATTGAAGAATGGGAGTGTGATTTTCGCAGGAAACTTTCCAGCAGTGACGAACTTTGCAACTCTGTCAACGATCATCTCCTGCTTAAAAATTCACCCCTTGACCCTCGAAATGCTTTCTATGGTGGCCGAACGGGAAACATTGTCGAATATTACAAGGCCGGGGCTGGTGAACAAATTAAATACGTTGACGTTTGTTCGCTCTACCCGTGGGTATGTAAATATGGTAAATTTCCTGTGGGCCATTCAGAAGTACTTGTTCGTGGAGAGGCTTGTGCTGTGTCACTTTCCTCTTTCTCAGGTCTCGTTAAATGTGCGATCCACCTCAAGATCTTTTTCATCCTGTTTTACCGCATAAAATGAACAACAAGTTGATGTTTGTTCTTTGTCGCGTTTTTGGTGGAAACTATAATACTAGTGGTTGTCATCACACTGATGAAGAGCGTACATTAACAGGAACATGAACTGTTGCAGAGATATTGAAAGCCCTTGAGGTGGGGTACCGAATTATCGAGATCAAAGAGATTTGGTCTTACGATACTGTGCAATTTGGTGAAGATGTTTCGGGGCTATTTACTGATATGATGAACAAATTCATCAAGATAAAACAAGAATCATCAGATTGGCCCAAGAATTGTAAGACCAAAGAGGAGAAAGATAGGCACATTGAAAAATTTTTACAACGGGAAGATGCTTTGCTGGAATTTTCTAAAATTACCGATAACCCTAGGTTGAGAGCACTGGCCTAGCTTATGCTAAATTCCTTCTGGGGTAAGTTTGGTCAACGTGAAAATCAACCGAAAACTTCAATCATCAATCAGCCCTCAGAATTCTTCTCTATGATGACGGATCCTTTCCTTATTGTCAATACAGTACTCCCGATAAACGAAGATACCATCATTGTTAATTGGGAGTATAAGGAGGAAAGCTATGACACTCTTTCCACAGTCAATGTGGTAATAGCTGCATATGTAACAGCCTTAGCTCGATTAAAGCTTCACAGCTATTTACAGCAACTTGGGGAAAGGATGTTGTACTATGACACGGACTCTGTTATCTATGTTTCCAAGCCAGAGGAATTTGACATTCCTACTGGTCAATTTATTGGTGATATGACCGACGAAATGGAGTGTTACGGCCCTGGTTCCCATATCACAGAGTTTGTATCTGGTGGCCCGAAGAATTATGCCTATAAGCTATGGTCAACCAAGGAACAAGAGTTCAAAGTTGTTTGCAAAGTAAAAGGAATTTCTCTTAACTATGCTGCTTCACAGCTTGTTAACTTTGGATCGATCAAAAATATGATTCTGAACCCTGGTGCCCCTATCGAAATTTTGAGCAAACAGTTCCGCCGAACCAAAGAACATGAGGTCATCACAGTTGATATTTCCAAAAAGTACAAGCCTGTAAGTTTGAAGTGGAAATTTCTCGAAGATCACACTTCTGTACCTTACGGTTTCAAAAAGCGGAAATCATTATAATTTTTCGAATCACAACATCGTCCTTTCTTATTTATCAGAAGGAGGTAAACAAATTAGGATTTGAGCTTTCTAATCAGTATTCTGTACAAAATTCGATAAAAAGTAGCCGGCGCAAAACTAGAGAGATAACGAGCAATCGTTATCACGACCGGATCTTTTCAGTGAATTCAAAAAATCAGCCGTTTTCACGACTACTCTGGGAATCTGAGGTGAATATTAAAAAAAAAAAGACCCAACCATCTGGCAAATTGAAGAAGTGTTTCTATCAATTTAGAAATCGATCTTTGTGCAGCTAGAAATAAAACAAACAAAAACTGCTCTGATTTTATATCAACAGTCACCTGTTCTGAAAACAAAATAAAAAAAGAATAACAAACACAAAAGAGAGAATTATTCACCCCAAATCTTTGGAGTGTGTGGTTTTGTATATACCTACAGGGGATTGTTTTCCACATAAAAAAAATCAAAATGGATATATTTTCCTATGTCAGTGTGACAGCTCTTCAGTATTTCGTCAGCTCTCCAACAATACAGACGTAATCAGCAATGCCAAACTGTGACTGGGGTAGACCATGCAATTGCAGTGACTGCAAACCTAGTTTCTGCTCTTTCTGTCTCAAAGAGGGGGTTCATCACGTAATCGAAGACTACAGCACCGATAGAAAAGGGATAGGTGCCCACAGTTTCACATCATGGTGTGAAGATTGTTTCGAGCAAAAAATAAAATGATATAGATTATTTTGTGATTATCTCATCTGTCAATAAAATATTTGATAGGACAGGTATCCACATCTTTTATTGACCCCATAACACCCAATGAATGCCTTCACTAAAATATGTAGGCAGTTTAGATCAAAATCAAGACATAAAATAGAAAGTTCCAAAATAAATGCATCTTTGAGAAAATCTCCACATTATGAATTGTTCCTTCGTAACATCAATTTTTGTACTCACCGGTTTTTTGGTAGTTGACTCTCTGATGGTCCGGTTCTTCTTTCACTCGGAAAAACAGGGTTTTTGGGAGGGAAGGGAAAACAGGATTACAAATTTGAGTGATTACACTATCAATTTGCTCGAAAAGGACCAGCTGGCCGAAACCCAGCAATCTGTCGTTTAGTTTTTGGAAAAGTTCATTATATCGACCGAACTATACACACCGATGTGTAGGTACTACCTATGTACTCTCTACTAACTTCTGATTTTTCTCAGGTGTGTAAAAATGCTACGTTGCCGAATTGTGTTCATACTTTTTCTCAAATTATAGTAACTTCATTATAGAACCGAACATACCCCCGACCCTGAAAACCATTTTTTTTTTCAGAGTCACTTGCCTAACTTAAAATAACAGTTACCACGGTTGTAAAATTAATTAAATTAAAATAAACATACCCATAACCCAGATCTTATAGTCTAGATCGTTCAACTTATCTTCAAGTTGAGCAAAAAAAAAACTATAATGAGAAGAAAAAAAAAAGAAAAAAAAAGACATTCTAGTACATTCCCCTCAAACAAGACTAAGTTCCTACTGTGATGGCAGGGGACATAACTTCACCACTGGTCGCGTAAAGGTTCCCTTGCTCGTTTTTAAAGTTACATTGCGTACGATTCCGTCTTTACCCGGGTGCACCGCGATCACTATAGCTAATGGCCAATGCAATGGTGGTGCATTTTCCGTCTTCAAAATCACGACGGTACCTACCGTGATATTAGGGGGATGGTTATTCCATTTTTTACGAATTTGTAAACTTGTTAAATATTCCAACCTCCAACGATTCCAAAACCCTTGAACCATTCGGTCGACTAACTGAAACCTGTCTAATCGATTGAGAGGGATATCCTCAACATTTTCGGATGGAAACCCACGTAATGGTGTCAATGTTAGAAAATGTGCTGGGGTTAAAGCTTCTGGTGCAGTTGGGTCCGCTTTCAACTGGCACAAAGGCCGTGAATTTAATAAAGCTTCTATTTCCGTTAAGAGTGTTGAAAATTCCTCGTAGGTTAGTAACTGGTCTCCAACAACCCGATAAATATGATGTTTAACTGCTTTGACATTGCTTTCCCACAACCCTCCTTGCTCAGGTGCGGAAGGACTATTGAAATGCCAGTCGATTCCATGAACGCCAAGTTCAGTCTCAAAAGCACTTATATATTCTGGAGAATTGATGAGATTATTAATATCAGTAAGAACCGATTTGGCGCCTACAAAATTGTAGGCGGGTCTCAAAGAGGGGGTTCATCACGTAATCGAAGACTACAGCACCGATAGAAAAGGGATAGGTGCCCACAGTTTCACAGCATGGTGTGAAGATTGTTTCGAGCAAAAAATAAAATGATATAGATTATTTTGTGATTATCTCATCTGTCAATAAAATATTTGATAGGACAGGTATCCACATCTTTTATTGACCCCATAACACCCAATGAATGCCTTCACTAAAATATGTAGGCAGTTTAGATCAAAATCAAGACATAAAATAGAAAGTTCCAAAATAAATGCATCTTTGAGAAAATCTCCACATTATGAATACTTCATAAAACTTTTTCTATAGACTCTCTATATATCTGTCAAACCCAGACAACTGATAACATCCAGTATAGTGATTTAAAAACGAAAAACATTTTTCTGAATGACTATATTTTTCAAACCTAGATGGACATTTCGAATGAGAAATAAAATCCCAACTTCTTTTATTAGCTGAAATCTAGCATAATATGAAAGAAAGAAAGACCTTATGTTTTACGAAACACCCTGTATTCAAATAAAATTCAATTTTTGTTATAAGCTGAGAATCAGGCAGAATATTAAACTGAAAAATCTCAATGTTGCACGAAACACCCAGTATTTAAATTCCTTTTCACAGAGATCAATCTCTGCTAATTGGTAAGTGACTTTTAATAGAACAGATATGTGAAACAGTTTATCCTTAACTTCAATTGGTATTTCAACACAGGATGTGAGAATTTATCTCAAGTATTTGTTAAGCGGAAAGTCCAGGAAAATGAAGTGACGTGTTTTTACGAATTACTTTTCTGAATAATTGTTGTTGCTTTCGCACAGAAGCAGATGTCGAAACCAAGTATGTTACTCTAACAAACGTAAACAATGACTTTTTTAATGATCGATGTACAAACTTGAAGATAATAATAATCAGGTGGTTTGTTAATATATTTTATTGAATCTGATCGGTTAATCCAAAATTATAAAGTTTTTAGTGTCTCCTGAAAATTTTGATTTTTGCAGTTACTTGGTTTTGCTGTTTCGTCGACGTTATGTTCACGACTGTATAAATAAAACTCAAGAAATATTTTTAGAACGAAAAAAGTAATAAGGAGAGTTCAAAACCCTGTACACCTGCTGACTTCATCGTTCCAGCTGTCCACCTACATGATTCAGTGCGGACTTAGTCCAGCTAGACATTTTAGTCCGAGCATCATCCTGAAGAAACCCTTCCATCCTGCGAAAATTTCGTTCTCCACATATGAATGGGCCACCTTCATCGATTCGCTGTATAAGGTAAAACAAGACTTTTTTTTTTGAAGCACCTCTACCCTGTTTAATTGATGAATCTGATCCTGCCGTTACCACCTGACCTGACTGATTTGGGTGCGGAAAAGCTTATATCTGGATTTTGTGATGTTTCTGATTGTATGTCTAGTAATGCTCCCAGAGAATATTTTTATTATTGTAAAAATCAGGATTTATTTGATTTTAATGAAATGTTGTTAAAAATATGACTCGTTTTTCATTTTATTAGTCTACAACTTGACGTCAAACTAGTAGCATATGGAATATTTTGGCTCTACTCGAAAAATCATGAAGTCTGAAATAGCTGTGCTATCGAAGTTTATAAAATCTCCCGCTTTGACTCTTACGAAATTCACTGAACAAGAATTGCAGTACATTCCAGTAGAATGTCTCATCGAATATGCAGATCCTAATGAGCTATCAAGGGTGTGGCACAAACTTCCTCAAGAATATCGCAGCAACTTTAACCTACAAATCAAACTGCCATGCTTCGTTCATTATAATCGTCCCGATTGAACCACACACCGGGATGGACCGCCATCTTCTCGAGGTTAGGTCATTTTGTCACGAAGTGTAGACGAGACTGGTATTCTGCAATTCATTCGGTACGAACACGCAAAAAATACACGCCATCTACAGTAGAACTCATAACTAACTCTATGACGTAATTTATCTGAACATTACACTGCCATTTATTTCACCATACAACCACTTTTTTTTTCAAATAATTCTTCAGGTATGATATTGGAACAAAAAGTTGAAAATTGATATGTTGTACCAATTTAGATGCAATTCCTTTTCTTCGATGTTCCATCATAGTATAAAGTCTCAAGGAGGTTAGCTTAGGTCATTCTGTCACAGAGTGTAGATGAGACTATAGTATATAACATTTGGAACAGTTGTCACTAAAATGTCTACGAACACGCAAGAAACACCAGGTGGTCAAGCCGCTACGCCATCTACAGGTGGACTCATAACTACGACGAAATGAAGGCAAAAAGATGATCTACAGTTGATGAGGTAATAATATTCACACTTTTTTTTCCTTGAGTAATAAAGTTTATTATGGATATCTGAACATAACAGTACCATTTATTCCACCATGATTTATACAACCACATTTCTTGAATAATTTTCCAGATATGATATTGGAACAAAAAGTTGAAAATTGATTCATCTTCTTGATATTCAGTACCAATTTAGATGCAAATCCTTTTCTTTGATGTTCCATCATGGTTTAAATAATATTCAGAGTGTTCGGCCTAGTGTGTATACTTAATGGGTCAAAGTTCATGCTCGACATCAGCGCAAAAGACGCTGGTTCCCCATCCACATATAATATATAACATGATATCTTCTAATCTTGGTACCACTGATTGATTAAGGCATCTGTCATGGCATCATCTTTGATATGTAATCGTTTGATTTTCTCTGCAGCTTCGATCCGTAAAAGAATTTTATTTTCTCCATGGAAGTCACTGTTTAGCAAATTAACTCAATGGTTGCTTTCATTCGACTGACGCTTTTTTCACACTTTTTTCACATTATATTTCGGATGAATAGATCACGTGACTACATTGTCTACGAACACCTACTGGTCAAGCCACTGCGCCATCTACCAATGGAAGTAGGTACATGTTACAGCGTTCCTTACGTTTGCGCTACTTGGAAGTGGGTGGGTAATGTCATATGTCGAACGTCAGGTCAAACATCATTTGTCATGTTTCAAATACCATATGTCAAATGTCATACGTCATGTCAAATGTCATATGTCCTACGTCAAACTTCATATGTCATTTGTCAAATACCATACGTCATGTCAAATGTCAGACCTCATGTCATATGTCAAACTTCATGTGTCAAATACCATACGTCATGTCATATGTCGAATATTATATGTCATACGTCGAACTCCATATGTGTCAAATACCATACGTCGAATGTCATATGTCAAATGTCATACCTCATGTCATATGTCAAAGTTCATGTGTTGAATACCATACGTCATGTCATATGTCGAACATCATGGCTGGACTAGACTCTCCCAACCCCTACTTACATTATCTATTGTGAATTTACAGAGTACTGCTTCATGGTCGAACAAACCGGCCGCTAGTTCTTCGCAGTTGACATTGTCGAGATAACTGCAGACGTAGTCTATTATAGTGGCAGAATACTGCGATATGCGTGTAGGCGTTTTAACGTGCATTGAAATATTGAAGGATGTCAGAATATCAGCTAACCTTTGCGTTCCTAATGCAGTTTTATTCTCAAAGTTTATATTGAGGTCTCCAGTTAATATTATGGAAGACATGACAGGAAGTTGATATAAAAAAGCCTCAAATTCATTAAGGAATGTATCAACGTTCGATGATGGAGGTCTGTAAATACAAACTATATACAGTTTGAGTATTTCACTATGAATCATTGAAAATTCAAATAATTTTTCTTCAAGAATATCTTCATCAACAGAATGACGTGTATCTCCAAATTCATACGATTGTTCAATGGTCTCTTTAACAAGAATAATCGTTCCACCATGTTCGGCATTGATTCTGTCATACCTAGATGAAACTCTGTACTGAGATAAATGAATTGGCTATTCAAACTTGAGCCACATCTCGGTAAGGAGAACAATATCAGAATTTTTATGATGTTCAAGAAATATACACGATTCGTCAACTTTATTCCGAATTGATTGAATGTTCAGTAACATTAATGACATATACATTTGTCACTATTGCTATTATTTGTGAATTCGATGTCCTTTATGATTTTTCCAGGTTTTTCTGAAAAGGATATAAAAAGGGTTATCTGCATCCTTCGTACTCACAAATATCAAATTATTGTGTTGTGTCTTAGTATCAGTACATGTAAATGCAATTTCTTCAGCTATTCCAATGTTTTTTTAAAGTGATCCTCCTTTGCGGTTGAAATTTAAATATGTTATATCACCGTTAGAATATTTGTTCAACCTAACTGAATATTCGTACAGTTTCATGTTAAATTCATTAATGAACTTATTAATATTATAATCATTATTCAAATATGGTACTGACGTTGATATAATATTTGAATGAGTACAATGTTTTATGATACTGTTTATCATTTTGAAAGAAGGGTACTTATTGTTATTCTTGAAGTCATTAGATCCTGCCATTATTATTATGAAATCATTGCTCGTATATTGTTTGGAGAGGGTAACTATATTTTCGATTACATTCTCGAAAAGAGCAAACGGTTTACATATGGTTTGCATTGTATAGTTTTCAAGTTTGGTGTTCAATATTTTTGGTGACCGCAAACGGTTTACATATGGTTTGAATTGTATAGTTTTTAAGTTTGGTGTTCAATATTTTTGGTGAATTATATTTGTTTTGGTCACAAAGAATGAGAATTTTATTTTTTTTATAAATTATGTTTCGTGATTTACTTAGCTGTATTTGTTGTTGTTCAAATTCGAAACTTATTTTTTTCGATCTCATTACTTCAGCATGAGCGTCTGTTCGTGAACTACAGTCAGTTTTCTTTTTCAAGGTGAGATCTTCATTGCACATTCCATTCTCACATTCGGTGGTTAGCTTGAAATCCTTTAGATCCATAACTTCACGTCTAAGCTTCATTAATTCGTCATTGTATGATTCATTCTCCCTAGAGAGTTGTAATATGTCCTTCGGATTCGTCCTATATGGTCAGTGCGATCGAATCTGCTATAACTGTATGCATGTCAGATGATAGAATACAAAGTTATAGTGTGAACATAGTTGAAGTCGAAGTTTCTTGTTCTGCCTGTTGTGTGCGTTATACCAGTTTTGATGTTGTCTCATATAATCGTTGCGAACTGATATACTTCAGAGGTATTCATGTGGGTTGATAAAATACAGAGATACAGTGTGCAGACTGATGTTGTCGAAGTTTCTTCACTTGCCTATTGTTTCCGTTATATGTCCTTCAAAGTCGTCTTATATGATCGTTTCAAATCAATATGCTCCAAAGGTATCCATATGAGATGATAGAATACAGAGATTTAGTGTGCAAACTGATGTTGTAGAAGTATCTTCATTTGCCTATTGTTCCCGTTATATGTACTTCAAAGTCGTTTCATATGGTCAGTGCGATCGTATCTGCTACAGCTGTGGGCATGTCAGATGCTTGAATGCGAAGTTACAGTATAAACATAGTCACAGTCAAAGTTTTTTGTTCTTCCTGTTGTATGCGTTATACCCGCTTCGATGTCGTCTCATATGATCGTTGCCAATTAATATGCTCCAAAGGTTCCCATGTGAGATGATAAAATACAGAGATTTAGTGTGCAGACTGATGTTGTTGAAGTATCTTCACTTGCCTATTGTTCTCGTTATATGTCCTTTGACTATATGGTGAATGCGAACGTATCTGCTATAATTGTAGGCATGTTAGAAGTTCCTTGTTCTCCCTGTTGTATGCGATATACTTGTTCTGATGTCGTCTCATATGATCGTTGCGAATTGATATGCTCCAGAGGTATCCATGTGAAATGATAGGTTACAGAGATACAGTGTGCAGACTGATGTTGTCGAAGTATCTTCACTTAACCATTGTTTTCGTTATATTATTATGTCCTCCGAAGTCGTCCTAGCTGTAGGCATGTCATATGCTAGAATGCGAATCCTGTAAGAAATGTATGTACATTTTTCGTAAAAGAGTATTCTTCTGAAGTTTATTTTCAAGAGAATGAAACCTTTTTAATGCTATTGTTTTTGAGTCTCCAAGAGCAGAAGGGTCATTCTTTAGTGTAAATTCAACACTGAATCGCCCTTCCTCATTTCTCTTGGTTGTTTCATTGAGAACGTTTTCGCACAAATGCTCTTTCTGACAAAGACTCTTTGCTTCATGAGAGGGTTTTACAAGCTCCCAAAAACGAGCTAGTTGATTTTGTATATCCAAATTTATGCTGAGATTGCAATGTACAGTTTTTCGATCAGATATAGATGTAGTTTCCGCAATGAGCCAACCAAAAATGCTATTCTGTAGTGATGGATAACCATTTCCAAGATCCATATTGTAGCATATTTTTGACAATATACTATACTGCGAACGGTAGCTCTTATGTCAGTAGGCAATAGGCATGGATTCGTCGTTTTCACTAAGTTTTCAACAACTGAGATGGACTGCACCTTATAGAAAACTTAGATACTATTCATATAAGATAGATGAAAATCATGAGCGCCACTGAATCTTCAACAGCTTATAGTATATTGAGTACAACAGGCAAATGGGGATACATCGACTTCATCGGTGTGCACACTCTATCTCTCTATCCTATCATCTCACATGGATACTATTGAAGCAGACGAATTTGCAATGACCATATAAGACAACTTTCAAGAAGGTATAACGCACACAGCTTGCAGAACAAAGAACCTCGACTTCGACTATGTTTACACTGTAACTCTACAGTCTAGCATCTGACATGCATACAGTTGAAGCAGATACGATGGCAGTGAAATAAGACAACTTTGAGAGGTATATAGCGAGTACAACTGGCAAATGATGATACATCGACTTCATCGTCTTACACACTATATATTTATATCCTATCATCTTACATGGACACTATCGAAGCAAACAAGTTCGCATTGACCATATAAGACGACTTCCAAGCGGGTATTACGCATACAATTTGCAGAACGAGAAACTTGAACTTCGACTATGTTTACACTGTAACTCTGCAGTCTAGCATTTGACATGCGAATAGTTGAAGCAGATACGATTGCAGTGACCGTATAAGATGACTTTGAAGGGTATACAACGAGTACAGTGGGCAAATGAAGGTACATCGACTTCATCGTTTTGCACACCATATATCTCTATCCTATCATCTCACATGGACTCTATCAAAGCAGACAAGTCCGCAATTACCATACGAGTTGAATTTTCGGCAGGTGGAACGCACACAGCTTGCAGAACAATAAACTTCGACGTCGACTATGTTTACACTGTCACTCTGCAGTCTAGTATCTGACATGCATACAGTTGAAGCAGAAATGATCGTAGTGACCATATAAGACGACTTTGGAGGGTATATAGCAAGTACAATAGACAGATGAAGAATCATCGACTTCATCGGTGTGCACACTCTATCTCTCTATCCTATCATCCACATGGATACTATTGAAGCAGACAAGTTCGCGATGCCCATATGGGATGACTTCCAAGCGATATAACGCACACAACTTGCACAACAAGAAACTCCGACTTCGACTCTGTTAACACTGTAACTCTGCAGTCTAGCATCTGATATGCATACAGTTGAAGCATATATGATTGCAGTGACCGTATAAGACGACATTGAAGGGTATATAACGAGAACAATAGGCAAATGAAGATACATCCACTTCATCGTTGTGCTCACTATATCTCTCTATTTCATCATTCTATATTGACACTCTTGAAGCAGACAAGTTTGCATTGACCATATAAGACGACTTCCAAGCGGGTATAACGCACACAGCTTGCAGAACAAGTAACTCCGACTTTGACTATGTTTACACAGTAACTCTGCAGTCCAGCATCTGACATTTATACAGTTGAAGCAGAAACGATGGCAGTGACCGTATAAGATGACTTTGAAAGGTATATAGCAAGTACAACAGGCAAATGGGGATACATCGACTCCATCGGTGTGCACACACTATCTCTCTATCATATCATCTCACATGGAGACTATTGGAGCAGACGAATTTGCAATGACCATATAAGACGACTTTCAAGGAGGTATAACGCACACAGCTTGCAGAACAAGAAACCTCGACTTCGACTATGTTAACACAGTAACTCTACAGTCTAGCATCTGACATGCATACAGTTGAAACAGATACGATGGCAGTGACCGTATGAGATAACATTGAAGGGTATATAACGAGTACAGTAGGCAAATGGAGATACATCGACTTCATCTTCGTGCACACTATATCTCTCTATCCTATCATCTAACATCGACACTATTGAAGCAGACGAGTTTGAATTGACCATATGAGACGACTCCCAAGCCGGTATAACGCACACAGCTTGCAAAACAAGAAATTTCGTCTTCGGCTATGTTTACACTGTGACTCTGCAGTCTAGCATTTGAAATGCATACAGTTGGAGCAGATACGATGACAGTGACCGTATAAGACGACTTTGAAGGTTATATAGCGAGAACAACAGGCATATGGGAATACATCGTCTTCATCGTCTTACACACCATATCTCTCTATCCTATCATCTCACATGGACAGTATTGAAGCAGACAAGTTCGCTTTGACCATATAAAACGACTGGGAATATATCGACTTCATCGGAGTGCACACTCTATCTCTCTATCCTATCATCTCACATGGATACTATTGAAGCAGACGAGTTCGCAATGTCCATATGAGACGACTTCTGAGCGGGTACAACGCACAAGTTATGTATAGATAACCAGCAACGCAGCACTACGTAACAATAGACCACTATCTATGGACTTCTGCAATGTCAGCTCAACCTAGTTTATAAATATAACCCAAATCCATTTTCATTCATTCTGATTGTAAGTATCTCTAGCTTCTTGAACGTCTGTAAAGAAAATGAATTGTTTTTAAAAACACAACCCCGTGTTTGAGAAACATAACAGTAGGGGTCGGGAGAGTATAGTCCAGCCCCTCCCCTCCACCTTTCTCCAAACCACGTGACCCGACTAGTCAATCACAGGCCTGCTTGACTCGGCTAGCTACTCGCGGCCCCACGAGCGGCGCGAAAATCAAATATTGAATGGAAATATAATGAATAAAAAAATTGGGCTGTGCGGGCGAGGAATCGAACCCCCGGCCACCGAACTGCGAGCCCCAAACGCTACCATGGCGCCACACCACTAGACGAATTTGTATACGAGTTTGCTTGTAGGGATTGAACTCGAGACCCTTGCATTATAGAGCAACATATATACGTACTGTGGTATTCAGGCGCCCATGAAAATGCCACTATGAAAATCGTATTCAAATGGGACCGGCGAACAAAGCTATAGGTTCTAGATTTATTTATTAAATAAAATTATATATTTGATGAGCGACAAGACTCTGGAGAGCGGCAGAACGCTAGCATGTCGACGTTGCCAGCCGTTTGAAGAAATCGGATATTGTGCTCCGTAATCTGCATTTCGTCGTTTGGCAATGGCGTATCGACATATGACGTACGACGACGAGCTGGCTACCCGCTAGTTGATGATAAGATTGAAAATAACACATCCACAATAACAAAATGAATGGTAATATATACTGTGAACCCAAAAAGATACATTCCTCACCTAGTAGTTCAATAATGGATATATACAGGGTGGATGAGATGAATAGTGACAAAAAAAAACACAGGGACTCATGAGTAGCCCCTCCGAATTCGATAACTAACGTATGACGTATGACAGATGACAACCAATTTCAATCAAAATGGCTATTGAAACCAAAAATGGCGATCGATTCAAAATAGCACAGATATCACGCGAAACTTTTGGCATATGATTCATCGCTTCACCGGTAAATTTCAAGTCCTTTTTCCCTAGACTCTACTGAAATTACACGATGCACGGCGGAAAGCCCATGAGAGCCCATGTAGAGTAGATCAGATTATTCCCTAGATCTAGGTACTTTTTTTTTTGAATGTGAATAACAAAATGCGTCAATAACAGGGTCGATATGTAGGGTGTTCGAGTTATAGATACAGGAGGACTCGCGGGTAGACTTTCCATACAGCTGGAATGGTGTAAAGATATTGCAAGAAATACCTAGTTGAAGCCGAGGTTGAAGCCTATAGCGAAATACCGCGAACATACCATACCAAAGCTCTTTGAGGTTATGTCACGCTTCAGAAATCCGGTATAAAGCTATAATACAGGGTATTACACATTCTATATTAATGGCAAACAAAAAAAATACCTTGTATAACAACGAAATCTCATCGACAAAAAATACACCTGTATAACAACCAAATCTCGTCGCGAAGATGGTACAACTCGTACAGCATATTTAATTATATATACCAATGATCTCACGATATCTGCCATGTTAATATGTTAATGTCTGCATATCTTTCGATAATCGATCAAACACTTCTAGGAATATCATTTACATAGAAGAGCCTCAGAAAAAACGGAAACAAGGTATTTCTCGTTGAGCCACCTTGTATAACATTGATATTTTTAGTTCAGAGTAGATTAGAATAATAAAAAAAAGCGTTCATTCATTAAATAGGTTAACAGGCAATGGAGCCTGAGATTACGATTTCCTGTTTCTCGCTATCAACATATTTCCTGTGTGATTGAAGTTCGAATAACAATATTTCTTTCTATCATAAGAGTATTATTTCAATTTTCATTCGTGTAGGACATATGTTTTAGTGTGTTTTGCCAAAATTTGTGCCGTTTGTGTGAATAGTGTATGGGAAACTAGATAATATGGAGCAACCCTCACTGTATAGATGGATGCTACTCGTTCATTTCTGGATATAGCTGTTTCTAAATGAAATTGGTAAGTTGCTTAGTTCTCTGCATATCAACCGAAAAAGGCGTCAGTCTTGGATAGTTCGGTATTATTTGAATAGACACGAAAAACTATAGTTATTAAACCATTGTTTCTTAGCAACGATTTCATTTGATTCTTAAAAATTATTGTGCTTAGGTACATGTCTGAGAAAAATCATCAAATTGAACTGAGTTGGGCACTTCTTAAAATACTTACCTTGAATTTTGGGGACAACAAGAGAACAGTTTACATCAACAATAATACCGTGATATTTCAATTATTTTAATGCTATTCAAACGGGTTATCCATCGCTGGCGCGCGCTTATCTTTGCAACGGATCTATCGAGGTAGAGTAAGGCTCGAGCGCTCGGCGCTGCAACGTTGTCGGACGTATGTGTTTGGATGTTAATATTGTTACATTATTGTGTGTGGCAACGCTGTCTCGCTTCATGGCGTTCGAAGATTCAGCAAAGCGAGAGATCCCGTAGAATGATAAGCGCGCGCTCGTATTGAAAACGAATACTTGGATTATTTATTTATTTTAAAGTGGGTGACGTCATGCCGTTACCTTCATGGCGTTCGAAGTTCCAGCAAAGCGAGAGATCCCTTAGAATGATAAGCGCGCGCGCTCGTATTGAAAACAAATACTTGAATTAATTATTTATTTTATAGTGGGTGACGTCATGCTGTTGTTTTTTCTTCTGGTAAAATGATCACGTGTGTGGGTACTCTCAAAATAGGATTTTTTATGGACAATTCGGAAATGCCAATATACCTATATGCAAAGTCGCATGATTCGAGGGATATCGTTCTACCATTGACATATGTCATTGATGGTACATAAATGCGAAATGAAACTACTATGAGGAAAATAATTGTTAGATAATCAATTTATTTCACAGTAAAGCTTTTTTACAAGAATAGCACGATTCTTGAGAAGATGGCGGTCCATCCCAGTGAGTATTTAATGACAATAACAAGATTGAATTTTCATATACAGGGCGTTTGAGTTGATTGATAATTGAAAAAAAATATATACAGAGTGTCCCACGGTTCGCGGTCCCATATGTTTCAGCATGGAAGAAGTGTTTGAGTTGAAAGAAATATATACAGGGTGTTTGAGTTGATGAAGATTGAAAAAAAAAATATATACAGGGCGGCCCATGGGGGTGAAAGAATACGTGAGAAGATGGCGGTCCATCCCAGTGTGTAGTCCAATCGGGACGATAATAATGAACAAAGCATGGCAATTTGATTTGTAGGTTAAATTTGCTGCGATATTCTTGAGGAAGTTTATGCCATATCATTAATAGGTCACAGGGATCTGCATGTTCAATGATACACTCTAGTGGAATATAGTGCAATTCTTGTTCGGTGAATTTTAGCAGAGTGGTAGCAGGAGATTTCAGGAACTCTAAGAGCACAGCTATTTCAGATTCATAACAGAGTGTCTCAATACTGGAGAGTGGATTGCTTTCAATATCAATAGAACGTGGGAAAGTTTTAAAGAGCGAAAATTTCGCTATAATCGACACCAAGCATTGTGTGTGAGAAATATGGGAAATTCTTGAATAAAACTAACCTATACCACCATATAAGGAATGCCCATGGAGTGGACGCCACCAATTCGAATAACCTAGCTGATTAGCAGTTAATGGATTCAGAAGTCTTCAGATCACACCTATAGAAGTATTCAGAGGTCTTCAGATCACGCCTTCAGATGTCTTCAGATGTCTTCAGAGGTATTCAGAGGTCTTCAGATCACGCCTTCAGAGGTATTCAGATGTCTTCAGAGGTATTCAGATGTCTTCAGAGGTATTCAGATGTCTTCAGAGGTATTCAGATGTCTTCAGAGGTATTCAGATGTCTTCAGAGGTATTCAAGAGGCTTCAGTTGTATATCAGACACCATAGCGTTCACATCATGGAGTCTAAGCCACATTCATCAGAGCAAGCATAAGATAAATATCACTGTGCAGATTATGATAATGCTTATGGACCGAAATGTCTTGACGGCAGATGGACACTTGGACATAAGAATCTACGCTTTGAGGACCAATACATAGGCGTAGATAATGTCGATTCTAAAAGTACTCTGGGTCTTTTGGAATTATTATTTTCCAAGAACCCTCGAAATAACACGCCTCTGGATCACCAGATGTATAAACAGATGCTAGAAATCAGCTCTATTCATAGAGATCGATTAGGGCGATTACGAGGACAAGCTGATGAGGAGAAATCTGATAAAATTATCAGACCCCTCTTCAAAAATAAGACCAAGCCTAAACGTCCAAAGTCGAGCGTGGAGCCTGAAGCCAGTATTGGGAATGAAGAGTACAATATTCTAGATGAATGGACAGATCCGAATATCTTGGTGGATAGACTGAGATATTCAATGGAATCAGATAAGAACAACAACGAGATCGCCTTTATTCTTACTGAACTTGAAAATGTTGGTATAATATCTAAGAAATAAATGATGTCAAAATTATCCATTTTTTATTCAACACCTGCTAGGCGAGTAGACTCACAATGACTACTCAACTTGGCATACAAAAATATATATTTAAAAACCCTGTATAATGACTGGTAGGTAGTGTGATGAAATCATAAACTTGGTTGACTTGCTGACTGTCTTTGGTCGACTGACATTTTTACGATGATAATCACTCTAAGAGTCACAAAAATGTAAAACGAGGTAGCGACATTTCTTGCTGACCCGCCCTGTATAGCAGGAATAATTTTTAGTGTGGGATATTGAATATTAGGTCCAGGACTAAAGACAGCTCTTGTTTCAGCTTGAACAGCTGTTTTTTGTGTGATTTCGATAGTTCCTTGTATCTCATATGGAACGATAAGAGAATCAATAATAATAGGATTATTTCCTTTATTATCCGTTAATTTTAGTCTAAAACTCAGCTGATTTAATCATCTCTCTAGGCTTTGAAAGAATATGATTTTCTGTATACGCCAAATATAGAACAACCAAGAAAACGGCATCCTGTTTGAACGCTCCAACTTGAACAGCTGTTTGATTTCGGTAGTTCGTTGATTTCGTGAAAAGACGATAAGAGAACCCGTGTATGTCTTTTATACTAACTCGTTAATTGTTGTCTATAGCTCATCTTTTGTAAGAGTATCAGATTTTGAATTATTCGGCGGATTCAGTGGCAGATAAAATGCATAACAATGCTTGAATATAATATGCACACATGAAGACTATTTTTCATATAAGCCTCTCAATGTATCGGGTGAATCAGCCAGTATAGTCGGACAGTGGACTGAGTTTTACAAAAGAATCATATTCTGTGATGCATGAAAGAAATGCTCAATAGATCATATTACATACATACATGAACAACAAGTTGTGTTCTTCTCTGCCAGTAGTCGGACACTTGTCTTTTATCGTGCAAAGTGAATAAAAGCACTCAAGTATGCTGCATAAGTTAAATCATACGAGCATTCTGTGTGAGTTATATACTACGCGTTTTCTATGACTACAGCAAAACTCTTCAGCTTGCTGATTTTCTCACAACTAATAGTCTGTCATTTCATGAAATTCGATATTGGAACATGGTGTATGTTTATGTGGCAATTTTTGTAGAAAAATCAATTTATATCATACTTAACTAGAATACATTGGGCTGATGATTGAATAGAGTGTTCTCCTAGGAAAAAACACCTAAAATTCAATCAAAACTGTATTCGTACTTATTCCTATACCAAAGCTGGCTAATTTCATCGATAACAAATTGGAATGATTATACTAAATATTCCTCAATAAGATTACCAAACAACCTGCTTAACTTCATGAACCATGTAATAAACGACAAAATTCAAATATATCTCTTCAGCATATTCATTGCTGAATTTATTTGTTATACCAGCCGATAGATGGCGGTACAACTACGTTGCTAAGAGTTACTAACAGCCGTCGGCCGAGCGCCAACAAATATGAGCCTCAAACGACTGTTATCATCTTCCATTGGTTATTGCACTGCACCGAACTTATATATTTTCGGATTCGAAGTGTTACCTTATATCTGCAAATAGGTCGGTCATTCTCAGGATTTCAGAATGAAAATAATTCATACCGTGTCATCCATCACTGTCATCAAATAAAAAACATCCTAAAAGTTTCTTCAAGATGTTCAATATCATGTACCCTGAATGTCTCTGGTACATCCCGTATCATTCCACAAACATTCTGATGGGATGTTTATAAGACATCGCAAATGCTGACAAGAATGTTCCAAGGAAAATAGGGATTTTCCAGAGTTGTTCCTATCATCCCATATGGATGGTTCTACGACGTCTTACGGATGTTATTGTGTTATTAGGGCATGCGCATGGTGAGCGATGCCACACTCACTAATTCTTAGAAAACATCTGAACAAAACGACTAAGTTCATCATAGGAAGTGTTTCCAAGATCTCCAAATGCGAAATCTCAGCCAATTTCATTGATATAAAATGATCATAGGGCACCATTTATTTTCACCCAATATAAAGATACTATATGAAGATCCTGAACAAGAATTAGAATCAATCAGTATACTACGACACCAAGATCCATCACGAAAGTTTCAGCGAAAAAACTATGATTTTTATTTCACGCGAAAAGCTACTACACAAGATACAGATATGACATTTTTCAGAGTACTGTTCCTACATATTATGGGGTTCAACATCCATACATACTCTGATGCTCCTAGATTTCATTCAGAGATACAGTCCATTCGCCTGATTGGTGTTTCTACACTCACTGATTCTCAAACAACATTGTAACATCACCGAAAAGACATCGACCTTCCACTTTTCTACAGATACACAGAAAATAATTTTCAGAGATTTCTACTATCATTCCATCGCTAGCAATACCAGTCAGACGCACTCAGCAAATTCAGAAAACGCATTCTGTTGTCACCAATCTTGAATATGTCGAGCAACTCTTCACCAAAACTCATTAAATGACTGAGTTTACTATAGGAAGTGTTTCTAAGATCTTGAAAAGTTTAAAATTCAATACCTATACCTCCTGTTGAAGCCTGTGCATGATTTTCTTCGAATATAATAGGTATTTGCTTTGGTGTGCTTCAAGAGATAAATAATAATGATAATCTGACGCATATTGTAGCACCAAACATTCAAACAACGTATACCAATAATTATGAATTAACTTCTAAGACGAAAATATTTGGAAAATCATCTCTCTCTTATCAAGTGAGACATTCCCAGTTAGATTGAATATCCTATCCCCTTTAAGGTATGCACGACGTTCTTCGAACATTGTTAGGATCTTCTTTCGTGCGCTCCAAGTGATAAAAAAATATGAACTGGTGAAAATGTACCAGAACATGAAAAACGTGAAAAAATATTCAAATAGGCTATTATACACTATGGAGAATCGTATCCCAGCTATCACTCGCAATATTGACCAACTTCATCGATATAAAATAATGATAATGAACTAGATTCCTCACCTGACATATAGAAAATGAAAGATCAGAATCATGAAAAAAACATTGTCAGAGGAAAAATATTCAAATAGGTTGTTATCCTGTACACTATGGAAAATATAGTATCTCGGCTAACATTTTGAAATATTGCCCAACTTCATCGATATAGAATAATCACATGGTACCATTCTTTTCAACCGAAATAAAGATACCCTATGCGGATTATGGATAACTATTGAATTCAATCAGTATACTACGACACCCAGATCCATCACGCACGCTGCTTCACAAAAACTAGGATTTGCAAATACATGGATATACGCAGAGATTCAATGCTTGCGAGATATCAATAAAGAATGGAGAGCCGTGAATAACCTATATTCTTATGTTATCTTCCATGAAGCTAGTATTGGGCTTTTTTAATGATACTGACAATAGATGCGCGAATAGAATACTCTACTTTATGTACGACATCGTCACAAATTATGCTAGAAAGATGACACTTGACAGATGCCATGCGACACCTGGAGCGTTTTTGAGATGATGTATAATTAAGAGGAGTCATATTACGCATGCGTCAAAACGTGACGGAAACATCACAAAAACAGCACGATTGAAATATTGCCTCGATAACATAATATAAGGATGGCACACCATTCTGACCGAATAAAATATGAAGAAAATAAACCAATTATGAATTATTGAGGTCTTTGACAAAAATACTCGAAATGATTAATGTACACTGCGAAAATTAATATATCTCTTACAATCATTGCCAGACAGTTTAAGTATCCGATCCTATTCAATATCGTATCTAGGCTATCATTCGAAATATTGTCAAACTTCATCGATATAGAATAATCACAAGGTAGTATTCTTTTCGAACCGAAATAAAGATTCCCAATGCTGATTATAAATAGAAGCTACTCTACGAAATACAGATACAACCTGTTCAAGAATACTGTTTACTCATATCAGTTCAGCACTCACACATATACGTTGATGCTCCTAGATGCCATCCAGAGAGACTAGCTATGCGCCTGGTGGACGATGCTACACTCACCAAGTCTTAAAAACATTGAAACATCGCAAATGAGTCGGAGAGAGTCGGAGACCTTCCCTTATTCTACAGATACTTCCGCTCCATTAACAAAATTGAAACATCACAGAAAAGCTGTTACTCTTCAGATATATGTTGAACAACTCTTTACCGAAACTCATAAAACGACTAAGTTCACCAAAGGAAGTAGTTCCAAGATACACCAATGTTCAATACTGCACCTCCATTTTGGCAACCTGCCTAGGCATGAGCGATGTTTCACGAACATAATAAGCATTTCCTTCAGTGCGCTTCAAGTGATGAGAGAATAATGATCCGACACCAATCATAGTACCAACCATTTGAATAACGTATAACAATCAAAAATTAACTTCATAGACAAAAATATTCCAACATGCTATCATGCATTAGGGAAAATCATATATGTCTTGTCAGGTGAACTTTTCACCAATTTCATTGGTATGAAATGATCACAAGGTACCATTTCTTTCTACCCGAAATGCAGATACTAATGCTGATCCTGAACAAGAATTGGAATCAAACAGTATACGATACCCGGATATCCATCACGAAAGTTTCAACACAAAAACTAGGATTTTTATTCCAGACAACATGCTACTCTACAAAATACAGATACAACCTGTTTTAGAATACTATCTACACATATGTGAGATTATCAGACTCGCTCCGCTCGTCCGACAAACAAACGAACGAACCACCAAAAATTGATCTAACCTATCGTAGCTTGGATAGTCCAGGCCGATATAGCATCAATCTCAACCAATGATGTCAACCTACTCTCTAACCTATCCTGTTAGTGAGTGTGGCATCACTCAACAGGCGGATGACCTGTCTCTCTTGATGGAATCTAGAAGCATTAACGTATATGTGGTTGCTGAACCCCATATGTGTAGATAGTATTCTAAAACAGGTTGTATCTGTATTTTGTAGAGTAGCATGTTGTCTGGAATAAAAATCCTAGTTTTTGTGTTGAAACTTTCTTGATGGATATCCGGGTATCGTATACTGTTTGATTTCAATTCTTGTTCAGGATCAGCATTAGTATCTGCATTTCGGGTAGAAAGAAATGGTACCTTGTGATCATTTCATACCAATGAAATTGGTGAAAAGTTCACCTGACAAGACATATATGATTTTCCCTAATGCATGATAGCATGTTGGAATATTTTTGTCTATGAAGTTAATTGCTGATTGTTATACGTTATTCAAATGGTTGGTACTATGATTGGTGTCGGATTATTATTCTTTCATCACTTGAAGCGCACTGAAGGAAATGCTTATTATGTTCGTGAAACATCGCTCATGCCTAGGGAGGTTGCCAAAAAGGAGGTGCAGTATTGAACATTGGTGTATCTTGGAACTACTTCCTTTGGTGAACTTAGTCGTTTTATGAGTTTCGGTAAAGAGTTGTTCAACATATATCTGAAGAGTAACAGCTTTTCTGTGATGTTTCAATTTTGTTAATGGAGCGGAAGTATCTGTAGAATAAGGAAAGGTCTCCGACTCTCTCCGACTCATTTGCGATGTTTCAATGTTTTTAAGACTTGGTGAGTGTAGCATCGTCCACCAGGCGCATAACTAGTGTCTCTGGATGGCATCTAGGAGCATCAACGTATATGTGTGAGTGCTGAACCCATATGAGTAAACAGTTCTTGAACAGGTTGTATCTGTATTTCGTAGAGTAGCTTTTATTTATAATCAGCATTGGGAATCTTTATTTCGGTTCGAAAAGAATACTACCTTGTGATTATCCTATATCGATGAAGTTTGACAATATTTCGAATGATAGCCTAGATACGATATTGAATAGGATAGGATACTTAAACTGTCTGGCAATGATAGTAAGTGATATATTAATTTTCGCAGTGTACATTAGTCATTTCGAGTATTTTTGTCAAAGACCTCAATAATTCATAATTGGTTTATTTTCTTCATATTTTATTCGGTCAGAATGGTGTGCCATCCTTATATTATGTTATCGAGGCAATATTTCAATCGTGCTGTTTTTGTGATATTTCCGTCACGTTTTGACGCATGCGTAATATGACTCCTCTTAATTATACATCATCTTAAAAACGCTTCAGGTGTCGCATGGCATCTGTCAAGTGTCATCTATCTAGCATAATTTGTGACGATGTCGTACATAAAGTAGAGTATTCTATTCGCGCATCTATTGTCAGAATCATTAAAAAAGCCCAATACTAGCTTTATGGGAGATAACATAAGAATATAGGTTATTCACGGCTCTCCATTCTTTATTGATATCTCGCAAGCATTGAATCTCTGCGTATATCCATGTATTTGCAAATCCTAGTTTTTGTGAAGCAGCGTGCGTGATGGATCTGGGTGTCGTAGTATACTGATTGAATTCAATAGTTATCCATAATCCGCATAGGGTATCTTTATTTCGGTTGAAAAGAATGGTACCATGTGATTATTCCATATCGATGAAGTTGGGCAATATTTCAAATGATAGCCGAGATACTATATTTTCCATAGTGTACAGGATAACAACCTATTTGAATATTTTTCCTCTGACAATGTTTTTTTCATGATTCTGATCTTTTATTTTCTATACGTCAGGTGGAGAATCTAGTTCATTATCATTATTTTATATCGATGAAGTTGGTCAATATTGCGAGTGATAGCTGGGATACGATTCTCCATAGTGTATAATAGCCTATTTGAATTTTTTTTCACGTTTTTCATGTTCTGGTACATTTTCACCAGTTCATATTTTTTTATCACTTGAAGCGCACGAAAGAAGATCCTAACAATGTTCGAAGAACGTCGTGCATACCTTAAAGGGGATAGGATATTCAATCTAACTGGGAATGTCTCACTTGATAAGAGAGAGATGATTTTCCAAATATTTTCGTCTTAGAAGTTAATTCATAATTATTGGTATACGTTGTTTGAATGTTTGGTGCTACAATATGCGTCAGATTATCATTATTATTTATCTCTTGAAGCACACCAAAGCAAATACCTATTATATTCGAAGAAAATCATGCACAGGCTACAACAGGAGGTATAGGTATTGAATTTTGAACTTTTCAAGATCTTAGGAACACTTCCTATAGTAAACTCAGTCATTTAATGAGTTTTGGTAAAGAGTTGCTCGACATATTCAAGATTGGTGACAACAGAATGCGTTTTCTGAATTTGTTGAGAGCGTCTGACTGGTATTGCTAGCGATGGAATGATAGTAGAAATCTCTGAAAATTATTTTCTGTGTATCTGTAGAAAAGTGGAAGGTCGATGTTTTTTCGGTGATGTTACAATGTTGTTTGAGAATCAGTGAGTGTAGAAACACCAATCAGGCGAATGGACTGTATCTCTGAATGAAATCTAGGAGCATCAGAGTATGTATGGATGTTGAACCCCATAATATGTAGAAAGAGTACTCTGAAAAATGTCATATCTGTATCTTGTGTAGTAGCTTTTCGCGTGAAATAAAAATCATAGTTTTTTCGCTGAAACTTTCGTGATGGATCTGGGTGTCGTAGTATACTGATTGATTCCAATTCTTGTTCAGGATCTTCATATAGTATCTTTATATTGGGTGAAAATAAATGGTGCCCTGTGATCATTTTATATCAATGAAATTGGCTGAGATTTCGCATTTGGAGATCTTGGAAACACTTCCTATGATGAACTTAGTCGTTTTGTTCAGATGTTTTCTAAGAATCAGTGAGTGTGGCATCGCTCACCATGCGCATGCCCTTATAACACAATAACATCCGTAAGACGTCGTAGAACCATCCATATGGGATGATAGGAACAACTCTGGAAAATCCCTATTTTCCTTGGGACATTCTTGTCAGCATTTGTGATGTCTTATAAACATCCCATCAGAATGTTTGTGGAATGATACGGGATGTACCAGAGACATTCAGGGTACTTGATATGGAACATCTTGAAGAAACTTTTAGGATGTTTTTTATTTGATGACAGTGATGGATGACACGGTATGAATTATTTTCATTCTGAAATCCTGAGAATGACCGACCTATTTGCAGATATAAGGTAACACTTCGAATCCGAAAATATATAAGTTCGGTGCAGTGCAATAACCAATGGAAGATGATAACAGTTGTTTGAGGCTCATATTTGTTGGCGCTCGGCCGACGGCTGTTAGTAACTCTTAGCAACGTAGTTGTACCGCCATCTATCGGCTGGTATAACAAATAAATTCAGCAATGAATATGCTGAAGAGATATATTTTAATTTTGTCGTTTATTACATGGTTCATGAAGTTAAGCAGGTTCTTTGGTAATCTTATTGAGGAATATTAAGTATAATCATTCCAATTTGTTATCGATGAAATCAGCCTGCTTTGGTATAGGAATAAGTACGAATACAGTTTTGATTGAATTCTAGGTGTTTTTTCCTAGGAGAACACTCTATTCAATTATCAGCCCAATGTATTCTAGTTAAGTATGATATAAATTGATTTTTCTACAAAAATTGCCACATAAACATACACCATGTTCCAATATCGAATTTCATGAAATGACAGACTATTAGTTGTGAGAAAATCAGCAAGCTGAAGAGTTTTGCTGTAGTCATAGATAACGCGTAGTATATAACTCACACAGAATGCTCGTATGATTTAACTTATGCAGCATACTTGAGTGCTTTCATTCACTTTGCACGATAAAAGACAAGTGTCCGACTACTGGCAAAGAAGAACACAACTTGTTGTTTCTTTTTGGCTTATTGATAATATGATCTATTGAGCATTTCTTTCATGCATCACATAATATGATTCTTTTGTAAAACTCAGTCCACTGTCCGACTATACTGGCTGATTCACCTTATACATTGAGAGGCTTATATGAAAAATAGTCTTCATGTGTGCATATTATATTCTAGCATGGTTATGCATTTTATCTGCCACTGAATCCGCCGAATATTTCAAAATCTGATACTCTTACAATAGATGAGCTATTGACAACAATTAACGAGTTAGTATAAAAGACATACACGGGTTCTCTTATCGTCTTTTCACGAAATCAACGAACTACCGAAATCAAACAGCTGTTCAAGTTGGAGCGTTCAAACAGGATGCCGTTATCTTGGTTGTTCTATATTTGGCGTATACAGAAAATCATATTCTTCCAAAGCCTAGAGAGATGATTAAATCAGCTGAGTTATAGACTGAAATTAACGGATAATAAAGGAAATAATCCTATTATTATTGATTCTCTTATCGTTCCATATGAGATACAAGGAACTATCGAAATCACACAAAAAACAGCTGTTCAAGCTGAAACAAGAGCTGTTTTTAGTCCTAGACCTAATATTCAATATTCCACACTAAAAATTATTTCTGCTATACAGGGCGGGTCAGCAAGAAATGTCGCTACCTCGTTTTTCATTTTTGTGACTCTTAGAGTGATTATCATCGTAAAAATGTCAGTCGACCAAAGACAGTCAGCAAGTCAACCAAGTTCATGATTTCATCAAACTACCTACCAGTCATTATACAGGGTTTTTAAATATATATCTTTGTATGCCAAGTTGAGTAGTCATTGTGAGTCTACTCGCCTAGCAGGTATTGAATGAAAAACGGATAATTTTGACATCATTTATTTCTTAGATATTATACCAACATCTTCGAGTTCAGTAAGAATAAAGGCGATCTCGTTGTTGTTCTTATCTAATTCCATTAAATATCTCAGTCTATCCACCAAGATATTCGGATCTGTCCATTCATCTGGAATATTGTACTCTTCATTCCCAATACTGGCTTCAGGCTCCACGCTCGACTTTGGACGTTTAGGCTTGGTCTTATTTTTGAAGAGGGGTCTGAGAATTTTATCAAATTTCTCCTTATCAGCTTGTCCTCGTAATCGCCCTAATCGATCTCTATGAATAGAGCTGATTTCTAGCATCTGTTTATACATCTGGTGATCCAGAGGCGTGTAATTTCGAGAATTCTTGGAAAATAATAATTCCAAAAGACCCAGAGTACTTTTAAAATCGACATTATCTACGCCTATGTATTGGTCCTCAAAGCGTAGATTCTTATGTCCAAGTGTCCATCTGCCGTCAAGATATTTCGGTCCATAAGCATTATCATAATCTGCACAGTGATATTTATCTAATGCTTGCTCTGATGAATGTGGCTTAGACTCCATGATGTGAACGCTATGGTGTCTGATATACAACTGAAGACTCTTGAATACCTCTGAAGACATCTGAATACCTCTGAAGACATCTGAATACCTCTGAAGACATCTGAATACCTCTGAAGACATCTGAATACCTCTGAAGACATCTGAATACCTCTGAAGGCGTGATCTGAAGACCTCTGAATACCTCTGAAGACATCTGAAGACATCTGAAGGCGTGATCTGAAGACCTCCGAATACCTCTGAATACTTCTATAGGTGTGATCTGAAGACTTCTGAATCCATTAACTGCCATCCGCTAATCAGCTAGGTTATTCGAATTGGTGGCGTCCACTCTATGGGCATTCCTCATATGGTGGTATAGGTTAGTTTTATTCAAGAATTTCCCACATTTCTCACACACAATGCTTGGTGTCGATTATAGCGAAATTTTCGCTCTTCAAAACTTTCCCACGTTCTATTGATATTGAAAGCAATCCACTCTCCAGTATTGAGACACTCTGTTATAAATCTGAAATAGCTGTGCTCTCAGAGTTCCTGAAATCTCCTGCTACCACTCTGCTAAAATTCACCGAACAAGAATTGCACCAGTAGAGTGTATCATTGAACATGCAGATCCCTGTGACCTATTAATGATATGGCACAAACTTCCTCAAGAATATCGCAGCAACTTTAACCTACAAATCGAACTGCCATGCTTCGTTCATTATAATCGTCCCGATTGGACTACACACTGGGATGGACCGCCATCTTCTCACGTATTCTTTCACCCCCATGGGCCGCTCTGTAAATATTTCTCTTTCAATCTTCATCAACTCAAACACCCTGTATATATTTCTTTCAACTCAAACACTTCTTCCATGCTGAAACATGGGACCGCGAACCGTGAAACACTCTGTATATATTTTTTTTCAATTATCAATCAACTCAAACGCCCTGTATATAAAAATTCAATCTTGTTATTGTCATTGAATACTCACTGGGATGGACCGCCATCTTCTCAAGAATCATGCTATTTTTGTAAAAAAGCTTTACTGTGAAATAAATTGATTATCTAACAATAATTTTCCTCATAGTAGTTTCATTTCGCATTTATGTACCATTAATGACATATGTCAATGGTAGAACGATATCCCTCAAACCATGCGACTTTGCATATAGGTATATTGGCATTTCCGAATTGTCCATAAAGAATCCTATTTTGAGAGTACCCACACACGTGATCATTACACTAGAAGAAAAAACAACAGCATGACGTCACTTACTATAAAATAAATAATTAATTCAAGTATTTGTTTCCAATACGGGCGCGCGCGCTTATCATTCTAAGGGATTTCTCGCTTTGCTGAAACTTCGAACGCCATGAAGGTAACGGCATGACGTCACCCACTTCAAAATAAATAAATAATCCAAGTATTCGTTTCCAATACGAGCGCGCGCTTATCATTCTACGGAATCTCTTGCTTTGCTGGATCTTCGAACGCCATGAAGCGAGACAGCGTTGCCACACACAATAATGTAACAATATTAACATCCAAACACATACGTCCGACAACGTTGCAGCGCCGAGCGCTCGAGCCTTACTCTACCTCAATAGATCCGTTGCAAAGATAAGCGCGCGCCAGCGATGGATAACCCGTTTGAATAGCATTAAAATAATTGAAATATCACGAAGGTCGAAATACCACAGTGCGTATATACGCTGCCTCATAATGCAAAGGTCCCTGGTTCAATTTCCCCCAGCGGTGACAGCTTTTTTTAATTTATTTATTCATTTAAAAATTCATCATGATGAAGATGATGATGTCATAATCTCACAATTTCAAATTCATTGCCATCAGCGCCGCCGCCATCTTGTTATTGTCATTAAAGTGTTATTTGTTGCGGTTTCGATGAGCTCGCGCCAGCGCTACCCCTCTTCCCCGCTGGAACACAGGCCGCGTTCCAGTTAAGATTAAAGCGTGTATTTCCCTATGCTGATAGTCTTGCTCTCTTAGTTTTAACTACTTGTAAACATAGTCGAAGTCGAGGTTTCTTGTTCTGCAAGCTGTGTGCGTTATACCCGCTTGGGAGTCGTCTCATATGGGCATCGGGAACTCGTCTGCTTCAATAGTATCCATGTGAGTTGATAAAATATAGATATATAATGTGTACGACGATGAAGTCGTTGTATCCCCATTTGCCTATTGCACTCGTTATATACCCTTCAAAGTCGTCTCATACGGTCACTGTCATCGTATCTGCCTTAACTGTATGCATGCCAGATGCTGGACTGCAGAGTTACAGTGTAAACATAGTCAAAGTCGGAGTTTCTTGTTCTGCAAGCTGTGTGAGTTATACCCGCTTGGGAGTCGTCTTATATGGTCAATGCAAACTTGTCTACTTGATAGTGTCAAGGTGAGATGTTAGGATAGAGAGATTTAGTGTGCAAATCGATGGAGTCGATGTTTCTTCATTTGCCTATTGTACTCGTTATATACTACTCATTGTCGTGTTATACGTTTACTGCAATCGTATATGCTTCAATTTTATGCATGCCAGATGTTAAACTGCAGAGTAACAATGTGAACATAGTCGAAGTCGAAGTTTCTTGTTGTGCAAGTTGTGTGCGTTATACCCGCTTGAAAGTCGTCTCATATGGGCATTTGGAACGTCTGTTTCAATAGTATCCATGTGAGATGATAGGATAGAGATATATAGTGTGTACGACGATGAAGTCGTTGTGTACCCATTTGCCTATTATACTCATCATATTTCTTTCAAATTCGTCTTATACGGTCACTGTCATCTCATCTGCTTCAACTGCATGCCAGTTGCTGGACTGCAGAGTTACAGTGTGAACATAGTCAAAGTCGGAGTTTCTTGTTCTGCAAGCTGTGTGAGTTATTGTTACATTATTCGGGTGCAGAAGCGAACACGACACTATTTATTTTCGAATCGATTTATTTAAACTGAAGAAACACTAATTTATATCGAACTTATAACTACTATTTATGTAAAACGATTTATAACACGCGGTATATAACTGTCTCTCTGACACTCGCTGTTTGACTGACTGACAGCAGTTGTTCGGCGGTCTTATATATGAGAACACATGGCAGGCTTTGGTCAAGAACGTTCTCGAATGATTTTTCGTCTCCTTCTTTTTGTTCTAGAAGCTTCTTAGAACAAACCTCTCTCTCTAATTGTTCCATCGATTATTTCCAGAACATTCCAGAATCTTCTGTGACGTTCTTTGTCACTGCGGCATATATTGAGTGTTCGGAAATATGTTGGTAGTAGTAATACAAAGCGGATTGGTCGCCAGAGCCTCAATAAAATGCCGCTAGTTAGCGTTGGCGCTGGTGTCGCTGGTGTCGCTGGTGGCGCGAAGTTCAAATTTGCAGATGGCGGCGGCGCTGATGGCGGTAAATTTGAAATTGTGAGGTTATGACATCTTAATCATGATGAATTTTTAAATAAATAAATTAAAAAAAGCTGTCACCGCCGGTGGGGGAAATTGAACCAGGGACCTTTGCATTATGAGGCAGCGTATATACGCACTGCGGTATTCCGACCTCCGTGATATTTCAATTATTTAAATGCTATTCAAACGGGATATCCATTGCTGGCGCGCGCGCGCGCTTATCTTTGCAACGGATCCATCGAGGTAGAGTGAAGCGAGAGATGCATTCCAGAGATAAGAAACTTCGAGTCGAAAATAATATCCATCGCAGGCGCGCGCGCGCTTATCTTTGCAACGGATCTATCGAGGTACAGTGAAGCGAGAGATGCATTCCAGAGATAAGAAACTTCGAGTTGAAAATGATATCCATCGCTGGCGCGCGCGCTTATCTTTGCAACGGATCTATCGAGGTAGAGAGTAAGGCGGCTCGAGCGCGCGGTGCTGCAACGTTGTCGGACGTATGTGTTTGGATGTTAATATTGTTACATTATTGTGTGTGGCAACGCTGTCTCGCTTCATGGCGTTCGAAGATCCAGTGAAGCGAGAGATCCCTTAGAATGATAAGCGCGCGCTCGTATTGGAAACGAATACTTGGATTATTTATTTATTTTAAAGTGGGTGACGTCATGCCGTTACCTTCATGGCGTTCGAAGTTCTAGCAAAGCGAGAGATCCCTTAGAATGATAAGCGCGCGCTCGTATACCCATTCCCCAAACTGTGACTTTAATGACAATAACAAGATTGAATTTTCATATACAGGGCGTTTGAGTTGATTGAAAATTGAAAAAAAATATATACAGAGTGTCCCACGGTTCGCGGTCCCATGTTTTAGCATGGAAGAAGTGTTTGAGTTGAAAGAAATATATACAGGGTGTTTGAGTTGATGAAGATTGAAAAAAAAAATATATACAGGGCAGCCCATGGGGGTGAAAGAATACGAAAACGAAGATAAATAATCTATTTATTTAAGTAATCCTTTTCTACAAAAATGACATGCCTCTTGAGAATATGGCGGTCCATCCCAGTGTGTGGTCCAATCGGGACGATTATAATGAACGAAGCATGGCAGTTTGATTTGTAGGTTGAAGTTGCCACGATATTCATTGGGAAGTTTGTGCCACACAGCCAATAGCCCATGAGGATCTGCATATTCAATGAGACATTCTACTGGAATGTACTGCAATTCTTGTTCAGTGAATTTCGTCAGAGTCAAAGCGGGAGATTTTATAAACTCCAATAGCACAGCTATTTCAGACTTCATGATTTTTCGAGCAGAGCTAAAATATTTCAGATGCTACTAGTCTCGCGTCAAGTTGTAGACTGATGAAATGAAAAAAACTAGTCACATTTTTCACAACATTTTATTCAAATCAGACATAACCTCATTTTTACAATAATATAGATATTCTCTGAGAGCGTTACTAGACATGCTATCACAAACATCACAAAATCCAGATATAAGCTCTTCCGCACCCAAATCAGTCAGGCTATTTCTAATCCAATCGGCTATAGTATTCAAAATGTTCTGATAATACATGGAAAAGTCCAATTTGTTTATTAGCGCAACTCGATGTGAAACAACACACGTTTCAGCACTCAAAATGTCTGCAACATCCTCTTCCACCAATTCGAATGTAATGTGGTATTTGGTGAGTGACAACATTTTGACACCATCGCAAACGAATTTGGTTATGGTGATATGGTCTCCGCAGGTGGTAACGGCAGGATCATATTCATCAATGAAACAGGGCAGGGGTTGTTCAAAAAAGTCTTGTTGTGCCTTATGCAGCAAATCGATGAAGGTGGCCCATTCATATGTGGAGAACGAAATTTTCGCTGGATGGAAGGGTTTCTTCAGGATGATGCTCGGACTAAACTGTCTAGCTGGACTAAGTCCGCACTGAATCATGTAGGTGGACAACTGAAACGATGAAGTCAGCAGGAGGTACGATTCGGCTTTCGCTGCTTGCTCAATCATGTCCAAATATGTATCAACGTCACCATAATAACCCATCATTGCCAATGAACTAGTACTACCGTTTTCGGAAAGCACTTCACTAGATGAATAACCAGAGTCTTCACTCATTGTTCTCGAACTGATGTGTTGAAAGTTTCAGTCCTCATTATTTATACCACCACTGCCAACACGTCACAACATCCGATAATGGTTGTTATTTGTCAGCGATCGACGTGAAAGGCCCCTCACATCCATTGAATTTGTGCTAGTTTTCCATATGATTACATTATAACTTGTTGGTGGAATCAATCCAGCTGTTGTGTGTATCATCGAATCCTAGCCATTTGACAAACACCTTTTTACCCCTCTTCCTTAAAACTTTTTCCACTAGATAGATGTCAGGATTTATAGTTTTTTGCAATTCTTCAGGATAAAAAGCACCTTTGATCGGAGTACCATGCAAATCTTCCAAGATGTATGTAGTAGGTTTCGTAATACGAACTTTTACGATTTTAAATAGTTCAGTAGTCCAATTTGGCGTATAATTCTTTTCGAACACATGTTTGGCTTTGCTGATTCTCACAATGTCACCAACGTCGAATTTTCTAATTCCAGCAATTTTTATGTGATTGTAGACGGATTTGAGAATGTCTTGTTCGTTGGCTTTGGTGACGTCACTGGGCTTGCATCTTATTGTCGTATGTTTCGTGTTATTATAATTTTTCGTGATTTCAGGCAGGACATCTATCCAACGGTATGAGCCATTCAAACTAAAGTACTTGTATAGTTTTTCCTTCAATGTCCGTATAACACGTTCAGCAATAGCCGCCTTCATTATGGTGTACGTATGATAATGGTTGATGGAGAACTTTTTCATCAGACTTTGAAACTTTTCGTTGTAGAATTCGGTACCTTGATCGGTTTGCAAATTCTTGGGAATTCTGTTGTTGGCATGCGATAGAATATCAGCAAATGCACGAGCGATTTCAGCACCAGTTTTTGATTTTAGTGGTCTAGTCCATAGGTACTTGGAAAAACAATCAATCACGACCATTATCAGCTTGTGATCCTTATTTACAGAGGCATAAGGTCGCATTTCGGCTAGATCCATTTGCCATAAGTCATCCAAACCTTTGATGATAATGCGACGCCTTGGAAATTTTTTCCTAGCAGGTCTATGTAATTCATTGACGAGTTGGATTTTTTCTTTAGAATGTGACATATTGACTTCGTTGGATTAGGAGTTTATATGATGGGTTTCACACAGGGGGCTTCCTTTTTGGTGGCGGTGGTGTTGTCGTAGATTTTGGAGTGATGGCAATCTTGGCCAGATCTTTTTTCATTTGATCAATGGCATCAGCAAGCTGGCGTTCTTTATCACGGCTGTGTTGTTGCTCAGCCTTCAAATCGTGCAAACTCTTCACAGTGTTGTCAATCTTATCGACAAGTTCTAAAATATTTTTCACATTCAAGTCGATGTCGCTTTTGAGTTTTGGTAGAGAGTTGTTGCGAAGCTGCTCCACATGTATGTTGATCTTGTGCACTATGCCAGACAACTGAACAAAGTTTGTATTGTACGTTGCCAGTTTGAGATCATGAGAATCCACTCTCTTTCGTACATCGATAATTTCGTTGCTGAAGCCAGCAAGGTAATTTCGAATTTTTTCACCGTAATTATCGAAAGCAATCTTGAAATCTAACTTTATTTGCGATATAACTTCATCCACATATTGTTTGTTTGCAACATCAGCGACATCTGTTGGCAGTTTTACGTTACACATCTTCAAATGACCAACATCAATATCACCGGTTGGAGTATGTGAAAATCCAGATCTGACTGTCACCATCTGAGCTGAGCGTGGAAACGAACCACGTCCGAATTTGTCTAGACTCATTATGCTAATGACTAAAGTATTGTACGTTATCGATAATGGTCGGCACTTTGCCTCGCCAATTAGCCCCGTCACTCATAGACATGCCATGGACGTGTCACGGAACTGTCAAGGAAGTGTCACGGAACTGTCAAGGAAGTGTCACGGAACTGTCACGGAAGTGTCAAGGAAGTGTCACGGAACTGTCACGGAAGTGTCAAGGAAGTGTCACGGAACTGTCACGGAAGTTGTCATGGAAGTGTCACGAAAGTATCACAGAAATGTTACACATGTTTTATTATGCCTGCCTCTTCTAATTCGTTCAAGATGGCAACAATCTCGTTATCGTTTGATGTATTTCCGGCTTGCTGTGATGCAATGAGCAACTTCAATCTATCTACCAATTCATTTGGATCATCCCAATACATGTATTCGATAGGTGCTGTGTTGTATGTCAACTTCAAACCACGACCACTGGAATTGGATCTGAACATTGGACGAATAATTTCTACGTATTTGAGTCTAGAGGAGGACTTCATACGTCCTGCAGAATTCAGATGAGCTTTGGTGAGCAAGAGTTTTTGCTTGTATGGGTTCGTATCATCTTTGGCAAAGGATGGATCATTATAGAAGAGTAATTGATAGAGGCCTGGGGTGCCACGGAACCGAAAGCCATCAAGAAGTATATCTCCAGTTCTTCGATGGAAATTCATTTCTTTTCCGTTGAGAGACCATTTCGATGTTACTGGATCATATTTGGGACCATAAACCGTATCGATATTTTCATCATTTGTCCAGTATTCAGTCAGATATTTTTGAGCCATCGCAGGATACTGATCAACGTAATCATGTATTGCAGCCGGTGAGATATTTTCACTATCTACAAAAAGTTCATCATCAGCATCGTCATAACCATCCTCATCATCATCTTCAGTATGCCCAGCATTATCAGCCACATCCATCATAGGTATGAAATTAGTTTGATTCAAATCCGATTGCTCCCTCTCCACCTCCCCATCCTCTTCCTCCTTCTTCTCCTTCTTCAACCCCAACGACTTTGCTCTGCTTCGCTTGATGTTTGAAAGTGTTCCATCGAGTTTTTCTTCTATGACCTTGGACGCGGAGGCAATTTGTTTCAAAGGTGATGTCAGTGGTTGGAATATTTTCTGTAACGCATCATCATCCTCAGACTTGCCCAATTTTAGTGCTAAATATTTTCTTCTGATTGATTTCGATAGTTCGTTGATTTTTTTCTTGCGCAGCGCATCAGCAACATCATCATGCATCTTGGTTGACGTCATCTTGATGAATGGTCCAGAGATCACAGTCTTATGAACTTATCGAAACCATTTCTATATCTGCCAGCATTCATATCGAAAGTTTTTGCAATCACCATCGCACCATATTGGTTGGAATTCCAACACTCTGAGCACAATGCTTTAAATTGATCGAATGACATGTCTGGTGACACATGCTCATCAAACACATGCTTCAAATTCATTTCATCCTGTCGAAATAACACCAACAGGTTACTGTTGTCTCGCACCAGCTGCTTCGGTATCTTAGAAAAAGTCTGGCATAGGTATGCTACGTCAATATCCTTGTGTCTACACATTGAAAAATATTCTCGAATTTTTTGCTGCTTGTCGCATGATACATCATCAAAAATGAATATCGAATTATTTTTCGCTTCTGATGGACTGATGACATCATCATTTTCTTTAAAGGGAAAATACCCAACACCTTTCACTGAATCCAACACTTGTTGCAGCAATTGATATTTCGGTTGGTACAACGACTTTGAATACACGTAAACGTTCTCGAATTTCGCGCCATTTGGATTGAACAGCAGGGAAAGCATCGCATTGGTCTTTCCACATCCGCTTGGTCCGCAGAAGATTGCTCTGAACGAATGGGGAAGCAGTTTCCCATGTTTACTATTTACTGGTGGTTTGGTTGACAAAATTTCATCCAAATTCACAATGGGTAACATCCGTTCTTGTTGAATGATCTTCATCATGTGATGATATATTTTTCATTTCATTAGGTATATGCAGAGTTGTCGAACTTCCTACACGTCAGTCTTCATGTTGCTCTACCACGGAGAGGGTGTGCTTAATTCTCTGATCGATAAACTTCCCATCGAATTACACATTCCAGGCTACAGATTTTGTGGTCCAGGTACCAAACTCGATAAAAGACTTGCAAGAGGAGACACCGGTATCAATCCGTTGGACGACGCGTGTCGAGAACACGATATCGCCTATTCACAAAATTCCTCAATAGAAGACAGGCACAAAGCTGATTGGATATTGGAAAATAGAGCGTGGGAGAGAGTCAAGTCGAAGAACGCTAAATTCAAAGAGAAGGCTGCTGCTTGGCTTGTCACCACCGGAATGAAGGTCAAACGAAAACTTGGCATGGGTCTTGTATCACAGCAATCCCTATCCAACATTATCAAATTCATAAAAAATGTACTATCAAAGTCAGATGGTGGTGGTGGTAGTACAACATCAGGAAGTGGTCTGAATAAATCTGCATTGAAAGCACTCCATGCAGCCAGAATGGCAGTCAAGAGGGCTGGCGGTAAAAAAAGAATCAGAGTACCAAGAATCATACCTCTTCCACACAGTGGCGGTATACTACCATTGATACCAATCTTTGCCGCCTTGGGAGCCCTAGGATCTCTAGCTGGAGGAGCCGGAGCAGTCGCAAAGACAGTCATTGATGCGAAAAATGCAAAGAAAAAGCTCGAAGAAGATCAAAGACATAATAAAGCAATGGAGGCTATCGGCAAGCAGGGTTCCGGCCTATTTCTACGCAAAACATCGAGAGGATTCGGACTGTACTTGAAGAAACAATCAAAAAACTCAAAAAACTTCTAGACAAGCTACCCAATAAATCAATGTACGATAAAGATGTGATAAAGTATGCCAAACAGCTGAAAATACCATATTTTCGAGGTGTTTTTATGCGGGACACTCTACCTTCCACCGGTCCATGGCATCGCGAGTGTGCTGTATTGAATTTGGATACCTCCAATCATGCGGGCACTCATTGGGTGGCTTACATAAAAAATGATAAAAAAGCCTTATATTTCGATAGTTATGGTAATCTGAAACCGCCCAGAGAATTGGCGCAATATTTGGGTGCCAGCACGAAAATCTTGTACAATAACAATCAATACCAGAATTTCAATCAAAGTAATTGTGGACGTCTATGTTTAGAATTCCTTTTTAATGAGACCAAGTAACTCGGTCATTGTGCATCAGTCATGTCTCTGATTGTGACGTTGAAAGGTCGTACATCTACGCTCTCCATAGACTTTTTGACACCACTTCAACTCGATCCAGACTCTGATTACGGACTAGCATTGTTGGGATTCCATTCATACAACAGTATACCGAATATCGACAAAGGATCAAAGTTTTATCTGCAAGATAAGACCAAGGCGGGAAAGATCATCGATATTCCCGAAGGTTCATACGACATTGTGGACATTGAGAAATTCATACGCAAAGAATTGGGCATCTCAAGTGCAAAGGACGTTGATGATATATTCTCGTTGAAGCCCAACAATAATACACTAAAGTGTGAGATTTCGAGCAAACAGTTTGCCATTGATTTTCGCCCGAAGGATAGCATAGCTCAAGTCTTGGGATTTTCAAATAGATTGTTGAACGCACAACAAGTTCACACTTCCGATTTGCCGGTCAGCATAACCGAAGTGAGAACCATTCACATTGATAGCAACGTTACTGCTGGAGCTCTCTACAACGACAGACCATCACATACGATCTACGAGTTTGCAGTTGCAGTCGATCCTGGTTACGCCATAGACGAGACTCCCAGAAATCTAATCTATCTACCTATAGTCAGCAGGCGGGAATTGCCCAACATTACACTCCAGATTCTAGACCAAGATTTCAGGCAGGTGAATTTTAGAGGTGAAGAAATCATAATAAGATTGGAATTGAAGAAACTCGCAAGATGGTACTAGTGTTTGATTACTCCTATAAATCAGATAATATACCATCATCAGCAACATCATCGGCACCAGTTCTCTCGACACCGTACACCAAAGCAGTCGTGTCTTCGAAGAGCAGCAGCAACAGAAAAACATTGACATTATCCAGTGTGCTGTTTCTGAAATCACTCAAAGACTACAATGTTGTTAGCACCCGTGTTCGACGTTTTCCGCAAACCCAGATTCGACGAAAGCATCACTAAAGTGGAATGGCGTACCTATTATCCATATGTGAAATCATTCGAGAACAATGATGTCATCGATATAACGGTTAATCAAGCAGATTCGTGGTTGGCCATGTTTGAAAGCATCATTACCATCAAGGGTAAATTGAAGGTGACCGGTGGTGGTACTGGTACATTAACCCACAATGCTGGAGCTTATCTCTTTGATTCCTGCACCTATGAATTGTGTAATAAAGAATTGGACACTGTCAGATATCCTGGAATAACGAGTACTGTGCGAGGATACTTGTGTTATACACCTGAAGACTCACGTCATCTAGCCATAGCAGGCTGGAACTATCCCAATGCTCCGATCCTCAACACCGATGGTACGTTTAGCATGAACATTCCACTGAAACATTTGTTTTCCATCTTCAATGATCATCAAGTGGCAACGTGGGGCAAGCAGTCAATCCGTTTAGTGAGAGCTCGCAATGATGCCAACAGTGTGAAGGTTGTCGAGAGAGCGAATACTGCTTTGCCAGGATCTCCTCAGACTCAAAGTATTGCTAAAATAACGATAGAAAGCATCAATTTGAAAGTGCCACATCTCACACCCAACGATGACATAAAGTTGCAGTTGTTGACACGTATCAAAGCAGATGAGTCTATGATGATACCGTTTCGCCGATGGGAATTGCACGAGCTACCAGCACTCACACAAGGATCTACCATAGAAATCTGGTCCGTCAAGACATGTTCTGCATTGGACAGTCCAAGATATGTTATAGTATTTTTCCAAACGAAAAAAGCCGATAATTTGCATGAAGACGTCACCTTGTTCGATAATGCCAACATCAAATCCATACGATTGGCTCTGAATAGCGACTATTATCCGCAAGAACGAATGCTATTGGACTTTTCCCGAGACCAATATGCTGACGCTCACTTCAACTATACAGAGTTCAACAAGAGCTACCATAACTGTCAAGAAAAGCGCTCTCTAGTAAACTTTGCCGAATTCAAATCCCGACCAATGTTTGTTATCGATTGCTCGAGGCGCCATCTGGGTCTAAAGTCGTCCACAGTTGACATAAAGTTGGACATTGAAGCGACTACAGGCTTCCCTCCCGACACCAAAGCCTATTGCATCATCATTCACGATCAAATCATGGAACATCTCCCACTCAGCGAAATTGTTCGAAATATTGCCTAGGTGGGTGTTGCTGCATCAGTCAGACGTCAGTTTGCTTCGAAGAGTCATGGAGATCGCACTGGTTGACATTCAAGGGTTCATGGTTGATGGTGAATTCATTCCAAAGGAAATGACCATTCGCATTGGCAAAAAGACGAGTCATTTTCTATTCAAGCCATCTGTAGAATTTTCGAGTTTGAGCAGAGAAGATAAAAAGATGGCAAATCATGTGGAGCGTTACGTTCATGGTTTAAAATATTCCAGTGGTTATGTGGATTTGAATGAGTTGGATCAAATACTACGAGATAACCTACAGCAGACAAACATCATCTACGTAAGAGGCCATCAAAAGATTCAGTTCTTGCAGCGAAAATGTGCAGAGTTGGAGATGACCAATCACATTGTTAATTTGGAAGATTTTGACAATTCTTGGTGGCAGCCAATAACGTTTCAACAATCCATTCCACCTTGCATGAATCATTTCCATGGAGGAAGGTTCCAGTGCAGTCTCCACAATGTCGATACTTTATATAATTGGTTATGTAATTTATTGCCAAAATAAAAAACTATATATCGTAATTTCAGAGTTTTTATTCATCACATCCCTTATTTCTCAGTATAATGAAAATAACATGTGAGATTAAAATGAGTGAACATATTAGTGTACAACAAAGTGTCAAAATTGCAATGATATTGACCGAATCTTGATCATCATCTAATTTTGCGGGGGATTTCTTCAATGTAAATGTCTGCCAGTCTCCCATTTCGCCGTCACTGCCATCAGAAAACGATAATTTCAATTTGTAGTCGATGCTGCTTTCATTAACATGTTGTGGCATGTCGATTGAATATACAGGTAGTTTGTTATCATTGACATACATTCTAGTCATCATCTTCCAATCACATTGTTGTGTACGATTCACATCAAAACATACGGCTACATTCCTTGTATTGTACGGTATGTTTGTGTAGAAGACGTTGTTGCTCAGAGCTGTCAATAGGATGAAGCTTGCTTTCAGTATCGCCATCTAGTAGCTGTGTTGGTTGAATTCTTCTTCTTCTCGATGTAGGTGTAGCTGTGCGTCTCGGTTCTGTGAACACCTTGTCCCAAATACTCAATTGCTCGAAATCTTTGAACAAACAAACTTTCTGCTCATACAATTGGATGTCTGCACTGAGCTTTCTAACTTTCAACCCAAATTCTTCTAGTGCACGTCTGTATTCGTCAGAAGACATGATACAACTGTTTTTTACATCCATACTTTCAACCCACATCTTATTACATCTCTTTCCCTCTCTCTCTCTCTCTCTCTATCTCCCTTTCTCAGTTTCGCTGTATCAAGCTACATTATAGCAGCTCTGCAGATTGCCGATTGGTATAATTTGCTAACGATTGACCAACGTACATTTCAGGTAAGTGTCTTTCAAGGAATAACTAATGAAAAACCTAAAATTCAAACTCCCACCCTAACGATGTCTATTAGATGAATCATTCTCGATTTTAACCAGTAATAAAACCTACTGATCAACTTCAACACCCTCTATCGCGAAAACTAAAATCAAAGATCATTCCTTGATGTAATAGCCTGATGAAGAATCACTCTATTGAAATAGAAACATAGTTTTCTCAAGTTTGCCTGCAAATAACATATTACCTCCAAATGAAGAGAAATCTGTAGCACCAATGTTTCCACGCCATTCTAGACATTTTTCGATTGAGCAGTTGGTACTATTGAAATTATAATAGCGCGCCAATTTAGTGATGTGCGTGACTGTCTTTAACATAGTGTATCAAACATATAGGCAAAGGATATTTCAAAGGCGAGTGAAAATTATTCTTTTTAAATTTATGAATTCATATTGATTTTGTATGTGTGACAAATAGTCTTAATTTGCATTAAGATCATTTGAAACTGATGTTTACTGAAATTTCAAAGTGAAAAGTCGGTGGCCGGTTACTAGATATTTATTTTTATTAAATTCCAGTAGCCGGACAAGTGTCCGACTACTGGCAAAGAAGAACACAACTTGTTGTTTCTTTTTGGCTTATTGATAATATGATCTATTGAGCATTTCTTTCATGCATCACATAATATGATTCTTTTGTAAAACTCAGTCCACTGTCCGGCTATACTGACTGATTCACCCTATACATTGAGAGGCTTAATATGAAAAATAGTCTTCATGTGTGCATATTATATTCAAGCATTGTTATGCATTTTATCTGCCACTGAATCCGCCGAATATTTCAAAATCTGATACTCTTACAATAGATGAACTATAGACAACAATTAACGAGTTAGTGTAAAGGACATACACGGGTTCTCTTATCGTTTTTTCACGAAATCAACGAACTACCGAAATCAAACAGCTGTTCAAGTTGGAGCGTTCAAACAGGATGCCGTTATCTTGGTTGTTCTATATTTGGCGTATACAGAAAATCATATTCTTTCAAAGCCTAGAAAGATGATTAAATCAGCTGAGTTATAGACTAAAATTAACGGATAATAAAGGAAATAATCCTATTATTATTGATTCTCTTATCGTTCCATATGAGATACAAGGAACTATCGAAATCACACAAAAAACAGCTGTTCAAGCTGAAACAAGAGCTGTTTTTAGTCCTAGACCTAATATTCAATATCCCACACTAAAAAATATTTCTGCTATACAGGGCGGGTCAGCAAGAAATGTCGCTACCTCGTTTTTCATTTTTGTGACTCTTAGAGTGATTATCATCGTAAAAATGTCAGTCGACCAAAGACAGTCAGCAAGTCAACCAAGTTTATGATTTCATCACACTACCTACCAGTCATTATACAGGGTTTTTAAATATATATTTTTGTATGTCAAGTTGAGTAGTCATTGTGAGTCTACTCGCCTACCAGGTGTTGAATAAAAACGGATAATTTTGACATCATTTATTTCTTAGATATTATACCAACATTTTCAAGTTCAGTAAGAATAAAGGCAATCTCGTTGTTGTTCTTATCTGATTCCATTAAATATCTCAGTCTATCCACCAAGATATTCGGATCTGTTCATTCATCTGAAATATCAAACTCTTCATTCCCAATACTGGCTTCAGGCTCCACGCTCGACTTTGGACGTTTAGGCTTTGTCTTATTTTTGAAGAGGGGTCTGATAATTTTATCGAATTTCTCCTTATCAGCTTGTCCTCGTAATCGCCCTAATCGATCTCTATGAATAGAGCTGATTTCTAGCATCTGTTTATAGATCTGATGATCCAGAGGCGTGTAATTTCGGGGGTTCTTGGAAAATAATAATTCCAAAAGACCCAGAGTACTTTTAAAATCGACATTATCTACGCCTATGTATTGGTCCTCAAAGCGTAGATTCTTATGTCCAAGTGTCCATCTGCCGTCAAGATATTTCGGTCCATAAGCATTATCATAATCTGCACAGTGATATTTATCTAATGCTTGCTCTGATGAATGTGGCTTAGACTCCATGATGTGAACGCTATGGTGTCTGATATACAACTGAAGACTCTTGAATACCTCTGAAGACATCTGAATACCTCTGGAGACATCTGAATACCTCTGAAGACATCTGAATACCTCTGAAGGCGTGATCTGAAGACCTCTGAATACCTCTGAATACCTCTGAAGACATCTGAAGGCGTGATCTGAAGACCTCCGAATCCATTAACTGCCATCCGCTAATCAGCTAGGTTATTCGAATTGGTGGCGTCCACTCTATGGGCATTCCTCATATGGTGGTATAGGTTAGTTTTATTCAAGAATTTCCCACATTTCTCACACAATAGCTGATGTCTATTATAGGTGAATTTTCTCTTTTTAAAACTTTCCCAGGTGTAATTGATGTTAAATGGAATCCGCTCTCCACTATTGAGGCATTCTATTATAAAACAATTATTACAAAGTTCTCGTACAGTACACAGCTGATGACAGCGCTCACAAATATTAGCCATGACTACTCTATAAGAGAATATATAGTTGTTTTCGTATCCTTCCACTCCCTACATACATCATATTGCAAACACCATCTGTCATACGTCATATGTCATGTATTACGCGACATCAGACATTTTTTGAAAATCTGACAACACCTTATCGACTTCATAAATAATAATTTCCAACGTCTGGCAACAATGTGACGGTTATCGCAAATATTTCACCATAAATTTATTTCGATGTGATACTTGTGTGTCTTATCTCTAGAACGCATCTCTCGCTTTGCTCTACCTCTACAGATCCGTTGCAAAAATAACCGCGCGCCAGCGATGGATATTATTTTCGACTCGATGAAATCTCCTGCAATGGCTTTGGTGAAATTCACTGAAGAAGAATTGCAGTACATTCCAGTAGAATGTCTCATTGAATATGCAGATCCTTATGGGCTATTGGCTGTGTGGCACAAACTTCCTCAAGAATATCGCAGCAACTTTAACCTACAAATCAAACTGCCATGCTTCGTTCATTATAATCGTCCCGATTGGACCACACACTGGGATGGACCGCCATCTTCTCAAGAGGCATGTCATTTTTGTAGAAAAGGATTACTTAAATAAATAGATTATTTATCTTCGTTTTCGTATTCTTTCACCCCCATGGGCTGCCCTGTATATATTTTTTTTTTCAATCTTCATCAACTCAAACACCCTGTATATATTTCTTTCAACTCAAACACTTCTTCCATGCTAAAACATGGGACCGCGAACCGTGGGACACTCTGTATATATTTTTTTTCAATTTTCAATCAACTCAAACGCCCTGTATATGAAAATTCAATCTTGTTATTGTCATTAAAGTCACAGTTTGAGGAATGGGTATACGAGCGCGCGCTTATCATTCTAAGGGATCTCTCGCTTTGCTAGAACTTCGAACGCCATGAAGGTAACGGCATGACGTCACCCACTTTAAAATAAATAAATAATCCAAGTATTCGTTTCCAATACGAGCGCGCGCTTATCATTCTAAGGGATCTCTCGCTTCACTGGATCTTCGAACGCCATGAAGCGAGACAGCGTTGCCACACACAATAATGTAACAATATTAACATCCAAACACATACGTCCGACAACGTTGCAGCACCGCGAGCTCGAGCCGCCTTACTCTCTACCTCGATAGATCCGTTGCAAAGATAAGCGCGCGCGCCAGCGATGGATATTATTTTCAACTCGAAGTTTCTTATCTCTGGAATGCATCTCTCGCTTCACTGTACCTCGATAGATCCGTTGCAAAGATAAGCGCGCGCGCGCCTGCGATGGATATTATTTTCGACTCGAAGTTTCTTATCTCTGGAATGCATCTCTCGCTTCACTCTACCTCGATGGATCCGTTGCAAAGATAAGCGCGCGCGCGCGCCAGCAATGGATATCCCGTTTGAATAGCATTTAAATAATTGAAATATCACGGAGGTCGGAATACCGCAGTGCGTATATACGCTGCCTCATAATGCAAAGGTCCCTGGTTCAATTTCCCCCACCGGCGGTGACAGCTTTTTTTAATTTATTTATTTAAAAATTCATCATGATTAAGATGTCATAACCTCACAATTTCAAATTTACCGCCATCAGCGCCGCCGCCATCTGCAAATTTGAACTTCGCGCCACCAGCGACACCAGCGACACCAGCGCCAACGCTAACTAGCGGCATTTTATTGAGGCTCTGGCGACCAATCCGCTTTGTATTACTACTGTTGGTGTATGTAGGAATCATTGAGAGGTCGGAGAGCAATCTGGGATGCGTGATACAGGATGATCGTTGTACTCCTGCCTTCCTGCTGATGTTTCTAAAGCGCCTCCAAGGGAAATATCATTACACTGCCCCCTCCTTAAAACGCATTCCTCCTGGAATGCACTCTGATCGTTATGAAGATAGGGACAACTGGTTTCATTTTTACAACGTGCAGTATGGTAGAAATAGCATGGCACTGTCTTCTCTCTTGGAGTTCCTTTGGAGTTCCAGCAGCATACCAGAATTTCAACTCCGGTGAATCCTAATAAAACCTCTAGCATGTTCCTTACAATTCTCCAATTCAAGCCATCCAGTCCACACCCCAGCTTTGGAACAGCAATCTTCTGTATGTCCTTCTCGAGTATGGTGCTTCGCAAGTCGACTAGCGTCTCCCAGAGGTCCTTGTAAGTGGGTTTCTCAGAAGATCTTCCTTTCGTTATAAGATGAAACAGAGACCTTTTCCCTTCAGCGCTGATATCTTCTATTTCTAGTGCTCGACCGACGGAGGGACCTTGTTGATGAAGCTCCTCTAACTTCCCAAACTTCCTCATGAACTTGTTCGCTATTCCTTGAGACATCTGAAGATCCTCGGCGACGCAGTGAGCTAGTGCGTATTCTACAGGAATGGCAAAAAGGTCGCGGTGCTCTTCCTTGGTGACGCCAAACCTGGCCTTTGATGAACCACTGTATGTCCCAATGAATTCGTCGAAGGTAAGCTCTTTTTCTTCCGGACAAATTTGTTGAACTTGTTGATCTTGTGTTCCCTCGAATGGTGCTAGTCTGTTGAAATGAACGACTCTTGGTTTGCCACTGGGTTCTTTATTGATGCGGTATATGACATCGTTGATCTTCTTCTTGACGGTATAAGGTCCTTCCCAAGATCTCTGTAGTTTTGGACAAATACCTCGTTTCCTTTGTGGATTGTACAACCACACCAGGTCTCCTTCTGCGTATCCTGCACCCCCAGCTCTGATGTCGTACCGGTCTTTCATGCGATCACTGGCGATTTTCAGATTAGAACGAACCAATTCGTGAATATCGTTCATTTTTTTCATCAGATTCGTGACGTAATCTTCTCCCACTATGTCCTCACCAGGTCTACATCCGAAGACCAAGTCACATGGAAGCCTCATCTCTCGGCCAAATAGAACCTCCGCCGGAGTCTGTCCTGTAGATTCCTGTACCGCAGATCTGTAGGCCATCAAGAAGAAAGGAAGATGTTGATCCCAGTCTTTTTGGTGTTGATCAACGACTTTGCAGAGATACCTCCCTATGGTTCGGTTCATTCGCTCCACCATGCCATCTGACTGTGGATGCAATGGAGTTATAATAATAATAATAATAATAATAATAATAATAATAATAATAATAATAATAATAATAATAATAATAATAATAATAATAATAATAATAATAATAATAATAATAATAATAATAATAATAATAATAATAATAATAATAATAATAATAATAATAATAAATCGTCTTTATTCATCTTGCAACAATATCAGTACATTAAATTTATAAAGAATAATTATTGTAGTACAAAGATGAAGAGGCGAAGTGTCAGCTGATGCTGTTTTACAACTTAACCCTTGAAGAAAAAGAAGGAATAAAGAGAAAAAAAGGTATAGAATACAATAGTACTATTGAACATATTATAAAGAGAATTGCCATCGATAGTTTGATAATCGGAAAAGTCTTGAGCTCGAGTTGTTCTTGTTTTCTTGATTCCTAACTTCTCGGTCATCTTCTTAAACACTTCACTCTCGAAGTTCCGGCCCTGATCAAAGTGAAGTTCCAATGGCACCCCAAAACGACTGATGAGTTGATTCATCAGGACATCGGCGACAGTTACGGCTTCCTGGTTCGGGATCGCATACGCTTCCACCCACTTGGTGAAGTAGTCCATGCAGACAAGGATGTATTTATTTCCATTATCAGTCACTGAAAACGGCCTCGCAATATCCATAGCAATCCTCTCGAAAGGACTTCCAACATTGTACTGTCTCATGCGTGCCCTTGGTTTACGATGAGGGCCATTGCTGGCAAAGCACACAGTGCATTTACGGCACCACTCTCTGACGTCGTCACTGCAGTTCACCCAGTAGAACCGCTCCCGTACCCGCTGCAGTGTCTTCCTCACTCCTAGATGTCCCCCTGAAGTTCCATCATGTACATATCCAAGTACTTCCGACACTCGGCTCCTAGGAATGACCAACTGCATCCGATTATCTGACCCATCATCGCTCTCGAGATTCCTCTTGAGCAGGTCATCTTCTAATACCAAGGAGTCCCACTGACTCCAGTACGCCTCCAAAGTCTGTGAAGATGGCGCTACTTCTTGCCAAGAAGGACGACGATTCGCTTTCTACCATTCTCGAAGCTTGCGAAGTTCTGGGTCCTTTTCTTGCTCTTGCTTGACTGCTGCAGGTAACCAATCTCCATTGACAACGGTGGTTCTATAGAGGGCTGCTTCCTTATCCTCCAAACGACTACAATGTGGGCACTCAGGTGTACATGGCCTTCTGGACAATGCATCTGCATTCTTATGGCTCGTCCCCACTCGGTGTGCTATCTGGAAGTCATATTCTTGGAGCCTCTCGATCCAACGAGCTACTTGGCCTTCGGGGTTCTTGAAATTCAGGAGCCATTTCAATGCAGCGTGGTCCGTCCTGAGTAGGAATTTTCACCCATAGAGGTACTTATAGAAGTGCTCCACCGATTTTACCATGGCCAATAGTTCCCTCCTGGTAACGCAGTAGTTCCGTTCTGCCTTCGATAGCACCTTGCTGAAGTAACCGATCACCCGCTCTTGCCCATCTTGATACTGCGAAAGGACTCCACCAATGCCGATATTACTGGCATCTGTGTCAAGAATAAATTGTCCTTGTGGAAATGGATACCCAAGAACCGGTGTCGTGGTCAAGCGTTCCTTCAGAGCATCAAAGGCGACCTGGCATTCTGGATCCCAGTGGAAGGGACGTGCTTCCTCGGTGAGACGAGTCAGGGGCTTTGCGATATCCGAAAACATTCGAACGTAACGTCGATAATAAGTGCAGAGCCCAAGAAAGCTCCTGAGTTAATGCTTATCTCTTGGTACTGGCCATTGTTTCACTGCTCGTACCTTCTCAGGGTCGACTTCCACACCCTGCCTTCCTACGACGTGTCCCAAGTAGTTAACCCGTTTCTGCAGCAGATGACATTCCTTCAGATTGTCGTTGTTTACCCATTTGCCTATTGTACTCATCATTATTCCCTTCAAATTCGTCTTATACGGTCACTGTCATCGTATCTGCTTCAACTTTATGCATGCCAGTTGCTGGACTGCAAAGTTACAGTGTAAACATAGTCAAAGTCGAAGTTTCTCGTTCTGCAAGCTGTGTGAACTATACCCACTTGAGAGTCGTCTAATATGGTCAATGTGCACAAGGATGAAGTCGATGTATCTTCATTTGCCTATTGTACTCGTTATATACCCTTCAAACTCGTCTTATACGGTCATTGCATCCGTATCTGCTTCAACTGTATGCATGTCAGAGACTAGACTGCAGAGTTACTGTGTAAACATACCCAGAGTCAAAATTTCTGTTTTGCAAGCTCTGTGCGTTATATCCGTTTGAGAGTCGTCTTATATGGTCAATGCAAACTTGTCTGCTTGAATAGTGTCAATGTAAGATAAAAGGATAGAGAGATATAGTGTGCACAAGGATGAAGTCGATGTATCTTCATTTGCCTATTGTACTCGTTATATACCCTTCAAAGTCGTCTTATACGGTCACTGCAATCGTATCTGCTTCAACTGTATGCATGTCACATGCTTGACTGCGAAGTTACAGTGTAAACATAGTCGAAGTCGAAGTTTCTCGTACTGCAAAACGTGTGCGTTATACCCGCATGAAGTCGGCTCATATGTTCAATGCAAACTTGTCGGCTTCAATAGTGTTCATATGAGGTGATAGGATAGAGATATATATTGTGTACGACGATGACGTCGATGTATCCCCATTTGCCTATTGTACTCGTTATATACCCTTCGACGTCGTCTTATACGGTGACAGCCATCGTATCTGCTTCAACTGTATGCATGCCAGATGTTATACTGCAGAGTTACAGTAAAAACATAGTCGAAGTCGAAGTTTCTTGTTCTGCAAGCTGTGTGCGTTATACCCGCTTGGGAGTAGTCTCATATGGTCAATGAGAACTTGTCTGCTTCAAGAGTGTCCATGTGGGATGATAGGATAGAGAGATATAGTGTGCACTACGATGAAGTCGATATAATCTTATTCGCATGTTGTACTCGCTATATACCTTCCCAAGTCGTCTTATATGGTCACTGCAGTTGTATCTGTTCTAACTGTATGCATGCCAGATGTTATACTGCAGAGTCACAGTGTAAACATAGTCGAAGTCGAACTTTCTTGTTCTGCAAGCTGTGTGCGTATTACCTGCTTGGAAGTCGTCTCATATGGTCATTGCGAACCTGTCTGCTTCAATAGTGTCTATTTAAGATGATAGGATGAAGAGATATAGTGTGCACAACGATGAAGTCGATGTATCTTCTTCCGCCTATTGTAACTGTTATAATCCCTTCAAAGTCGTCTCATAAGGTCACTGCAATCGTTTCTGCATCAACTGTATGCATGTCAGATGCTAGACTGCAGATTTACAGTGTGAACATAGTCGAAGTCAGAGTTACTTGTTCTGCAAATTGTGTGCGTTATTTCCGCCCAGAAGTCGTCTCATATGGGCATCGCGCACTCGTCTGCTTCGATAGTATCCATGTGAGATGATGGAATAGGAAGATAGAGTGTGCACTTTGATGGAGACGATGTATCTTTATTTGCCTATTGAACTCGTCATATACCCTTCAGATTCGTCTTATACGGTCACTGCCATCGTATCTGCTTCAACTGTATGCATGTCAGATGCTTGACGGCAGAGTTACAGTGTGAACATAGTCGAAGTCGAAGTTTCCTGTTGTGCAAGTTGTGTGCGTCATACTCGCTTGGGAGTCGTCTCATATGGGCATCGGGAACTCGTCTGCGTCAATAGTATTCATGTGAGATGATAGGATATAGATATGAAGTGTGTACGACGATGAAGTCGTTGTATCCTCATTTGTCTATTGTATTCGTTATTTACCCATCAAAGTCGTCTTTTACGGTCACTGTCATCGTATCTGCTTCAACTGTATGCATGCCAGTTGCTGGACTGCAGAGTTACAGTGTAAACATAGTCAAAGTCGGAGTTTCTTGTTCTGCAAGCTGTGTGAGTTATACTTGCTTGGAAGTCGTCTCATATGGTCAATGCGAACTTGTCTACTAGATAGTGTCGAGGTGAGATGTTAGGATAGAGAGATATAGTGTGCACAACGATGAAGTCGATGTATCTTCATTTGCCTATTGTACTCGTTATATACCCTTCAATGTTGTCTTATACGTTCACTGCAATCGTATATGCTTCAACGGTATGCATGCGAGATGTTATACTGCAGAGTTACGGTGTAAACATAGTCGAAGTCGAGGTTTTTTGTTCTGCAAGCTGTGTGCGTTATACCCGCTTGGGAGTCGTCTCATATGGGCATCGGGAACTCGTCTGCTTCAATAGTATCCATGTGAGATGATAGGATAGAGATATATAGTGTGTACGACGATGAAGTCGTTGTATCCCCATTTGCTTATTGCACTCGTTATATACCCTTCAAAGTCGTCTCATACGGTCACTGTCATCGTATCTGCCTCAACTGTATGCATGTCAGATGCTGGACTGCAGAGTTACAGTGTAAACATAGTCAAAGTCAGAGTTTCTTGTTCTGCAAGCTGTGTGAGTTTTACCCGCTTGGGAGTCGTCTTTTATGGTCAATGCAAACTTATCTACTTGATAGTGTCAAGAAAAGATGTTAGGATAGAGAGATATAGTGTGCACATCGATGGAGTCGATGTATCTTCATTTGCCTATTGTACTCGTTATATACTCTTCAATGTCGTCTTATTCGTTCACTGCAATCGTATATGCTTCAATTGTATGCATGCCAGATGTTAAACTGCAGAGTTACAATGTGAACATAGTCGAAGTCGAAGTTTCTTGTTGTGCAAGTTGTGTGCGTTATACCCGCTTGAAAGTCCTCTCATATGGGCATCTGGAACGTCTGCTTCAATAGTATCCATGTGAGATGATAGGATAGAGATATATAGTGTGTACGACGATGAAGTCGTTGTGTACCCATTTGCCTATTGTACTCATTATATTTCTTTCAAATTCGTCTTATACGATCACTGTCATCGTATCTGCTTCAACTGTATGCATGTCAGTTGCTGGACTGCAGAGTTACAGTGTAAACATAGTCAAAGTCGGAGTTTCTTGTTCTGCAAGCTGTGTGAGTAATACCCACTTGAGAGTCGTCTTATATGGTCAATGTGCACAAGGATGAAGTCGATGTATCTTCATTTGCCTTTTGTACTCATTATATACCCTTCAAAGTCGTCTCATACGGTCACTGCATCCGTATCTGCTCCAACTGTATGCATGTCAAAGGCTAGACTGCAGAGTTACTGTGTAAACATACCCGAAGTCGAAATTTCTTGTTATGCACGCTCTGTGCGTTATATCCGTTTGGAAGTCGTCTTATATGGTCAATGCAAACTTGTCTTCTCGAATAGTGTCAATGTAAGATGATAGGATAGGGAGATATAGTGTGCACAAGAATGAAGTCGATGTATCTTCTCTTGCCTATTGTACTCGTTATATACCCTTCAAAGTCGTCTTATACGGTCACTGCAATCGTATCTGCTTCAACTGTATGCATGTCACATGCAAGACTGCGATGTTACAGTGTAAACATAGTCGAAGTCGAAGTTTCTCGTACTGCAAATCGTGTGCGTTATACCCGCATGAAAAGCTGCTCATATAGTCAATGCAAACTGGTCGGCTTCAATAGTGTTCATATGAGGAGATAGGATAGAGATATATATTGTGTACGACGATGAAGTCGTTGTTTACTCATTTGCCTATTGTACTCATTATATTATCTTCAAATTCGTCTTATACGGTCACTGTCATCGTATCTGCTTCAACTGTATGCATGCCAGTTGCTGGACTGCAGAGTTACAGTGTAAACATAGTCAAAGTCGGAGTTTCTTGTTCTGCAAGCTGTGTGAACTATACCCACTTGAGAGTCGTCTTATATGGTCAATGTGCACAAGGATGAAGTCGATGTATCTTCATTTGCCTATTGTACTCGTTATATACCCTCCAAAGTCGTCTTATACGGTCACTGCATCCGTATCTGCTTCAACTGTATGCATGTCAGAGGCTAGACTGCAGAGTTACTGTGTAAACATACCCAAAGTCGAAATTTCTGTTTTGCAAGCTCTGTGCGTTATATCCGTTTGGGAGTCGTCTTATATGGTCAATGCAAACTTGTCTGCTTGAATAGTGTCAATGTAAGATGATAGGATAGAGAGATATAGTGTGCACAAGGATGAAGTCGATGTATCTTCATTTGCCTATTGTACTCGTTATATACCCTTCGACGTCGTCTTATACGGTCACTACAATCGTATCTGCTTCAACTGTATGCATGTCACATGTTTGACTGCGAAGTTACAGTGTAAACATAGTCGAAGTCGAAGTTTCTCGTACTGCAAATCGTGTGCGTTATACCCGCATGAAAGTCGGCTCATATGGTCAATGCAAACTTGTCTGCTTCCATAGTGTTTATATGAGGTGATAGGATAGAGAGATATAGTATATTGTGTACGACGATGAAATCGATGTATCCCCATTTGCCTATTGTACTCGATATATACCCTTCGAAGTCGTCTTATACGGTGACAGCCATCGTATCTGCTTAAATTGTATGCATGCCAGATGTTATACTGCAGAGTTACAGTGAAAACATAGTCGAAGTCGAGGTTTCTTGTTCTGCAAGCTGTGTGCGTATTACCTGCTTGGGAGTCGTCTCATATGGTCATTGCGAACTTGTCTGCTTCAATAGTGTCTATGTAAGATGATAGGATAAAGAGATATAGTGTGCACAACGATGAAGTCGATGTATCTTCTCTCGCCTATTGAACCCGTTATAATCCGTTCAAAGTAGTCTCATACGGTCACTGCAATCGTTGCTGCATCAACTGTATGCATGTCAGATGATAGACTGCAGAGTGACAGTGTGAACATAGTCGAAGTCGAAGTTACTTGTTCTGCAAGTTGTGTGCGTTATTCCCGCTTAGAAGTCGTCACATATGGGCATTGCGCACTCGTCTGCTTCAATAGTATCCATGTGAGATGATGGGATAGAGAGATAGAGTGTGCACTTTGATGAAGTCGATGTATCTTCATTTGACTATTGAACTCGTCATATACGTTTCGGAGTCGTCTCAAACAGTCACTGTCATCGTATACGGTCACTGTCATCGTATCTGCTTCAACTGTATGCATGCCAGTTGCTGGACGGCAGAGTTACAGTGTGAACATAGTCAAAGTCGAAGTTTCTTGTTCTGCAAGCTGTGTGCGTTATACCTGCCTGAAAGTCGTCTTATATGGTCAATGCGAACTTGTCTGCTTCAATAGTGTCCATGTGAGATGATAGGATAGAGAGATATAGTGTGTACGACGATGAAGTCGATTTATCCCGATTTGCCTCTTGTATTCGCTATATATCCTTCGAAGTCGTTTTATATGGCCATTGGAATCGTATCTGCGTCAACTGTATACATGTCAGATGCTAGACTGCAGAGTTACAGTGTAAACAATGTCGAAGTCGGAGTTTCTTGTTCTGCAAGCTGGGTGCGTTATACCCTCTTGGAAGCCGTCTTGTATGGTCATTGCGAGCTTTTCTGCTTAAATAGTGTCCATGTGAGATGATAGGATAGAGATACATAGTGTGTAAGACGATGATATCGATGTATTCCCATTTGCCTATTCTACTCGTAATATACCCTTCGAAAACGTCCTATACGGTCACTGCTATCGTATCAGCTTCAGATGTATGCATCTCAGATGCTAGACTGCAGAGTTACAGTGTAAACATACTCAAAGTCGAAATTTCTCATTTCAAAAGCTGTGTGCGTTATACCTGCTTGGGAGTCGTCCTATATGGTCAATGCAAACTTGTCTTCTAGATAGTGTCGAGGTAAGATGTGAGGATAGAGAGATATAGTGTGCACAATGATGAAGTCGATGTATCTTCATTTGCCTATTGTAATCGTTATATACCCTTCAATGTCGTCTTATACGTTCACTGCAATCGTATATGCTTCAACTGTATGCATGCCAGATGTTATACTGCAGAGTTACGGTGTAAACATAGTCGAAGTCCAGGTTCATTGTTCTGCAAGCTGTGTGCGTTATACCCGCTTGGAAGTCGTCTCATATGGGCATCGAGAACTCGTCTGCTTCAATAGTATCCATGTGAGATGATAGGATAGAGATATATAGTGTGTACGACGATGAGTCGTTGTATCCCCATTTGCCTATTGTACTCGTTATATACCCTCCAAAGTCGTCTCATACGGTCACTGTCATCGTATCTGCTCCAACCGTATGCATGCCAATTACTGGACTGCAGAGTTACTGTGTGAACATAGTCAAAGTCGGAGTTTCTTGTTCTGCGAGCTGTGTTAGTTATACCCGCTTGGGAGTCGTCTATATGATCAATGCAAACTTGTCTACTTGATAGTGTCGAGGTAAGATGTTACGATAGAGAGATATAGTGTGCACAACGATGGCGTCGGTAACTTTTTTTTTATCGATTGGAGCGCACGAAAGTGAATCCCTATAATGTTCAAGTAACATCGTGCGTTCCTAATGAAGAATAGGGACAGGAGGTAGGAATTGGAATTTCTTTTTAACTTTTGGAGATTATATATTATTTGCCTATTGTACTCGTTATATATTCTTCAATGTCGTCTTATACGTTCACTGCAATCGTATATGCTTGAACTGTATGCATGCCAGATGTTATACTGCAGAGTTACAGTGTGAACATAGTCGAAGTCGAAGTATTTAGTTGTGCAAGTTGAGTGCGTTATACCCGCTTGGGAGTCGTCTCATATGGGCATCAGAAACGTCTGCTTCAATGTATCCATGTGCCTGGGGCTTGGGTGGCTACCAGGAGCGTCGGCAGGTGACGGATAGCCGGACTACCTGCAGCGCAGACTGTGCAACCACAGGCACGCTGCAGGCCACCACCGAATAAACAATAAGGTGGCGCTGAGCAACCCTCCAATTCAAGGTGTTACGCGATCCGTGGCGGTGGGAGAGCACCGTCTCGAACGGAGCCTCGAGGATACCTGGCGACCTCCTCGAGTACCAGCCTTGCCACGCCGTGCGGGGCTCCGGCGTGGTCGACTGCCAGTTCCCTAGCTATTCGTGGGACCAACATGAAGAAGGATTATAATAAAAAAAAGGGAAGATAGAGCGGGATGTGACCGCAACCCAAGACGCTCAACCGCGTCCTGGCACCTCTCATGCACCGAGCTCACCTCAGGACACAGAGAGGGAGAAACAGAAGAAAGAGGGAGAACCAGCGGAGCAAGCATCCGACAAGGGTTCCTCCTCCAGAAAATCCTTCGTGAACCGGAGGAGACAAATGCCGCTGCCACCTCCAGGCAAGCCCGGAGGCATCGACGATCCGCTGAGAAGGGGCCTCAGCGGGACAGGAGTAAGATGGTACCTTCGCTTCCTCGAACAGGGCTTGACACCTGAGGAAGCAAGAAGGGAAGCTGTCGGAAGGAAGAAACCCCAGGAGTTGCCACCTCAACAAACGGAGAAGAGGGGGCCTAAAACTCAAACGCCCCCTCAACGTCCAAATACGAAGAGGAGGAGAACTGAAGCGGGAAGTAGCACCGCCACTGCTAAGCAAACTGGGCAAACCACCAGCTGTGCTGAGGCAGTCAGCACAATAAAAATAGCAATCCTCCCAAAAAACTACCCGGAGGAGACGCTGGGTGCGGAGCAGCTTACAGCACTGGAGGACGCAATCGTGCAGGAGATGATACTGGGCGCGGAATGCAAACTCCAATTCGGGGGAATTCACTTCCGCCCCAGTATGCTCGTGGTAGACTGCGTCAACCAGGAAACGGCGGACTGGATGAGGGCAAAGGCCCCCAGTTTGAGCACCTGGGAAGGTTCAGAGCTGATGGTGTGCCTGGGAGACGACATCCCAAGGGTGCACACCATCACAGTGTTCTTTCCCAGGAGCACGGACCTCGAACCAGAGAAGTTGCTCACCCTAGTGAGCACACAGAATAGGGGGCTCCGAACCCAGCTGTGGAAAACACTAGGAAGCAAGAAGGAGGGCAACGGCCAGCTTCTTAACCTTGGAATAGACGACGAGTCCTGCGAGGCCATCAAGAATATGGGCTACACCATATTCTACAGGTTCGGGAAAATCCCCGTTCATGGCCTTCGCAAGGACTCGAGTGAGAAGAAGAAGGTAGAAGAGGGAAGCAAGACACCATCAGCTACCACTGCCACAGAAACTACTGTGGCCAGCGAAGCCGAATCGACTGGGAGTATGAATCAGGATACCACGGTCACTCCCAGCGAAGAAGAGCTAATGCTGCTGGATGATGAGGAGGCAAGCACTCCAACACACTAGCAGCAATGGCTAACACAGCACCAGTCAGGTTTGCCAAGGTGAATACTCACCACGCTAGGGGGGCATCAGCCGCCTTATCGAGGGTGTTCACCGGGGCACACTTGGGAGTTGTGTTGATCCAAGAACCTTGGGTCAACAGAGGGCAGATCAAAGGACTGCCGAATAAAGAAGGTAAGGTTATCTGGGATGTCAGGCATGACAACCCTAGAGCTTGCATACTAATCAGAAATGACATTAATTATGCTTGTCTTTCAGAATTTATGACGAGGGACTTAGTGCCTGTACGGGCCAAGATCCACACAGGGCACTTACACCTCGACATAGTAATAGCCTCAGGTTACTTTGCTGGAGATGGGCAAGCACCACCAGAAGAGGTACAGAGGCTATCCGACTACTGCAGCAGGAGCAAACTACCCCTCCTGCTGGGCTGCGATGCCAATGCCCAAAACACCATCTGGGGAAGTACGGACACCAATCAAAGAGGTGAGCAATTGCTAGAATTCATACTTGCGGCTAACTCAAGTATACTGAATGTGGGGTCTACCCCCACCTTTGTAACTAGGGCTAGACAAGGAGTATTAAATATAACGCTCGGCGGTCCGAGCATTAGTAGAAGGGTTAGACATTGGAGGGTCTCAGACGAACCCTCCCTCTCTGACCACAGAATCATAATGTTCAATGTAGAAGGGCTTGTGACAGAAACCACCTTCATTAGAAATCCTAGAAACACAGACTGGGAAAAATACACCACCAATCTTAAATGTAATTTAGAACAAATCAAGTTCAATGGCAAAAGTCACGTCGAATTTGAGCAGACATTAGAAGCAGTTAATGGGGCAATCATGGATGCATACGAATCCAGCTGCCCTATTAGAGAGAAGAAATCACACAGTGGTACCATTTGGTGGAACGAACACCTGTCAAATCTAAGATCCGAGGTCCGCCGGCTATTCAACAAGGCCAAGCGGGACGGAGATTGGCAGGGTTGCACCGAAAGGCTGACAATTTATAACAAAAAATTAAGGAAAGCTGAGAGAAATACCTTCAGGAACTTTTGTGAGACAATCACTTCAAGTCCACCTGCAGCCAGACTGTACAAGGCCATGGCGCGGGGCAGGGAGCAAGGACCAATGTCTCTCAGAAGATCAGATGGTAGCTATACAGAAGATGAAGAGCAACGAGCTCTCCTTAGTAGATATATATTAGGAATCCTGTTACAGCTTCAATTGATATTAATTGATGTTAATTGATGACCGGGCAAAGTTCATCAGACTAATTTATTTTAATTAACGTAATGATCCATCAGATGAATTAATCAATGGATTCATCAGACTAATTATCTTCAATTGTACGATAATTTTTAAATTGAACACTCCCTTCTACTTTGGCTATAAATACTCTGGTGTAGTCTTGATTTCATTAGTGAACATGCAAGATAGAGACTTATTGGATATAATTATACAAAGTGGTGATTGTCGTGTGGTCGAAACAAAACAGTGTTGCGTTTGCAAAAAAATTATCAATCGAACATATCTATCAAGTGGTTGTTGGTTGAGCAGACCAAAATTGACAATTGAATTGTGCAAACGTCTTTGCAAGCAAACGAGGCCAATAAAAGTCGTCAGATCTTACGCGAAGGATCCTTTACTAGTACTGCTGTCACCCAACCATGAACATTTCTGAAAAAACGGAGAAAATTGAAGAGAACTGGGATAATGATGACTATTCCACTTATGTACCATGTGTAGAAGACAAGGACATCATCAGATCTCCACCAATTGGAAAAGGCAAGAGGGAAAGAAGGAGATTCCGAATGGAAGAAAGAATTCGACATAGTCGAATTGAGAATCTACTAACCCAGAGAGAACAGAATACTTGGGCTGATAATGTTTTCAATGATAAAAATAGATTTTGTGATAAAAAATTTAACTCCGATAAATGAATCGCATATTTTGTCTCTGACATGTTTTCAATAAATACATATAAAAGTACATGATATTTTCAGTTCATCAGAAGTTGTGACCATGATCACACCTCAATGTTTAGTTTTACAAGTGATTCTTCAAGGCTTTCTCTATATCGCACAACCTTATAATATAAGAGAAGTATTCATATGTTTCGATAGTTATGGTACACGAAATGAAAGTTGGCCTTCTAAATGGGTAAGAATGGAATCAGCTACAATAAATAATGTTTCAACTCTCAAATCACTCATACCCACCAATAGCACTATGTACAAGTTGCGATTGCGAAAGGGCAGTGGCTCCACCATTGATTCTGACTGGTGTGAACTAAATCCATCTCCCCCACTACACCATGATACAAATATAATGAAGGATGATGCGGAATTCAGAATAGTCGATTGGGTAACGTACTACACAGCAGTGTGTGCATCATTGTTGCTGTTCAACCTCATTGTTACAACATGTCTAAAGATTGCCCTAACTGTTTATTGACCGAACTCGTAAATAAACACCGAAACCGAAATAAAAAATTGTATGATTTTACCGAAGAAGAGCTCCAGAATTTTCCACTACATTATCTCATTAAAAATGTAGGTCCGATGGAATTTCTTTATGCATGGGACAAACTGCCATCAAAATATACAGAGAATTTCGAACTTCGGATCCAGCTACCATGCTTCGTCCACTTCAATCGCCCTGAATGGAGAGATCATGTAGACGGCCTTCCTCAAGCTGTCATGTTTGTAGATGGGGTCTCGAGCGGTGTGGATAGTATTAATATTTTGTATTGAATAAATGTAATAAAACAAATTCACTCGATAATGATTTTTATTTCATATGTCACAAATATAACATATTATAATCCATAATTACAATATACAAATGGAAATCACATCAAAACTATTGGTCAGAGTCTTTCTCGTCAATCAAATCTTGAGCTATTTCCAAAAACTCATCCAAAGTTCCAGTGATAGCTCCTGGTGTTATAAGCAAATGACCCCAAGCCAAAGTTTTCACATCAGAAGGAATTTTATAGCGCTTATCATCAGCAGATGACAAAGCGACTTTATTTCTTAATTCCGTATGAATGGTGTGGAGAGAAGAAGTGAACATATACATCTTACGTGATATTGTTCCACCATTTTCTACAATATTCAGATAGTCTGAAAACTGAATTTGGTTTTTGACCACGTTTTTTGAGACACCTTTGGCTTTTTTCATCACATCACCTGCTTTTACACAGTATGCTTTCGCACCAGTACCATAGAAAGATTCAATAGGTCTTGCGGCATATTCATCTTTCATGCGTCCTATAACAGATTTCGATTTGGGTATTTGGTGTATATTGTCTATGGGATAATTTGACGTATCGAAAAATTGGATATTTTCTTTCATTTCATTATAGAAATTTTCTGTGAATATTTCTAGAATCAATGAATCCGTATCGGTGTAGCATAATGTTGCTTTATCACCATATTTTGTTTTGATGTATCCATAGAAAAAATCGTAAATGATAGTTTTCGAAATATCCAATACCGAAAATCCAACATACATTGGTTTATCATAACATACACTAGTCTTTTCCAACTGAATTGCAACCAAGTTCTCACTGAATTCTGTACTGCATTTGAAATGTGGTTTGGCTATCAGAGCCCTTGCCCCCAGAGAATTAGTCCTATTTTCCCAGCGTGAGCAAAGTTTCAAGTCAATTCTTTTGTCGACATTTTCCATGGTTTTTCCAAATATTGAATTTATCAATAATTTGAAGAGTTCTCGTTCAAATTCGTTTACTGCGGAATTCCGAAGGTGCGTGTTCAGGTCAATATATGGCCTCAACCACGCCGATTGGGAGAATTCTAAGATTCTATGGATTTTTTTCAGTTTCAAACCATATTTCAAACACTGTTTCAAATTTCGGTAATGAATAATGTATTTGCATTTGTTTCGTAAATTGGGGATCAGTTTGGCACTCTTACTCTTTGGCGGGATCATTTGTTCTGGGCAAAATGGTAAATCGTTGTGATCATGGTGTAGGTTGGCTGGATATTCCAAGTCCACTTCTAAAACGTATCCTTTTGATGAGTCGTCCTCGATCGCATGACAGTCAAAGTTTTCGATATCCTCAGACTCAACCCACTTAAAATCACCTGTTGGAAGATGACTTGCCATACTTGCTCCATATAAATTTGTTGCATCCAAATACATGATGTATGATGTTGGTTTCTGAGAATCGAAGTTTGGTAGGAATTTATTATTGGCCACAGCTCTTCTTTTGCTACATTGTGCCACCCCTCCTCGAATACCCTTCTTGAAAAAATGTATCATATCTATATCAGTCAAGAGCTGAAGTTCAATTTGTGTATAACGTAACATAGCATCCCAGCTCAGTGCAGGTGCTGTCAGATAGTGGGCAGGATCTAGCTTGTATTGTTGCATGCATACTTTTCTGAAATTCTCAAAGACGTCTGCTAGCAGCAGACAATCGGATTTCAAATAAACATCGGCGTAATCTCCCAATGTTTTACATTCGAAGGTATCCCACACATCTATAGCTCTATTATAATCCATGTCTGAAAGTGATTCGCCGGTTAATTCATTATAGAACTTTTCTTTCGGCGGTAGTTGAGTTTCTTCCAATTTTCCCAAGCAGTCCACATAGTTGTAAGGAAAAACTCCTTTTTGTCTTATTAGATCAAATTGTTTGTTATCTTGGAAGTATTTTCGAACCTCGTTACACTGCTGAACCTCCAAATTTTTGCTGAGTTTGTCGAGAGATTTTGGTAAAAATCGAAAGGAGTCTACAAATCTCAACTGGATATATTCATCAAATACTCTTGATAATTTAGATTTATTAACCAATACTGACTTGGAGAATGAAATATACTTTTCTTTAGTTTGGGCTATTACTGATATTCTTTTTCCCTTCTTAGCTTATTTCTTGATGAAAAGATGAGAATCATAAATTGTGAGGTTGTGGAAGAATACTGGAATAGTCTTTGAGGTCTTGTAGTTCAGGTTACAAATAGAATGGGCGGCTGCGCGGAACTTCCCTGTGTAGTGGCAGTGATCGCGAACTTTGATATCAGTTGGCTTGAATGGCTTTTCACAAATATGACACGTGGTGCTATTTTGGAAAGTTTGGTTTTCTATCTCAGTAAGTGGACACATTTCACGAACATCCTTCATGTGATTTGTGTATGAATCTTGAACGGTTTCATCCAACTTTCTCACAAAACCGTCAGCAGCATCTGCACCGCGATAAAGTACCGACCTTGAGTAACGGTCATCAAAATTACATTTTACATAAAACGCGAACGAATATGGTTCATGTTCACATACTTTAACTGAAAATGATTTATCGTCACAGGGTTCATTGTGTTGAATTGGTTTGAGTAAACTTTCAAAGTCAGCATAAATCACAAACGGTGGTGATAATTGTTTCTCAAAGTTAGTGAATTTGAGGATATTTTCAGGCACTGACTCACCATATTTATTGACTTTCAAATTGGTGGTGGGTATCTTTGTGATCGTATGATTACAGTCATTTTCCTCATGACTTCTCAGCTGTGCCAGTGTTGCGAACGATTGAAGGCATCCATCGCAAATATTTATTTTACCATTGTATTTCGATTTTTGTCTCCTAACTAATTTGCCTAAGTCTTTTATTAGGCAATAATGTGTGTTGCCAACCTTATCGGCCACAAGTAGCAAATTCACATGTGTTGCTTGACGACATGATGTAAAATGTAGAGGTCCAATTATTTCACTTATCATCTTTCCATCCTTGAAAGACGATTCAAGACCGAACACATTAACTGAGATATTGTTGAGTCGTTCGAACTTTGGGATAGCCTTCAATTTCATGGGAAAGTCAAGCCCTTAAAAATTCAACAGGTTATTGTAATGTGGATATGATGACGTTCTTATTGGATTACCGTCTGCAGGTAAGATCGCAGCATTGATGGACCATGCGAAGCAGGCTCTATCTTTGTTTTGTATATTCAAAACCGCATGTTTGGATTCTATACCTTTGGGCAGCTTGATGTAGGAAGAGGCCGAAATTGATGAGAATTTATTAATGTTCACATCCAAAAACATTGCATGTTTCAATATCCACCCAGAATCACGTTCTTGAAATTCTGACGCCTTCACAATCATTTCTTCCTTGAAGTCATCATAATCGCATTCAATGTTTGATGATATTGTTAATGTTTTATTTCTGGTATTGAAGGACTTGATATCAGATAGTTCCTTCTCTGGTATGACATACAATCCAAAAAGTTCCAAATTTATCTTCAAGCTGTGATGCGTGTCCAAATATTTGGACAAGATTGCCAGAACTTTTGGTTTCACTTCTTGCAAAAATTCGAGAAGATCGGTGTGGCTTTTGTCACTGGAAAATCGATAGGTGGCTATCCTATTCTTGAGAGCACAACGGAGTTTCACTACCCCATTCCCCAAATCATTTTCAACAGGTTGATCTACTCGTTTTCGTTTTTCAACACCCTGAGTATTATGCTTAGGAAAATAGTTGAACAGTGTGTTGGTCGAAGTAGATGCCTGCTGATCCTCTGCATTATTGTACTTCAAATTTTTGGTCGGCGGTCCATTGACATCTCTATTATTTTTACAATTTTCACGTAAATGCTGAGATAAAGAACTCGTTGAAGGAAATTCGTTGCCACAATATCCGCACTTCATTATCACTGTACTCAAACTATCTGAAGAAGCTTGGGGACTGAGGCTCAAGACTAAACTAGAAGACATCGACCTTAACCCGATTTTATATCATTCAGTAGAGGGGTACGGCATGCGCATCTGCTACCCGCATGTTTTTGCGGATGAGTCATCTATTAACCAGCGAATACATCATACCCGAATTTATCGAAACTAGATGTCTAGACGAGTCTGAAATGGAAATGAAACATCTGGTGCATATCTTTGTGAACACGTCATAACCGCATTCAGAGAGAACATCTGCCACCTGCATTCAGAGATGAATCATTCATCGAAAACATCTGCTACCCACATGTTTGCGAAAACAAACATCTGGTACCCGCATGTGCAAATGCGTCACGACTGCATTGAAGACCAGATGTTCAGACAATTTATTATACAATGAATGGAAGAAAACAAATTTATTTTGATATCATACTTTATTGCATAAAAAATTTTTCATACAAATAAAAAACATTTGTTAATGCACACATACAATTTGAATTCATATGATAAAAACATTTCGGTTCGGACTGTTGTAAAATAGGTTGCTCATCGAATTCCACTACTGGAACAGAAGTGAACCGTCGAATATATTCAGCTTTCTCCTTTCCTTTGATATGTATCAGATCGACTCCATCACTCAGACTTTTCAAGATATTTCCGAACTGATGTAATGGGGTAAATCCATCCTTCCATTCCAGGCAGTGAAAATTATGAACCAGCCAATTAGCCTGCTTTTGTAGATTCGGAGGTAGAAAATTCAGTGGAAATGGTGGTTTGAAAATATAATGGCAAATTTTCACCCCATCGAAGGCTGCAAACTCCTTGACAATGAATTTGTTGTTTTCTATCTTGAATCCTTGCACATCCATAATTATACTCATATTGTAATATTTGAGAAATTTTTAAAAACTGATTGCTTGGTAGAGTACAATTCTATCACCCTTTTCAGGATCTTAATGTTTTCTTGATGTTTTCTCAGGCGTAATTTATAGCTGGATAACATTATATCTACTGAATAAAATATAATGGGTCCCCCAATATATGACAAATTCTGATCATGCGCATCAAAGCTGCTTCACGATTTTCGTTAGAGGGTTATAGGAATATTCTTTTTCATGTAGAATGAGACAAAAAGCAGTGGTTTCTTTTGGAGTATTACTACCAGTTTCAAATTCAACCCGCATAACTATTGATCCTGTTTGGATGACTTCTTTCTGTCGTGAACAATCAATGTGAACAATTGGTGCTTCATCTTTGAACTCTTTCGGGGTCAATATTGGCTCGTTATTTTTCAGATGATAGTAGTTTTCTTGAAAATTTGAGTACATCTCATACAGTGTAGCATACTTGTTGTTTTTTAAATCTAGGTGTAAATCATTGTATGGATATCTTTCAGAATTAAGAAACACTCTGATATTGGTGAGGTCGATATGATCAAACTTACTCATATCACTCGTTATTTTTCCTTTTCTACTAGTCTGAAATGCTATAATTACATGTCTAGGGGTTTCGACCTTGGTAGTGGCCTTGACTGGCCACGTATGTCTATTTGATTCACTCAAAGATGGATACTCAATCAACTCCCAGCTCCTGAACCTAATTGGAAGTTCAATACTTTAATTATTATTTTCGTGATTCGAAGTTGTTCTTGAATGCTTGGAGTTATGTGGGGAACTCTCAAAAATACTTTTGTATGCTAGTTACTGCATCTAAATCCTTACTAGATCTGATTAAGACTAATTCTTGCCGCATGTTTACTATTATTCTCCTGAAATCTTCAAAGAACCCAGCAAACATTTTTAAAGGAATACACACGTTGAATTGACCGTTAGTACCAACTAGAATTTTTTCTTGGTTCGATATTTTTGGGAACCACCCAGCATTTTGCATAGAGACGCTTTCGTTTTCATTTAGTGATAAATAATTTTTCAATGTTGATGTCAATCCCAAATTCCTCACTGAATCAATCACAATACCGTTCAGTTCATATCGAAGTTCTCGGAAAAGGAATGCAATTGCATTATTAATGAATTTCAGTTTGGTTGGAACGGCATTTTTATCATCTAGGAGAGTACCTTCTATGTATAAATAACTGTTACAAGGCAAAGTGAATGCTTCAAGGTCAGCAATTGGTACTCTTATCTCGTCGTTATAATTGAGGTTTCCAGCGATGTAAGGCTGATATGTATGAAACTGATAGTCTTCAATTGTAGTGTCGCTGAAAGGTTGACCAGTGATATTCAATAATTCCATTATTTCAAAACTTCAAATCCAAGAGATATCAAAAACTGACGATTTTCTGATGTTAATATTCCGGAGGTCTTCTTCATACTAGTACGTTTCTTTTCATTGTCATGTCTTCTATAGTATTGTTCAGGGGAGTAAAACGGTGTTGGATGGATGAATCTCCACACCATGATCAAAGATCCTTCTTTCGAAGGTGAAGTCGAACGGTGATTTCTTCTTCACGGAAATCTATAATATTTCCTGATTGATCAATAATTTTCACAGTTATATTGTTGATAGTCTCCACTGAAACTGGATAATACAGGATCGTAACAGGTGATTCGATGATCTTGTATCCGGTGGGGACTTTGGCATTGAACTGATGAATTAAATGAACTGGTTCACCATTTAAATAGCTTCCGATGGCCAAGTTACAATCTACACAGATAGTATTGACGTTGAGAATCTTGACCTGGTGGTCCGAAACACTTTTTTCATCCGCATTCAACATTCGTTTTCTGAATCCAAGTAGTGATCCAATTGTGTTGTCCACTCCAAAATTGATTCGACGATTAGTTTTTATAGTCACCTTGGAAGTATTCAAATCAGGTGTAATTCGAAGAACTGCTTGGTTGTCTTTATCATTCATAGCATTTCGAATAACGTTTGCTAGATCATCAATTTCATAGGATCCAGTAGGAATTTCAAATCTATATCTATCGTTCTCACCCCAAACGAAGATATTATTCGTATTATCAATATTTGGTATTGAGTTGAAACTGTCAAAATTAGCTAACTCAATTTCATATTCGTTTTCATCATTCAAATATATTGGAGGATTAAAATCGTAAGTAAGAATCGATGAACATCCACTTAAAGTAAAAGTCAAAGATATATTGTTTCACTGAAAGTTTAATTTCAAATGACGCTCCATTTTACAAATTCTGCTTATATAAAAAAAGTAAACAATGTTGCCCACATTGATATGAATTGAATGATTGTACAGAATCATAATTATACATAATATCATTGTTGCCACCGTCGCTTGAAAAATATTGAATCAGTTCTAAAGGTGGAGATAAATCTCCATAACTATTGAAATAAACTATTTCATTATCGCGCTTAATATAAGCAGTCTAATGTGTTCCTCCACCTACATTCGAATCTAGATTCAAGATTCCAGACTCGTTCTTTCTTATTTTTTCAGGAAGGGTATCTCTCATGAAAATTCCCCTAAAGTATGGTATTTTGAGAATTTTCACATATTTGCGCAAGTCAATATTAGTCAGTGGTCGGCGAGGTAGCTTTATCGGGAGTTTTTTGCGTATGGCTTCAAATACATGCCATAGCCCTTATATGGTCTCAAATATAGCCCTTTTCCAGTAGCTGCCTTCTCCATTTCTCGATTATGTCGCTGTTCTTCAGCTAGTCGTTCCCGATCAGCTTTCGCATCATTAACCGCTTTGGCGATACCCGCGGCACCTCCACCTACTGCTCCAAGTGCTCCTAGAAGTGGGAGTAAAAATGGTAGGAATCCTCCAATTTTAGGCGCTGGAATGATTCTTTGTTTTTTAGTTTTTTTCGTAGGTCGCTTGGCCAATAGATTCAAAGCACCACCTTTTTTCTTCCGTGATACCTTCTTTTTCCGTTTCAGCCCCATACCCATCTTGCTCTTCAATTTCATTGCTCCCGTAACCCCTAATGCTGCGATTTTCTCACCCACACCAGCATCAGATGCCTTGAAACGCTGTGCAGCTACTTCGGCCAGCCGCCTATCAGCAATATTTCTATGTTGTATGTCTTTGAAATTCGAATAAGCTATATCGTGTTGTTTGCAAGCCTCATCTAGTTCGTTAACACCTTTATCGCCTCTTAGTAGTCTTTTTTCAAGTTTAGTCCCAGGTCCACAATAATTATATCCTGGCACATGAAGTTCTATTGGAAGCTTATTAATTAGAGTATTGAGGAGTCCTCGACCTTTCCGTTTTACGCTTCGACAACGACTGACTGAGTTATTTCTTCGTTCCATTTTATAATGTTCAGAACACTGTCGGTTGAATAATAACTGATTTGCTATATGAATTCCTTTATATATAGAACTGAAACATGTTCGGTAGTGTCAGTTCCATGGATGTGCCTGCATAATGAAGATTCAAAAGCAGACATTCTCTCTACCAATCACAAATCATGATGAAATCGCTCACGAGAGTAAATTTAGGAAACACGGAATTTTGTTCGGTGGCCAGTCAAAAAGAGGTTCACTAGTAGGATCTAGCAAATCGGGGAAAACGAATGTAATGATATCCTTAATTGAACATCCAAATGGTCTCCGTTTCGAAAATATTTATTTGTATTCTAAATCACTCCATCAGCCAAAATATTCATATCTGAGGACATTATTGACACCGTTGAAAGAGATAGGCTACATGGAATATAGTGACAAAGGTGATATAATTGCACCAGAGAATATTCGAGATAATTCCATTATAATATTTGACGATGTTCCTAGCTGTGACCAAGATTTGATGAAAAGTTACTTTTGCTTTGGACGACATAGAAACACAGATTGTTTCTATTTGTGTCAAACTTACTCTGCCGTTTGCAAACAATTTATTAGAGATAATTCTAACTTGATTATTGTCTTTCAACAAGACATGACCAATTTGAAACACATTTATGATGACCATGTGAATATTGATATGTCCTTTCAACAATTTAAAGGACTTTGCGCACTCTGTTGGGGCGAAAAATTCGGATTTCTTGTTATCGATAAAGATTCTCCATTGAGCTCGGGTAGATACCGCGAAGGGTTCGATGAGTTCATTCATATATAAATGGAATCATTTTCGAATCATGTTAATTCATGATGAATAACCGCACGGTAGCGGAGCTATTGAAAACACGGAAGGCTTTGAAAAAAAAATATAGAACCTTGAAAGGCGATATTGTGAAATCTCAATCTGATTTAGAGAAAACCTATCAGCCTATTACGCAACCTCTCAAAGAATTACTCGCAACCATTGGCAAATCTGATCAAGGAACGTTTGTAAAAAATGAGCCGAAACGTGAATTTAAAGAAGAGTATTACCATACGGCACCAACTATGGATTTGGGAGATGAAGAAACATTTCTACATGACCCCTCATTAGTAAGACCAGAATATGGGGAAAGTTTCTTTGAAGAAACAATACCACCTGGATTGGATTCAATGGCGCAACATGAGAGATATTTAGAACAATTCAATTCTCCACTACCTAGGGCATATATTGACGATAAAATACTGGATACTGAAAATGCTTTTGATGATACTTTTGGTGTTTATTTTGATCCGTTCACAAAGAAATATGCTATTGGTGATTCTACAATAGATTTTGATGGCCCTGATTTCATTATAAATGGTACTTTGAAATATAAGGGTACTCCTGGATTATATGAGCTCATGTTCAAAAAATATCCTACTGGTATGAAAAACAGTGATATAGATCAGTATATTGATATAGTTCGAAGAACCAACACACATTATTCAGGCTATAATCCTGTGAAAGGGCTATCTACATCAAATTCGCAAAAATTCATTGACATTATCAAACCAAGAATCACTACGCTACATTCCATGAATTTGGAGAAAACTGTAAAAAACAAGACCCCTAAGCCCACATCAATACCTTCAGTTGTTCGGGGGCAACCAACGAGACCAAGAAGTGGTTCCACTCCTTCAATCATAACGACAAAAAGCCGAACAAAACAGGGAGGAAAATTGACCATGATGCAACTGAACAAAAAACCTGCGGAATATAAATATTTTAACGACTTTAATGAATTAGTAGATAGATTAAGGCTTCTAATTGCTTCTGAATCGGCTGATGATACTGGTCACAATAATGAGATTATTTCTATTATTGAAGAGCTGAGGGAAGGCAAGATCATAAAATAGATTGATAGTTATTATTTTGAGTCATTCTGATTATAGCACTGTAACGATGCCGATCGATAAGTTTGGACGACATCTTTTTAACAAAAACCAAAACCCTAGCACATCTCCAGAAGAACCATTATTGGCATCAACGCAGCCTATACAGTTACAATCACCTTTCTATATCTGTCAACCAATATCTTACCATAGTAAATGTATAATTACTATTCGTGGATCGGGTTCAGGTCAACAAGTTCCAGGAATGGTGAAAAAAAACTGGGTCTTCTTACAAGAAAACAATAGTGGATCATATTTCTTTCCGGTATCTGGAAAGATTGAGAAAATTGACGTTTTACCAAAGGATACAACAATTATGTTGGGGGATAATGACATACAGGTGAAAGAATTGATAGAAAAAGAGATAAATAAAGGTGACACGATCTCATTTGCCTTTATCAAAAGAGATCGATTGGGTTCATTGTATGCTCAAATAGTGCTCCAGTGCCCATTAACTAAAGATGAGTAGTGTCAAAGAATCAGTCGTAAACGAATTACATAAGCCTGCTAGGAAAACATTTAGGAGACGTCGAGTGATAGTGAGAGGTTTGAATGACTTGTATCAGGCTGATCTAGTTGAAATGATACCCTACGCAAAAATTAATAAAGGATACCGCTACATATTGGTTGTAATCAATGTTTTTAGTAAATTGGTATGGTTAAGACCGGTGAAACGTAAAAACGCAAAAGATGTCACAGAAGCAATGAGAGATATCCTTGATAATGTTGAAATTAAACCTAAAAATATTCAAACAGATATGGGGAAAGAATTCTACAACAAAGATTTCAGATCGTTGATGGAATCTTTCAACATAAATCACTATAGCACATTTTAAAATTTGAAAGCTAGTGTGGTTGAGCGGGTGAATCGCACTTTGAAGAATTCAATGTGGAAGAAATTCAGTTTGCAGGGTACTTATAAGTGGTTGAATATCCTGAAGGAAATAGAGGATGTATATAATAACACAAAACACAGCACAATTGGAATGAAACCTAATGATGTGAATTCTGGGAATGAAAATACATTACTGAAAACTGTATATAGTCATTTGAAAACAATTGATCCTAGAAAGAATAAATTCAAAGTAGGTGACTTTGTGAGAATAAGCAAGTTCAGAGAAGCATTTTCGAAATCGTATCAGCCTTCTTGGTCAAATGAAGTCTTCAGAATTCGACAAGTTAAATTGTCAAACCCAACTACTTACCTGCTAGAAGATCAGAATCAAGAAGAAATTCGGGGAGGTTTCTACAGCGAAGAGCTTCAGAAAGTAAAATATCCCAACATCTACTTGGTTGAAAAAGTTTTACAGCGACGTGGAAACAAAATTCGTGTCAAGTGGCTAGGCTTAGATAATTCTCATAATTCATGGATTGATAAAAAGGAACTTCTGTGAAATACATTTATATTTTTTGGAATAAAACAATTATTCAGATGATTTCATATTTTTTTATTATGTAATTCCTAGTGGGTACAATTATTCGTATGCTAATTTCTATTGTACATTATTCAGGTCTTCAGAAAAAACGTCAGAGTATATGTGGATGAATTCCAATACTAAACTGATATTTTCACTACTTGGGTTCTCCTGTGGCCTGACAAGATTAAGTGCATTGTTCACTACATCTCCATCTTGATTTTGAAGAGCTCTCTGCAGAACTGTGAGGTTATTCGTAAACTGCAGTCTCCCCATCATTTCCATTTGATATTTGATGAGCGGCAATAGAGTCCACAACTTGCAAGGGGATTCATAACCCAAGAAAACATAATAGTTATTTTTCTGAATCTTAACAACACTCGTTTCCGAAATTTTCATGAAGTATATCTGGAAGGATTCACCATCTAACGAGTTCGGATGGTCACTAGGATAGAAATGATTTGTAATGATTTCTTGATATTTAAGAAAATCCATCCACTCACGATTATTGAAAGTGATTACATCATTCTTGAGTCCTGATATCTGGATGCAGGGCCTGAAGCCAAATTCATAGGATAATCCTATGGAAACGTACTTGCTTCTTGATCTATTCAAAGGCAATCTCTTCTCTCCCAACAATATTGATTTATGTTTATTCTCATGATGTTCTTCCAGATAATATCTAACCCCCGAGTCACCAGTAGGAACACTTGATGTATAGTAGCTCTGCCCACTCGAATTCACAGTTGATTTCGACAAGTCCATTTCAGAATAATATGTGTTTTACAACTAGAATTCGAAAACTGAGTGAAGGATCTCATTGTGATAAGTTATATACCTTCGAATTTGTGAAGTGGGGGTTCTTAATTTCTGGTTAATCAAAAATGATTAATCACATAATTATCACACACTTGAAAATTATTAGTCTGATGAATCCATTAATTCATACACAAGATGAATCATTACGTTAACTAATATCAATTAGTCTGAATGAGCAATGAATTAACTTTGATCACTATTAATTAAGAATAACTCATGGATGACTCATTCTGCACATGTTTTCAATTGGAGAATATCAGTTCATTGATATTTATTGTTGATAATTAATATTTAATGACTGCACCTGTTCTCAATTACTCGGTACATATAGTTATGGATGAAAGTCAATTAAAATCAATTGACTGAATCATTCAATTATACATACATACAATCCCTACTTCCATAGTTTTGTATATAGTACGGATATAAATTCGCCTACGTTCATACATCAGATATGTCCTTTCCTAATTCACAATGAATGTGGACGAAACATTTTCCGACTCCGATGAAATCGAATTAGACGGAGAACAAGTGATCAAAAACCAGTATAGTGTCAACAGTGTTCAGTTCATAAATGAATTTTCACAGCAGTTTGTCTGCATGGTGCAACATTATTATTACATCACCATGTTGGAGAACAAAAAGTTCTGCACGAGCTGCTATTTCAACATCGTTGCAGATTACGACAGGAATATCGACAGTTTCCAGGAGTCCTCACACATCACGAAATATCCAGCAGGCTTAGTGGACGAAATAAAGTTTTGTTATGTTTGTAGAGATGCTCTATTCACGTTTTGCTCGAAAGGTTTTGTCTATTATGCAATAACTGAAATACTTTCGGTGTAGTGTCTTTTATCATGTTCAAAACTGTTTTCACAATATTTTCTGTATATACTCTATAATAATAACCAATAATTTATATCGATTCATCTTAATTTGAATAAATATCAATTCTCCATTATATTTTTTGAGGCATTTTGTTTTCTAAATACCTTGAATAATTTTTTTCAGCGCCCTACTTCTTGCCCGATACGAACCTGCCCCTATCATGATTCCATTGAAAAGACTTCTACATATTATCTTTCATAGATCGAGTGAATATTTGGCGAAATGTTACAGCTAATGCCATCTGTTATGGAAATACTCCAACAGCCAACAAAAATCAATACTTTGTTCTTGTTTCACAGAGACCATGAATTGACCGTTTTCATAACGTTTTCATGTGAGACATCTGCCCGCATATGTTACGCATGTCTGGGTCAAGAATAGGTGAGCCAGTATAATTATTATATCGACGCGCTGGGTCGGCCAAGTGATATAAAGTTTTTTGAAATATTTCTGCAGTTTACTAAAGATAAAGTGTTTTGCTAGGTGTTTCGTTCAGTTTTTTCTTGAAGTGTATGTGATAGTCAATGGATACTGTTCATGTTGGGTAGAAATGTAAGTTATTTTCATGAGCATACAAATTGATCGAATAATATATGACATATTCGGTAATGATCTTGAGAAGTGAGTAATAAGTTGATAGGATAATACATACCGAGGATAAAACTTTTTGAGATGATCTGAACTATATAGGTTTCAGTATTTCTGATTCCAAATTCTCCTATATTTGTTCAAACAATTTTTTTCATGTCATATCAATGAAATGAATTCATATTCAATAAGCAGTTCTGAATAATTATTATCATGTACCTACCTACTTCAACCTTTCAAATTCTCGTATATTTGAAGTAAAACAAACATGTTCGAAATATTATTTTTTATTTGATTCATATATTCAATAGACAGTGCCAAAGAGTATCAACATGAAAACTAAAGTCTTGACAGTGAGAAAAAATACAATATCAATCAGAATACTCGTTATTGACACTGTAATAGACCTTCTCGAGCAGAAAGCATAGAATATAAAATGATCACTATACAATAACGTTTAAAATTCAAAAAATTCCTTCAAATAGTACTACACTTCTACATATAATGCCTGCTAGATATTTTGTGATGGAAACTGTCAATATTCCTGTCGTAATCTGCGACAATGTTGAAATAGCAGCTCGTGCAGAACTGTTTGTTTTCCAACATGTTGATGTGATAATGATGCTGAACTAGCTCCTTCAATTAGTAACACACTCTCACATATAAAGCCTTCTAGATATTTTGTGATGTGTAAGGACTCCTGGAAACTGTCAATATTCCTGTCGTAATCTGCAACAATGTTGAAATAGCAGCTCATGCAGAACTATTTGTTCTCCAACATGGTGATGTAATAATAATGTTGCACCATGCAGACAAACTGCTGTGAAAAGTCATTTATGAACTGAACAATATTGACACTATACTGGTTGAAAAATCAATAATTTTTCATTGCTTCCTTCATTCTGGTGGAAGCAATAATGTCTTTTTCGATGATATTTATGACCTTACGACATTTCTTCATTTTCTTCTCATACTTTCGCATTTTTCTTTCGAGTTCCGTTTTCTTCTCAATTTTATTTTCCAAAAATGAGTTGTTTTTGTCCATGAACTCTTTTCGCTCTCTTGCAAACTCGTTCGTAGACTTCGCTTCATTTAGTGCAATATCTTCGTAATTTGTAGTATTGAAATCATCCACGACATCTTCTTGGGAAACTGAATTTTCATCCTCTTCACTGGCTCCATAGTCTTCAATTTCCTCTACTTCGTCGGACGAAACATTTCCTGATATGTCCTCGAACTATGACTGCCTGAGAATTTTTCCGTGCATTGGGCTAGGTCTTGGAGTAGATGTAGCCAATGGCTAGAATGCCTCCTCACGATTATTGACTATTGTGGTAGAAATATATTGAACACTATCATCCATGTCGGATGGTTTACTAACTATGCGAAAATTATCAGACTTTCCGTCACGTTTCAAATGTTGCAAAATTTTTATCGATTTTTTGGCAATTGGTATAGTCAAGACTTTAGTTTTCATGTTCATCTCTTTGGCACTGTCTATTGAATAAGAATAACTATGAGTAGTCGTGAAAGGAGGTATTTATACGTGTTTATCGCTAATTCTCGCTAATTATCAATCGAGTACCCTTATAGCAAAACTGCATAACACTCTTGTAGTTAAATTCGTATAAATTCATATTAATAATCCTAAAACAAGATAATTTTCTTCAATAATTTTCTTAAGTACCTACTAACAAGATATATTAGTCTCAATTGAAATCAATTCGCATAATGCAAGATGTAATATAAAGAATCAACTCTTGATGAACCAAGTAATTAAAATCGTCTTGCTTTCATATACTTGACGCCACATATGCTGGCTGATAAGAAATTATTAAATTGGCTTAATGAACCATTTTATACAGCATCTGCATTTATTGTCGAATTCCATAATTTCCCTTTTAAGATGTTTCTCTATTTAACCAATTGAATACACTTTTTAATTACCCTGTATGCACATTCATTCTTATAATAGGTATATTGATATGTCTGATGATTATGCACCTGCTCTCAGTTTGACCGGTCATCAATTAACGTTAATTAATATCAATTGAAGCTGTAACAGGATTCCTAATATATACCTACTCTCCTTTTACAGGAGACGCACTTTCCAGGTAGTACACCATATGATCCCGAAAGAACACTGGAAGAACCAGGCAGAGCAAAACGAGAAGACTGGGATGTTGCAAAAACCATTTGCACTCCGGCAAGGTTGAAGTGGGCAATCGACTCTTTCCAACCATTCAAGTCTCTTGGAATCGACGGCATATTTCCAGCCCTTTCACAAAAAGGGCATAAGGAACTACTGCCGTTTATTAAGACAAACTCAGTCTGGCGTCCGGGTACATACCGAGCAGCTGGACGAGAGCGCGTGTGACTTTCATTCCCAAAGTAGGGAAGAAGGACCCTATCCTTCCGAAGTCATTCAGACCGATCTGTCTCACATCCTTCTTACTGAAGACACTGGAGAAGATCGTAGATAACTACATCAGATGTGAGATACTGGAGAGGGTGCCCTTGCACCTAGGACAGCATGCATATAGGGCGGGCAGATCAACCGAGACCGCCCTTTTCGTGCTCACCAAAAACATCCAGAGATCACTTGATCATAAAGAAATCGCCATATGCGCATTTCTAGACATAGAGGGGGCATTTGACAACACCTCTCATGAAGCAATAAAGAGAGCTCTAATGAACAAGGGAGTGGATAGAACCACATCCAGATGGATGTGTCAAATGCTGACCACGAGAACAGCGGAAACGAAAGTGGGCGAGAGCAGCTTTCAAATCAGTACGAACAGGGGCTGTCCACAAGGAGGGGTACTGTCACCCTTGATGTGGAGTCTAGTAGTAGACGAACTACTCGGGATTCTTACTGAGAACGGAGTAACTTGCTTTGGATATGCGGACGACATAGTCATCATGGCCAAAGGCAAATTTGAAGAGACCCTCTGCGACCTCATAGAGAGAGAGCTAGAGACTACCAGAAGATGGTGCCATTCGGTGGGGTTGAGAATTAACTCAACGAAAACAACACTGGTACCTTTTACTAGAAGAACGAAGGTTCAGCACTTAAGGGTCGTCCGTCTAAACGGAGAAGACCTAGAATGGCAGCAAGAAGTGAAGTATCTAGGGCTCATCCTTGACTCAAAGCTTCTCTGGAATAGACACGTAGAAAAGATCGCCAGTAAGGCAAAATCATCACTGATGGTGTGCAGGAACCTTGCAGGCAAAACGTAGGGGTGTAACCCATCAATACTGCGATGGATGTACACCATGCTAGTGAGACCAATGATCACCTACGGAGCAGTAGTGTGGCACGGCAGAACCGAACTCGCCACTACAAGGAAAATATTAGAGAAGGTGCAGAGACTGGCATGTCTTTGCATAACAGGAGCAATGAGATCAGCTTCAACAGCAGCACTAGAGGTCATTTTGGATCTCACACCTCTACACATCGTGGTGAGGAAAACTGCCTATGGAGCACATCTCAGGTTAGCCAAAGTCGGACTAAGAGGGCAAACGCACAGTGTAAGGGGCTCACCCCCCACTGAGATCGCACATCTCGCCGATCTTCCAACAGATCAAATCATTAGAAAGTTCAGTTTTGAGAAGAACTTCCGAGTGGAGCTGAGCAACAAGCGCGAATGGAGCACAGAATCCATCGAATCACTGGGAAGGAACACCATTACTTGGTATACGGACGGGTCTAAAACACCCGAGGGAACTGGAGCAGGAGTCTTTGGGCCTCGCACCAAATACTTCGAATCCATGGGACAATTCCCCAGCATTTTTCAAGCGAAAATACACGCCATAGAAAGATGCATTCAGTTCAACCTAGACAGGAAATACCGGAAGAAGGACATCGCGATTTTATCCGATAGCCAAGCAGCCATCAAAGCGTTGAGCTCTCCCTACATCAACTCGAAGATGGTATGGGAATGCCTAAGCAAATTGAATGAGCTAGGCAGCAACAATAAAATTATCCTCCTCTGGGTGCCAGGGCACATCGGAGTGGAGGGGAATGAACAAGCAGACGCTCTGGCACGACAAGGGGCTTCAACGCCACTGATCGGACCAGAGCCATTCTGCGGCCTTGGAAATTCCTATTTCCAAGGAGAACTTGAGAAGGCGGAAGGAGCCTGGAGAGCCAGACAATGAAGAAGACTTCCAGGATTACGGCAGGCTAAAGATCTCCTTGGAAATTCCAACCGAGAAAGATCTAAGACACTGACAAACCTCAGCAAAGGAAGTCTCAAAGCAATAACGGGATTTCTAACGGGGCATTGCAGACTCGAAGAACACCTGAAGAAGCTAGGCTTACAGGAGGACGGCACCTGTAGACTCTGTGAGGAAGAACCAGAAACACCCCATCACATACTGATGGAGTGTGACGCTGTACATCACAAAAGATTGAACATACTGGAAACACACCAGCTGACTGTGGAAGAAATACCGCAGCTAGACCCCCTCAAAATCCTCAAATTCCTAAAGGAATTGGATCTCGAGGGGCTGCTATGAACAGAAAACCCTTGTTATAGCAGGAGCAGATGGGGCACAATAGATCTAATGAGGTCGCAGCGCATCTGTCACCATCCAACCTACCAATACCAATACCAATACCAATGTATCCATGTGAGATGATAGGATAGAGATATATAGTGTGTAAGACGATGAAGTCGTTTTTTACCCATTTGCCTATTGTACTCGTTATATTCCCTCCATATTCGTCTTATACGGTTACTGTCATCGTATCTGCTTCAACTGTATGCATGCCAGTTGCTTGACAGCAGAGTTACAGTGTAAACATAGTCAAAGTCGGAGTTTCTTGTTCTGCAAGCTGTGTGAGTTATACCCACTTGAGAGACGTCTTATATGGTCAATGTGCACAAGGATGAAGTCGATGTATCTTCATTTGCCTATTGTACTCGTTTTATACCCTTTAAAGTCGTCTTATACGGTCACTGCATTCGTATCTGGTTCAACTGTATGCATGTCAGAGTTACAGTGTAAACATACCCAAAGTCGAAATTTCTTGTTTTGTAAGCTCTGTGCGTTATACCCGTTTGGGAATCGTCTTATATGGTCAATGCACACTTGTCTGCTCGAATAGTGTCAATGTAAGATGATAGGATAGAGGGATATAGTGTGCACAAGGATGAAGTCGATGTATCTTCATTCGCCTATTGTACTCGTTATATCCCTTCAAAGTTGTCTTATACGGTCACTGCAATTGTATCTGCTCCAACTGTATACATGTCACATGCTAGACTACAAAATTAAAGTGTAAACATAGTCGAAGTCGAAGTTTCTCGTACTGCGAATCTTGTGCGTTATACCTGCTTGATAGTCGGCTCATATGGTCAATGCAAATTTGTCGGCTTCAATAGTGTTTATAGATAGATAGAGATATATATTGTGTACGACGATGAAGTCGATGTATCCCCATTTGCCAATTGTACTCGTTATATACCCTTCAAAGTCGTCTTATACAGTCACTGCCATCGTATCTGCTTCAACTGTATGCATGCCAGATGTTATACTGCAGAGTTACAGTGTTAACATAGTCGAAGTCGAGGTTTCTTGTTCTGCAAGCTGTGTGCGGATTACCTGCTTGGGAATCGTCTCATATGGTCATTGCGAACTTGTCTGCTTCAATAGTGTCCATATAAGATGATAGGATAAAGAGATATAGTGTGCACAACGATGAAGCCGATGTATCTTCTTTCGCCAATTGTACCCGTTATGATCCTTCCAGAGTTGCTGCATCAACTATGTGCATGTCGGATGATAGACTGCAGAATGACAGTGTGAACATAGTCGAAGTCAAAGTTACTTGTTCTGCAAGTTGTGTGCGTTATTCCCGCTTAGAATTCGTCTCATATGGGCATTGCGCACTCGTCTGCTTCAATAGTATCCATGTGAGATGATGGGATAAAGAGATAGAGTGTGCACTCAGATGAAGTCGATGTATCTTCATTTGCCAATTGTACTTGCTATATTGTCACGAGTAGAACATACGGTATATCAGTAATTTCGAACCATGAGGGATTAATAAACATAAAGTAAATCAAATCATCCGTTGACATTGAATTATAAGAACTGACCAAGGAACTCTCATGAGAAACGTGCATTCCTTATCAAATGATGTATATAAATATTGGATGTGAGGGTTCCGAAGTGAGTCTGGTCTGGGGCTACTCTTGACTTGACAAGAGCTCGTCGTAATGGTCGTTATAATGTAAGTTGTTATTAGGTCTTTATATTCATTGTTTTTTCATTCATATTCATCATCACTACCCATCATGTTTCATGCTGCATTAAATATTGTTACGTTTGAATATATTCTCATACTCTTAGTTATCCCTAAACTATTAGTGCCTATTTCAATATAAACTCTTTTGTTGTGACATGGTGGAGACGTCTAAGCTTCTTTCCTTGGGTCTCATTCCTCATAATGGACTCATCAATTTTTTTTGCATTCATCGATTTATGTCAATTTCATATTTTATACAAAGGCCTTTGTAGAAAGGGTTATTTGAAAGTAAATAAGTATAGCAGCATGAATCATGGGTAATAACAAAGTAAGAAATTCAATTAAATTAGACATCCTTTATTTTTTCAATATTTTAGAAACGATTAAGTTCGAAAAGTTGAATAACAATCATTCCATTTCTATTCAAATACTTGATATAAAGCACCGGACCAGACTCACAAAGTTTAGAGCTTATCTCTGAACTTTGTTATTTTTTTTCTCTACTCGTAATTTTCTATTTGAATTTGGGAACAAGTTTTTCCTATATCTCATTCTTGCCAGTTTTGTATTCCTCATATCAAGATATTTTCGAATATTTTTATTTTTAGTTGATGAAATCATCCAAGAAATGCAATGCCAATGCCATGAACACTCAATTGAGAATATAATAAGTCATTCACAACGTGCCTATAGTTTCATAACAATACGAAATGAAAACAATAATAACAAATCATCGTGCTCGATATAATTCATAATGAATTTCAATATAAGTGCGAATGTAAATAATCAATAATTCGAGTAATAGTTGAGAATGTTTCGATTCAAAATATCTCAGTCAGTATGTATATGACTTTCCAAATATTGAAAATACTCTTAAACGTTGGTATCGTTTACAATTTTTTGTCATTCCTCCTGAAATGAATTATACGTGAATATGATATCACTATGTTATGGAAATATGATATGAAATGAATCAATTGAGATTAAGAATATTGATGTGTATGTGAACTCTCAAAGAAGAGTATGTTACTTGGTTTCAAGTGGAAACCGTTTCCGTACAGAATAATCATAACCCTATTCAGCATATCTCGTGGTCCTAGCCAAACCACATCCAGAGAAGTAGCTGTTTGGTTGATATTCTTGAAAGTGTTATAGTTGGAATTGTGCACTATAACAGTGAATAGGAGGGAATCCTGGAAGATGTGCCACACTAAGGCATGAAGGATTAAACTTACTAAAGATATTTTGTCCTCGCATTGATAGGACATGAAATGATGTTTTTATGTGATATAATGAGCTCGTATATGATGTTTATGTATATTTATGAATTATAAAGATGATTATAATGATATTTACCGCCGGGGATGATTTTCCAAAAATGGAAAATATTTGCGAGTTGTTAGACAAAGAAATGTACGGTACGGTCTAGTTCTAACAAAGTTGGAGGAATGAGCATGCGGTATTCAACAGGAGTATTTTCAATCAGTTCAATAATGTATAAGTGATGAAATATCACAAATTTCGTTATAATGAACTTGAACTTGAACTTGAATTCATCGAAACAACGAAAATAAGGGAATTGTTTTTTTTACAAATTGAATAAACGCCAATTCATTGGGTAACCGGTTACATTAGAGATAAATAAATAAATCGAATAAAGTTCTGATGATATTTCATATATTGAACAAAAAATAATCACATGGGCCCATGTGTCGAAATATTGTTCATGAAGTACATGTAAATACCAATTCTCGGACGTTTCATCAGTTTATTCAAGCTGCCAACAATGAGTTGTCAGATGAATATCTTTTTAAATCTTACGGTTTGGACCTGGAATGTCAAAAATGATCAATATGTGAGTATGATATAACATGGTATCAATTTCGATTATATATTTATCAGGTAGGTAATTTTTTTTAATAAAAATTTTTCAACGAAAAGGCACGTTGCTTTGTTCACATGACTCTAATTATTTTTCAACCATAATTCCAATTTACCTGTTTATATAAATGATTTTCAATTGGCAATATTGGCAATTCAATTTAATCTCGATCTCGAGATATATTGCTTATTACAGAAAATGCATTCGAATCCATTGACTCATTGAATGGAATGGGAACCTATCGGGAAATTTTTCATAATTTGGCACACATATATAAATATTCAAGTAGATATGTAGATAACTCATAATTTTTCTTGTGTCGTCATTTTTTCAATCAACTATTTCTTTTTTTTTTTTCAAGTAAGATACTATTTGCAATATTTTTTTTTTCGAAATGAAAGACGACGTTGAAATTACCCTAAAATGAATGATAACTTTTTTGCAATACTTATACATAGTAATATTGCTCATCAGTGAAAACTAACTCTTTATTATGATGATGATATAATCATGAACTTGACACTCCGTTCACGTTACTTCGTGTTAGTTAGTATAATATTGTTTATTTCAATCATGCCATGAGAAACTCGAGAAAGCACGTTGATATGTTTTTTCAATCAAATGGAATGATAATAATTTTGAGAAATTGAATAGTTTAATGATTTTTCCCAATAACATTCATAATTAATAAGTAATAATCAATTCTAGAACTATAGTCTGTGAATTTGGAATCATCGGAAATTGATGGTATACTTAAACGAATGAATAAGGAGATTCATGATGTTTAAAAGAGGTAGACAGCGGATCCCAGCATTTGTTTAACATTTATTGAGTTATATAGAACAATTTTCACTTACTGTGCAAAACACCTCAAGTTATTCGTACGATAATATATAGGCCTATGTAAGGACTACTCAGCCCATTGCGAATAGTTACCTACTATAAATATTTTCTTTTTCACTTGTTTCAACGAAACCACACAAAACAATGCACTCACAATGAGCACTGGAAAACAGCACGCATCAACATATCAGACACCCAGGGGGATGCAGCCACGCAGCCAAATGGCCAAACATGGACAAACCAAGGACCGTTTGACTGCACAGCGTGATTCAATGGTAGTTGCTGGGTAGCCCAGGAACGAAGAGGAGACAAGTGGAAATGCTACAAGTTGTGGATAGCTCCCAGAAGTTCGACGATGGGAGACCACGGAAGTCGTCCCACGAGATGCCTCATCAGCCTCTGACTAAGGCGTCTTTCAGTTATCACAGCAACTGCCAAGATAGCTGGCAATTCCACTCAATCAGCTGCGAACTTTTCTCGAGAAACAGTTCAATACTAGAAGCCAGGAGAACTTACAGCCCAAAGGATTCCTACTTCAGAGTATCAGCCCAGAACGAGAGAAGCCCTATAATCTTCGAAGCCCAAAAATATTCCACCCTTATGCCCAGGACGAGGATACCTTTTGAGCCAAGAAGAATCCCGCCAAAATTCCCATGACGATTAAAGGATGCCTTGACCATCAGTCGTCAGTCGCTACCCCAAGAAGCCATCAGTCTCCTTCGTTCATCTGCCAACTACCTCGAATGACAGTCTAGGAAATCTCAAAGCCCGAAAGATTCCTTCCCGATGCCCAGGACAAGGATACCTTCGAGCTCAAAAGGATCCTGCCGAAATTCCCATGACGATTGGAGGATGCCATGCACAATCTTCATTCCCTACCCCGAGCTGCCAGGAGTCCCACCGAGAAGAGTCTGATTAAAATGCTTCAGTTGAATAGCCAGTGCCGGACTGAGTTAAGGTGTGAGTGTGCATTGTAGACACTAAACTAAAATGTTTGTGGATATTTTTTTTTCTGAAATTTTTTGTACATGTTAATGAATAATAAATGTTCTCCTCGATAATTAAGGTAGGTAGTAATTTCAAAACTAGGGTCCAGTTTTCTCGGAGAGAGGGGTCATGTCACGAGTAGAACATACGGTATATCAGTAACCTCGAACCATGAGGGTTTTATAAACATAAAGTAAATCAAATCATCCGTTGACATTGAATTATGAAAACTAACCAAGGAACTCTCATGAGAAACGTGCATTTCTGATAAAATGATGTATATAAATATTGGATGTGAGGGTTCCGAAGTGAGTCAGGTCTGGGGCTACTCTTGACTTGACACATTTCTCACACAATAGCTGATGTCTATTATGGAAAAATTTTCTCTTCTCAAAACTTTCCCAGGTGTTATTGATGTTGAATGCAATCCGCTCTCCACTATTGAGGCATTCTATTATGAAACAATCATCACAAAGTTCTCGTATAGTACACAGCTGATGACAGCGCTCACAAATAATAGCCATAACTACTCTATAAGAAATTTGGATGTGGAATGATCAACTGGATAGTGAAATAAGTAATAATGAACGGATATCACCAATATTGCAGCTCCAAAATCTTCGACTATGACACTACCACCACAACCGCCACCAAATACAAAACCTCCTGTGCGAATCATATAAACTCCTTGTGTCATCGTTTCTTACATTATTATCCACGTTGTCGACATGTTACATTCTGAAAAAAAAATCCAACTCGTTAATGAATTACATAGAACTGCACGTAAGTAATTCCCGAGACGTCGCATCATAATCAAAGGCTTGGATGACCTATGGCAAATGGATCTGGCCGAAATGCGACCCTATGCCCCTGTAAATAAGGACCATGAGCTGATAATGGTTGTGATTGATAGTTTTCCCAAGTACCTATGGACTCGACCATTGAAATCAAAAACTGGAACTGAAATTGCTAGAGCATTTGGAGATATCCTATCACATGCTGGCAACACCAGAGTTCCCAAGAACTTGCAAACCGATCAAAGTACTGAGTTCTACAACGAAAGGTTTCAAAGTCTGATGGAAAAGTTCTCCATCAACCATTATCATACGTACACCATAATGAAGGCAGCCATTGCTGAACGTGTTATACTGACATTGAAGGAAAAGCTATACAAGTACTCTAGTTTGAATGGCTCATACCGTTGGATAGATGTCCTGCCTGAAATCACGAAAAATTATAATAACACGAAACATACGCCGATAAGATGCAAGCCCAGTGACGTCACCAAAGCCAACGAACGAGATATTTTAAAATCCACGTACGATCACATCAAAATTGCTGGAACCAAAAGATTCAACGTTGGTGACATTGTGAGAATAAGCGAAGCCAAACATGTTTTCGAAAAGAACTATTCACCAAATTGGACTACTGAACTATTCAAAATCGTGAAAGTTCAGTAGAGGGGCTATGCCAGTTCTGGCCCCTAGGCCAATCAGAGACCAGCATTTGGTTGGAGGCCACGCCCACAAATTCAAATTATTCATACGTCGTCACGTCAGGTCACGTTGCCATCGTGAATAAATAAATTAAAAAAAGCTGTCACCGCTGGGGGGAATTGAACCAGGGACCTTTGCAATATGAGGCAGCGTATATACGCACTGTGGTATTCCGACCTCCATGATGTTTCAATTATTTTAATGCTATTCAAACGGGATATCCATCGCTGGCGCGCGCTTATCTTTGCAACGGATCCATCGAGGTAGAGTGAAGCGAGAGATGCATTCCAGAGATAAGAAACTTCGAGTCGAAAATAATATCCATCGCTGGCGCGCGCTTATCTTTGCAACGGATCCATCGAGGTAGAGTGAAGTTAGAGATGCATTCCAGAGATAAGAAACTTCGAGTCGAAAATAATATCCATCGCTGGCGCGCGCTTATCTTTGCAACGGATCTATCGAGGTAGTGTGAAGCGAGAGATGCATTCCAGAAATAAGAAACTTCGAGTTGAAAATAAATGAATGCGCGCATCGGTGGTCGTCTCCTCGCTGCTGTTTCGTCACACCGATGCTACAGATCTGTTTCAAAGATAAGAGAGAAGGCTCGAGCGCTCGGCGCTGCAACGTTGTCGGACGTATGTGTTTGGATGTTAATATTGTTACATTATTGTGTGTGGCAACGCTGTCTCGCTTCATGGCGTTCGAAGATCCAGCAAAGCGAGAGATCCCTTAGAATGATAAGCGCGCGCGCTCGTATTGGAAACAAATACTTGAATTAATTATTTATTTTATAGTGGGTGACGTCATGCTGTTGTTTTTTTTCTTCTGGTAAAATGATCACGTGTGTGGGTACTCTCAAAATAGGATTTTTTATGGACAATTCGGGAATGCCAATATACCTATATGCAAAGTCCATTTTCATTTATCCAAGAAGTATGTGATGAATCGAAACCCAACCACTGGACAAAGAGCTGTTTGCCCTTTCTACGGATGACTTTTGATAATGACAGATGGTGTTTGCAATATGATGTATGTGGGGAGTGGAAGGATACGAAAACAGCTATATATTATAATGAATTATTTTATTTAAGTAATCCTTCTCTACAAAAATGACATGCCTCTTGAGAAGATGACGGTCCATCCCAGTGTGTGGTCCAATCGGGACGATTATAATGAACGAAGCATGGCAGTTTGATTTGTAGGTTAAAGTTGCTGCGATATTCTTGAGGAAGTTTGTGCCACACCCCTAATAGCCCATAAGGATCTGCATATTCAATGAGACATTCTACTGGAATGTACTGCAATTCTAGTTCAGTGAATTTTGTCAGAGTCAAAGCGGGAGATTTTATAAACTCCAATAGCACAGCTATTTCAGACTTCATGATTTTTCGAGCAGAGCTAAAATATTTCAGATGCTACTAGTCTCGCGTCAAGTTGTAGACTGATGGAATGAAAAAAAAAACACACATTTTTCACAACATTTTATTCAAATCAGACATAACCTCAGTCAGGCTATTTCTAATCCAATCGGCTATAGTATTCAAAATGTTCTGATAATACATGGAAAAGTCCAATTTGTTTATTAGCGCAACTCGATGTGAAACAACACACGTTTCAGCCCTCAAAATGTCTGCAACATCCTCTTCCACCAATTCGAATGTAATGTGGTATTTGGTGAGTGACAACATTTTGACACCATCGCAAACGAATTTGGTTATGGTGATATAGTCTCCGCAGGTGGTAACGGCAGGATCATATTCATCAATGAAACAGGGCAGGGGTGCTTCAAAAAAGTCTTGTTGTACCTTATACAGCGAATCGATGAAGGTGGCCCATTCATATGTGGAGAACGAAATTTTCGCTGGATGGAAGGGTTTCTTCAGGATGATGCTCGGACTAAACTGTCTAGCTGGACTAAGTCCGCACCGAATCATGTAGGTGGACAACTGGAACGATGAAGTCAGCAGGAGGTACGATTCGGCTTCCGCTGCTTGCTCAATCATGTCCAAATATGTATCAACGTCACCATAATAACCCATCATTGCCAATGAACTAGTACTACCGTTTTCGGAAAGCACTTCACTAGATGAATAACCAGAGTCTCCACTCATTGTACTCGAACTGATGTGTTGAAAGTTTCAGTCCTCATTATTCATACCACCACTGCCAACACGTCACAACATCCGATAATGGTTGTTATTTTTCAGCGATCGACGTTAAAGGCACCTCACATCCATTGAATTTGTGCTAGTTTTCCATATGATTACATTATAACTTGTTGGAGGAATCAATCCAGCTGTTGTGTGTATCATCGAATCCTAGCCATTTGACAAACACTTTTTTACCCCTCTTCCTTAAAACTTTTTCCACTAGGTAAACATCGGAATTTTCAGTTTTTTGCAATTCTTCAAGATAAAAGGCACCTTTGATTGGTGTTCCACGCAAATCTTCCAAGATGTATGTAGTAGGTTTCGTAATACGAACTTTTACGATTTTAAATAGTTCAGTAGTCCAATTTGGTGTATAATTCTCTTCGAAAACATGTTTGGCTTTGCTTATTCTCACAATGTCACCAACATCGAATTTTCTGGTTTCAGCAATTTTGATGTGATTGTACGTGGATTTTAAAATATCTTGTTCGTTGGCTTTGGTGACGTCACTGGGCTTGCATCTTATTGTCGTATGTTTCGTGTTATTATAATTTTTCGTGATTTCAGGCAGGACATCTATCTAACGGTATGAGCCATTCAAACTGAAGTACTTGTATAGTTTTTCCTTCAATGTCCGTATAACACGTTCAGCAATGGCTGCCTTCATTATGGTGTTCGTATGATAATGGTTGATGGAGAACTTTCTCATCAGACTTTGAAACTTTTCGTTGTAGAATTCGGTACCTTGATCGGTTTGCAAATTCTCGGGAATTCTGTTGTTGGCATGCGATAGAATATCAGCAAATGCACGAGCGATTTCAGCACCAGTTTTTGATTTTAGTGGTCTAGTCCATAGGTACTTGAAAAAACAATCAATCACGACCATTATCAGCTTGTGATCCTTATTTACAGAGGCATAAGGTCGCATTTCGGCTAGATCCATTTGCCATAAGTCATCCAAACCTTTGATGATAATGCGGCGCCTTGAAAATTTTTTTCTAGCAGGTCTATGTAATTCATTGACGAGTTGGATTTTTTCTCCAGAATGTGACATATTGACTTCGTTGGATTAGGAGTTTATATGATGGGTTTCACACAGGGGGCTTCCTTTTTGGTAGCGGTGGTGTTGTCGTAGATTTTGGAGTGATGGCAATCTTGGCCAGATCTTTTTTCATTTGATCAATGACATCAGCAATCTGGCGTTCTTTATCACGGCTGTGTTGTTGCTCAGCCTTCAAATCGTGCAAACTCTTCACGGTGTTGTCAATCTTATCGACAAGTTCTAGAATATTTTTCACATTCAAGTCGATGTCGCTTTCGAGTTTTGGTAGAGAGTTGTTGCGAAGCTGCTCCACATGTATGTTGATCTTGTGCACTATGCCAGACAACTGAACAAAGTTTGTATTGTACGATGTCAGTTTAAGATCATGAGAATCCACTCTCTTTCGTACATCGATAATTTCGTTGCTGAAGCCAGCAAGGTAATTTCGGATTTTTTCACCGTAATTATCGAAAGCAATCTTGAAATCTAACTTTATTTGCGATATAACTTCATCCACATATTGTTTGTTTGCAACATCAGCGACATCTGTTGGCAGTTTTACGTTACACATCTTCAAATGACCAACATCAATATCACCGGTTGGAGTATGTGAAAATCCAGATCTGACTGTCACCATCTGAGCTGAGCGTGGAAAGGAACCACGTCCGAATTTGTCGAGACTCATTATGCTAATGACTGAAGCATTGTACGTTATCGATAATGGTCGGCACTTTGCCTCGCCAATTAGCTCCGTCACTCATAGACATGCCATGGACGTGTCACGGAACTGTCACGGAAGTGTCAAGGAAGTGTCACTGAACTGTCACGGAAGTGTCAAGGAAGTGTCACGGAACTGTCACGGAAGTGTCAAGGAAGTATCACGGAACACGGAAATGTCACCGAATCGTCACACATGTTTCATTATGCCTGCCTCTTCGTTATCGTTTGATGTATTTCCGGCTTGCTGTGATGCAATGAGCAACTTCAATCTATCTACCAATTCGTTTGGATCATCCCAATACATGTATTCGATAGGTGCTGTGTTGTATGTCAACTTCAAACCACGACCACTGGAATTGGATCTGAACATTGGACGAATAATTTCTACGTATTTGAGTCTAGAGGAGGACTTCATACGTCCTGCAGAATTCAGATGAGCTTTGGTGAGCAAGAGTGTTTGCTTGTATGGGTTCGTATCATCTTTGGCAAAGGATGGATCATTATAGATGAGTAATTGATAGAGGCCTGGGGTGCCACGGAACCAAAAGCCATCAAGAAGTATATCTCCAGTTCTTCGATGGAAATTCATTTCTTTTCCGTTGAGGGACCATTTCGATGTTACTGGATCATATTTGGGGCCATAAACCGTATCGATATTTTCATCATATGTCCAATATTCAGTCAGATATTTCTGAGCCATCGCAGGATACTGATCAACGTAATCATGTATTGCAGCCGGTGAGATATTTTCACTATCTACAAAAAGTTCATCATCAGCATCGTCATAACCATCCTCATCATCATCTTCAGTATGCCCAACATTATCAGTCACATCCATCATAGGTATGAAATTAGTTTGGTTCAAATCCGATTGCTCCCTCTCCACCTCCCCATCCTCTTCCTCCTTCTTCTCCTTCTTCTTCTCCTTCTTCAACCCCAACGACTTTGCTCTGCTTCGCTTGATGTTTGAAAGCGTTCTATCGAGTTTTTCTTCTATGACCTTGGACGCGGAGGCAATTTGTTTCAAAGGTGATGTCAGTGGTTGGAATATTTTCTGTAACGCATCATCATCCTCAGACTTGCCCAATTTTAGTGCTAAATATTTTCTTCTGATTGATTTCGATAGTTCGTTGATTTTTTTCTTGCGCAGCGCATCAGCAACATCATCATGCATCTTGATTGACGTCATCTTGATGAATGGTCCAGAGATCACAGTCTTATGAACTTATCGGAACCATTTCTATATCTGCCAGCATTCATATCGAAAGTTTTTGCAATCACCATCGCACCATATTGGTTGGAATTCCAACACTCTGAGCACAATGCTTTAAATTGATCGAATGACATGTCTGGTGAGACATGCTCGTCGAACACATGCTTCAAATTCATTTCATCCTGTCGAAATAACACCAACAGGTTACTGTTGTCTCGCACCAGCTGCTTCGGTATCTTAGAAAAAGTCTGGCATAGGTATGCTACGTCAATATCCTTGTGTCTACAAATTGAAAAATATTCTCGAATTTTTTGCTGCTTGTCGCATGATACATCATCAAAAATGAATATCGAATTATTTTTCGCTTCTGATGGACTGATGACATCATCATTTTCTTTGAAGGGAAAATACCCAACACCTTTCACTGAATCCAACACTTGTTGCAGCAATTGATATTTCGGTTGGTACAACGACTTTGAATACACGTGAACGTTCTTGAATTTCGCACCATTTGGATTGAACAGCAGGGAAAGCATCGCATTGGTCTTTCCACATCCGCTTGGTCCGCAGAAGATTGCTCTGAACGAATGGGGAAGCAGTTTCCCATGTTTACTATTCACTGGGGGTTTGGTTGACAAAATTTCATCCAAATTCACAATGGGTAACATCCGTTCTTGTTGAATGATCTTTATCATGTGATGATATATTTTTCATTTCATTAGGTTTATGCAGAGTTGTCGAACTTCCTACACATCAGTCTTCATGTTGCTCTACCACGGAGAGGGTGTGCTTAATTCTCTGATCGATAAACTTCCCATCGAATTACACATTCCAGGCTACAGAAAAGGTTTTTTTTCTCCAAATAACATTGAAAGTGGCTCTTAAGTGTCACTCAACAGGCATGAAAAGTGCCTATGCAGAAAAAGTTTGTTGCTATGCAACGTTCCAAGTAATAATTTTTGAATCAAATTGGTAATCAAAATTGACAATGACTTTGGGTATACACAAAATGATCGATTTTTTGGACTTTGCGTGAAATCGAAACAAATCTGGAGATAAAATTATATGTTTCACATGGCAGAAAAAAAGATTAGATGCCTTGGCTACGAAACGCCAGCCGCAGCATTGAATTTTGTACTTTTCTGCCTAGTAAAACAACCAACTATTTTTCATACAGTGTTAATTATCTTGAAACATATCAAATATAAGGGTACACCAAACAAAATTCCTATTTATCATAAAGTAGTTCCACTGTCAGTTCGTGATTGATGTAACTTGTAGAACAAAATACCCACCAATTTTCACGAAAATGTTTCTTCATACACTGTTATTTATCTTGAAATATATCAAATACAAGAATACACCAAAAAATTCCTATTGGTCATAAAATAGTTTCACTGTCAGCTCGTAATTGATGTAACTTGTAGAACAAAATACCCACCAATTTTCACGAAAATGTTTTTTTCATACACTGATTATCTTGAAACATATCGAATATAAGGTTATACAAAAAAAAATCAGTTCGTAATTGATGTAACTTGTAGAACAAAATACCCACCAATTTTCACGATTTTTTTTTTCATACAGTATTGATTATCTGGAAGCATAATCAAGTATGAGGGTACACAAAAAAAAATCCTACTGATCATAAGGTGGATTCACTATCAGTTCAACAGAAAAACATTGTTGGACTATAAGGTTGTATCGTATAAAATAAAATGTTTCACTATCAATTTGACAGAACATTGCTTTACCATGTCCATCGGTCATATTTGAGATGATCTGTACTTTTGCTTGTAGTATATTGATTGAAAACATCCACTGGCAATGGGACTGTTTCAGTGAAAAACTGTATCTCATTATTTCGAAACTGGTTCACTTCACAATTCGTTTTCTGCTTAGAGCTCTGTACATGAAGATTGGCTATGATTATCATGATTTCATATATGACGGTCTTTTTAACTCTTTCGGAGAGTAAAAACTTGCTTGTCTTTTTTTTATGTGTAATACCTACTTGCAAAATAACAATAAGAATTTGTCAGGAAAACTTTTTCTGACAATTTCTTCAAGAATTGAACAAAGAAATAATTCACGAAATCCGAATCTTACTTTATTCATACTGAATACTTTTACCCACAGGCGGGACTGAGGATAGGGTGAGGTTTTATGTTTCTTTGTTTCTACCCTACCGGCTACGCCTTGGCTACGAAACACCAGCCGCGGCATTAAATCTTGTACTTTTCTGCCTAGTAAAACAAATAACTATTTTTCATACAGTGTTAATGATCTTGAAACATATCAAATATAAGGGTACAACAAAAAAATTCCTATTTATCATAAATTAGTTTCACTGACAGTTCGTAATTGATGTAACTTGTAGAACAAAATACCCACCAATTTTCACGGAAATGTTTTTTTCATACACTGTTAAGTATCTTGAAACACATCAAATATAAGGGTACATCAAAAACAAAATCAGTTTGTAATTGATGTAACTTGTAGAACAAAATACCCACCAATTTTCACGAATTTTTTCCTTACAGTGTTAATTATCTTGAAGCATCAGGTATGATTTCACTGTCACTTTAACAAAATTGATGTTTCCATGGACCATAGGTTTTATAGTTGAGATAATCAGTACTATAGGTTGTTAATCAACTATGAAATCATGTATAGTAAATTATCAAGTTCATACGAATATTGTTGTTTCATAGCATAAACTAAAATTGAAAGAAAAAGAATCTTATGTTCACCCCACGATAGGACAAAATTTGATCTTCGTGAACTATAAGGTTTCATTGTTGAAATAATCTGTACTATAGCTTGTTAATCAACTATGAAATCACGTTCCAATTTATTAAAATTTGATTTTTTTTGTGGACTGTAGCGTTTCATAGTTGAGATAATCTGTCAATCAACTAAGAAATCATGTTGATTGGATTGTGAAGTCTATACGAAACCTGTTGTTTCACAGTGAAAACTTGAATTGAAAATATATCTTGTTTGAACCCTACGACAGAGCTTGCACCCTACCATAGAAGAATATCGTTAAATTGTTGAATGAAAACTAAAGGCGTTTCCATATGACCGCACCTTATCACATTACTATTTGGTCATGATTTATAAAAGTAGGAAACTATTTTTCTAGGTATCAAAACTACAAGAATTATGTGAGTATTTATCAATAATTTCAATATGTAGTTATACTTACATTAGAAGTATTTCCTTATCATAGGAATAACGAAGAACTCTCTAGTGCCCCTGTGGGAAAAAGATGGGTCCTTTGGCCACATATTGTAGTAAAAAATGATCAAAACCCCGGTATAATGACAATTATGTGAGTATTCAATAATTTCGATGAATGCCTACATTGAAACTCTTCTCCATTAAAGGAATAGTGAGGAATACTCTACTGCCCCTGTGGGGAAACGTTGGGTCTCTTGACCACATATTTTAGTTGAAAGTGTACCCAGAAGGTTAATTTTGGAAAGACACGCCAGGTTAGTACCATATCTAAATCTTCACTGTTTTTTGATCTAATCATTCTAGAATCATTGACATCGAGGTGAAGAACCATTCAGCCCCTCTTTTTTTTTGTTCTTTTTGTTTCAGTTCTAAATTACATTATACCGAGTAAATTAGGTCAATACCATATCAAAATTTTCCCCTCTCTTCTGGGCCAATGATTTTAGAATTTTGACGTCGGAGTGATGAGCTATTCAGCCCTCTGAGATCAAACATAGCCGTATACGTTCAATCTCCACCAAAAAAATGACCTTGTCAAAGTACGACAAAATAGAGTTACTGCATCAACATTTTTCCAAAATGGACTCGTCCAAGCATAATGCTCATCCTACCCCTCCACTCCTATTTTCCGATAATGAACTCATCCTTAGTGTGTCGAATACCCTATCGGCACTAATGATCGAACTTCTATTTTGATTTTGACTTTTATTTAAAGTAGTTTGCATAAAGCTAACTTCTTTCTTCGCTTTTATATCCGTATTGACTCTGTTATTGATACTGTGTTGGTTTTCAAAAATTTGTGAGTTTTCGAAAGTTTTTTTTATTTTCTCGATAATTTTGGGTTCATTATTTGTGTGTTGATTCATTTTTGAAATTTCAATTGTTACATCTCACCGACATCACCTTCAGTTTCATCTATGAATAGAAGTGCTCGCTCTGTTTATCTCTGTCTGTTCGAGGATAGTGTTTGTGTGTAAGTGTTAATTTTTTATTTTGTTTGTCATGGAGAAATATTTAATCGTTAAAGATGTGCTCAAGAAAAATTATCGTTACGGCGTACAGGCTCGTACTTTGGAATTCCACATAAAACCCATTCCTCAGGGTGCTGAGCCTGTGAGTTGGGTGAAAGACGCCATCACCCAAATTGTGCTCAAGGGGACGGAAGGCTTGGAACCTACTAATAAGGTGGGTTTCACTTTCTGTTCCAAGGATTTCGCGAGGGGACCAGGGTGGATATCATTCAAAAATGCAGCGGATGTTTCTGTGGACGATCTTTTTGAGAAAATTTCATCAAATTATCAATCGAACTCGTGCGGTCTAAACACCGAGACCTTTTGTCTCAGTGTAACATCTTGTAGGCTACCTGTTGGCAAAGGAAGAGAGCGTTGCTACAACTCTTTTGACGAAAAATGTAGCAAACGTCAGGGAATTATAGTAATCAATAATAATGATAATCTATGTCTTCCTCGGGCACTTGTTGTAGCTCAGGCATACGCAAACATAGATCCCAAATGCACTGATGTACGTAGGAATATTAGAAAATTGTAGAGCCAGCGTGCTCTACAATTAGTGTCTGATGCTGGGGTTACCGTACCTACGGAGGGATGCGGAATACCTGAGCTACAACAATTTCAGCAGCATCTTTCATCACATAAAATAACTGTTTACCAATATGGGAACAAGGGCCGTAACATAATTTTCAAAGGTGGGGATGAGGGTCTCTCATTGAATTTACTCCACCATGAGGGACACTATAATGTCATAACGCCACTTACAGGTGCCTTTTTCTGTGAGTTTTATTGTAAGGGATGCCATGTCCCCTATAACAATAAACATGATCACCAATGTGGCGGTTCTTGTTTTTCGTACCGAGGATCACCACCGTGTTCCAAGAACAGTGTAAAAGTTCCCTGCGAGTCTTGTAAAAGATCTTTCCGTGGACAAAACTGTTTTGATAACCATATTCAAAACGGCGTTTGTGGTGAGATTAAACGTTGTGAGTTATGTTTCAAAATTGTCTTCACCAATAGAACTCACACCTGCGGAGAGATCAATTGCAAGATTTGCAACGAGCACCAGCCTTCTGGTCATTTATGCTATATCCAGCTCGAAACGAAAGTACCCAAGACTGATGATCTCTTGTTTGTCTTTTATGATCTAAAGACTCGTCAGGAGAGTGTACAGGCAGATGGATCTCTTCTTCATGAGCCTAATCTGTGTGTCTTTCGTCAATGTTGTGACGTCTGCATCGATACCACACAGCAAATTTATTCGGAATGCGGGGTTCGTTTAAAAATTCTCAAATGTAACGACCCCATATCCCCATTCGTTCATCATGTGTTGACGATAAGGAAGAAATTTGTAAATGTCGTCGTTATAGCTCACAACGGCGGAAAATTTGACCACGCCCTCATTTCAAATCATATTTTGACCGGAGCTACTCTGAAACCTGATCTTATAATGAGAGGCACACAATAAATCTCCATGACTGTCGGCAATGTCAAGTTTTTGGACTCTCTCAACTATTTCCCAATGGCTCTGGCAAAACTGCCCAAATCTTTCGGCTTCTCTGAATTGAAGAAGGGGTATTTTCCCCATCTCTTCAATCGTGTGGAGAATCAAGATTACTAGGGCTCGATTCCTCCTCTACAATTCTATACCCCTGATAACCTGGTTTCAGATGCTTGAGCTTCTCTCATAAAATGGCATTCTGAAAGAGTAGCTGAAAATTATGTTTTCGATTTCTCTCGAGAAATCATGGATTATTGTATTTCAGATGTGGATACACTGACAAAGGCCTGATTGAATTTTCGACAGCTGATGCTGTCTGAAACAAATGTGTGTCCGTTCACTGAAGCCGTAACAATTGCTTCGACATGCAATAAAACTCTTCAGGAATTTCCTCAAACCAAACACCATAGGTATTATTCCCAAGGGTGGTTACAGACATCGTGATAATCAATCTGTGATAGCCACCCAGTGATTACTTTGGGAGAAGAAACTACGGGATATAAAAATCCAACAGGCCTGCCGATCTTCAGAGACTCTTATCGGTAATCTCAAATTTGATGGATACTCTGAAGAGACAAAACAGGTTTTCGAGTTTCAAGGCTGTTTCTATCATGGTTGTCCCCGCTGCTATACTGATCAGAGAGATATCCCTCTCAGAAACTGTCCTTCCGAAACTATGAATCATCGTCATGACACAACCATTGCCAAAATCGATAAAATCAAATCCTTAGGGTATGAGGTTATTGAAGAATGGGAGTGTGATTTTCGCAGGAAACTTTCCAGCAGTGACGAACTTTGCAACTCTGTCAACGATCATCTCCTGCTTGAAAATTCACCCCTTGACCCTCGAAATGCTTTCTATGGTGGCCGAACGGGAAACATTGTCGAATATTACAAGGCCGGGGCTGGTGAACAAATTAAATACGTTGACGTTTGTTCGCTCTACCCGTGGGTATGTGAATATGGTAAATTTCCTGTGGGCCATTCAGAAGTACTTGTTCGTGGAGAGGCTTGTGCTGTGTCACTTTCCTCTTTCTCAGGTCTCGTTAAATGTGCGATCCACCTCAAGATCTTTTTCATCCTGTTTTACCGCATAAAATGAACAACAAGTTGATGTTTGTTCTTTGTCGCGTTTGTGGTGGAAACTATAATACTAGTGGTTGTCATCACACTGATGAAGAGCGTACATTAACAGGAACATGAACTGTTGCAGAGATATTGAAAGCCCTTGAGGTGGGGTACCGAATTATCGAGATCAAAGAGATTTGGTCTTACGATACTGTGCAATTTGGTGAAGATGTTTCGGGGCTATTTACTGATATGATGAACAAATTCATCAAGATAAAACAAGAATCATCAGATTGGCCCAAGAATTGTAAGACCAAAGAGGAGAAAGATAGGCACATTGAAAAATTTTTACAACGGGAGGATGCTTTGCTGGAATTTTCTAAAATTACCGATAACCCTAGGTTGAGAGCACTGGCCTAGCTTATACTAAATTCCTTCTGGGGTAAGTTTGGTCAACGTGAAAATCAACCGAAAACTTCAATCATCAATCAGCCCTCGGAATTCTTCTCTATGATGACGGATCCTTTCCTTATTGTCAATACAGTACTCCCGATAAACGAAGATACCATCATTGTTAATTGGGAGTATAAGGAGGAGAGCTATGACACTCTTTCCACAGTCAATGTGGTAATAGCTGCATATGTAACAGCCTTAGCTCGATTAAAGCTTCACAGCTATTTACAGCAACTTGGGGAAAGGATGTTGTACTATGACACGGACTCTGTTATCTATGTTTCCAAGCCAGAGGAATTTGACATTCCTACTGGTCAATTTATTGGTGATATGACCGACGAAATGGAGTGTTACGGCCCTGGTTCCCATATCACAGAGTTTGTATCTGGTGGCCCGAAGAATTATGCCTATAAGCTATGGTCAACCAAGGAACAAGAGTTCAAAGTTGTTTGCAAAGTAAAAGGAATTTCTCTTAACTAGGCTGCTTCACAGCTTGTTAACTTTGGATCGATCAAAAATATGATTCTGAACCCTGGTGCCCCTATCGAAATTTTGAGCAAACAGTTCCGCCGAACCAAAGAACATGAGGTCATCACAGTTGATATTTCCAAAAAGTACAAGCCTGTAAGTTTGAAGTGGAAATTTCTCGAAGATCACACTTCTGTACCTTACGGTTTCAAAAAGCGGAAATCATTATAATTTTTCGAATCACAACATCGTCCTTTCTTATTTATCAGAAGGAGGTAAACAAATTAGGATTTGAGCTTTCTAATCAGTATTCTGTACAAAATTCGATAAAAAGTAGCCGGCGCAAAACTAGAGAGATAACGAGCAATCGTTATCACGACCGGATCTTTTCAGTGAATTCAAAAAATCAGCCGTTTTCACGACTACTCTGGGAATCTGAGGTGAATATTAAAAAAAAAAAAAGACCCAACCATCTGGCAAATTGAAGAAGTGTTTCTATCAATTTAGAAATCGATCTTTGTGCAGCTAGAAATAAAACAAACAAAAACTGCTCTGATTTTATATCAACAGTCACCTGTTCTGAAAACAAAATAAAAAAAGAATAACAAACACAAAAGAGAGAATTATTCACCCCAAATCTTTGGAGTGTGTGGTTTTGTATATACCTACAGGGGATTGTTTTTCACATAAAAAAAATCAAAATGGATATATTTTCCTATGTCAGTGTGACAGCTCTTCAGTATTTCGTCAGCTCTCCAACAGTACAGACGTAATCAGCAATGCCAAACTGTGACTGGGGTAGACCATGCAATTGCAGTGACTGCAAACCTAGTTTCTGCTCTTTCTGTCTCAAAGAGGGGGTTCATCACGTAATCGAAGACTACAGCACCGATAGAAAAGGGATAGGTGCCCACAGTTTCACAGCATGGTGTGAAGATTGTTTCGAGCAAAAAATAAAATGATATAGATTATTTTGTGATTATCTCATCTGTCAATAAAATATTTGATAGGAAAGGTATCCACATCTTTTATTGACCCCATAACACCCAATGAATGCCTTCACTAAAATATGTAGGCAGTTTAGATCAAAATCAAGACATAAAATAGAGAGTTCCAAAATAAATGCATCTTTGAGAAAATCTCCACATTATGAATACTTCATAAAACTTTTTCTATAGACTCTCTATATATCTGTCAAACCCAGACAACTGATAACATCCAGTATAGTGATTTAAAAACGAAAAACATTTTTCTGAATGACTATATTTTTCAAACCTAGATGGACATTTCGAATGAGAAATAAAATCCCAACTTCTTTTATTAGCTGAAATCTAGCATAATATGAAAGAAAGAAAGACCTTATGTTTTACGAAACACCCTGTATTCAAATAAAATTCAATTTTTGTTATAAGCTGAGAATCAGGCAGAATATTAAACTGAAAAATCTCAATGTTGCACGAAACACCCAGTATTTAAATTCCTTTTCACAGAGATCAATCTCTGCTAATTGGTAAGTGACTTTTAATAGAACAGATATGTGAAACAGTTTATCCTTAACTTCAATTGGTATTTCAACACAGGATGTGAGAATTTATCTCAAGTATTTGTTAAGCGGAAAGTCCAGGAAAATGAAGTGACGTGTTTTTACGAATTACTTTTCTGAATAATTGTTGTTGCTTTCGCACAGAAGCAGATGTCGAAACCAAGTATGTTACTCTGACAAACGTAAACAATGACTTTTTTAATGATCGATGTACAAACTTGAAGATAATAATAATCAGGTGGTTTGTTAATATATTTTATTGAATCTGATCGGTTAATCCAAAATTATAAAGTTTTTAGTGTCTCCTGAAAATTTTGATTTTTGCAGTTACTTGGTTTTGCTGTTTCGTCGACGTTATGTTCACGACTGTATAAATAAAACTCAAGAAATATTTTTAGAACGAAAAAAGTAATAAGGAGAGTTCAAAACCCTGTACACCTGCTGACTTCATCGTTCCAGCTGTCCACCTACATGATTCAGTGCGGACTTAGTCCAGCTAGACATTTTAGTCCGAGCATCATCCTGAAGAAACCCTTCCATCCTGCGAAAATTTCGTTCTCCACATATGAATGGGCCACCTTCATCGATTCGCTGTATAAGGTAAAACAAGACTTTTTTTTTTGAAGCACCTCTACCCTGTTTAATTGATGAATCTGATCCTGCCGTTACCACCTGACCTGACTGATTTGGGTGCGGAAAAGCTTATATCTGGATTTTGTGATGTTTCTGATTGTATGTCTAGTAATGCTCCCAGAGAATATTTTTATTATTGTAAAAATCAGGATTTATTTGATTTTAATGAAATGTTGTTAAAAATATGACTCGTTTTTCATTTTATTAGTCTACAACTTGACGTCAAACTAGTAGCATATGGAATATTTTGGCTCTACTCGAAAAATCATGAAGTCTGAAATAGCTGTGCTATCGAAGTTTATAAAATCTCCCGCTTTGACTCTTACGAAATTCACTGAACAAGAATTGCAGTACATTCCAGTAGAATGTCTCATCGAATATGCAGATCCTAATGAGCTATTAAGGGTGTGGCACAAACTTCCTCAAGAATATCGCAGCAACTTTAACCTACAAATCAAACTGCCATGCTTCGTTCATTATAATCGTCCCGATTGAACCACACACCGGGATGGACCGCCATCTTCTCGAGGTTAGGTCATTTTGTCACGAAGTGTAGACGAGACTGGTATTCTGCAATTCATTCGGTACGAACACGCAAAAAATACACGCCATCTACAGTAGAACTCATAACTAACTCTATGACGTAATTTATCTGAACATTACACTGCCATTTATTTCACCATACAACCACTTTTTTTTTCAAATAATTCTTCAGGTATGATATTGGAACAAAAAGTTGAAAATTGATATGTTGTACCAATTTAGATGCAATTCCTTTTCTTCGATGTTCCATCATAGTATAAAGTCTCAAGGAGGTTAGCTTAGGTCATTCTGTCACAGAGTGTAGATGAGACTATAGTATATAACATTTGGAACAGTTGTCACTAAAATGTCTACGAACACGCAAGAAACACCAGGTGGTCAAGCCGCTACGCCATCTACAGGTGGACTCATAACTACGACGAAATGAAGGCAAAATGATGATCTACAGTTGATGAGGTAATAATATTCACACTTTTTTTTTCTTGAGTAATATAGTTTATTATGGATATCTGAACATAACAGTACCATTTATTCCACCATGATTTATACAACCACATTTCTTGAATAATTTTCCAGATATGATATTGGAACAAAAAGTTGAAAATTGATTCATCTTCTTGATATTTAGTACCAATTTAGATGCAAATCCTTTTCTTTGATGTTCCATCATGGTTTAAATAATATTCATAGTGTTCGGCCTAGTGTGTATACTTAATGGGTCAAAGTTCATGCTCGACATCAGCGCAAAAGACGCTGGTTCCCCATCCACATATAATATATAACATGATATCTTCTAATCTTGGTACCACTGATTGATTAAGGCATCTGTCATGGCATCATCTTTGATATGTAATCGTTTGATTTTCTCTGCAGCTTCGATCCGTAAAAGAATTTTATTTTCTCCATGGAAGTCACTGTTTAGCAAATTAACTCAATGGTTGCTTTCATTCGACTGACGCTTTTTTCACACTTTTTTCACATTATATTTCGGATGAATAGATCACGTGACTACATTGTCTACGAACACCTACTGGTCAAGCCACTGCGCCATCTACCAATGGAAGTAGGTACATGTTACAGCGTTCCTTACGTTTGCGCTACTTGGAAGTGGGTGGGTAATGTCATATGTCGAACGTCAGGTCAAACATCATTTGTCATGTTTCAAATACCATATGTCAAATGTCATACGTCATGTCAAATGTCATATGTCCTACGTCAAACTTCATATGTCATTTGTCAAATACCATACGTCATGTCAAATGTCAGACCTCATGTCATATGTCAAACTTCATGTGTCAAATACCATACGTCATGTCATATGTCGAATATTATATGTCATACGTCGAACTCCATATGTGTCAAATACCATACGTCGAATGTCATATGTCAAATGTCATACCTCATGTCATATGTCAAAGTTCATGTGTTGAATACCATACGTCATGTCATATGTCGAACATCATGGCTGGACTAGACTCTCCCAACCCCTACTTACATTATCTATTGTGAATTTACAGAGTACTGCTTCATGGTCGAACAAACCGGCCGCTAGTTCTTCGCAGTTGACATTGTCGAGATAACTGCAGACGTAGTCTATTATAGTGGCAGAATACTGCGATATGCGTGTAGGCGTTTTAACGTGCATTGAAATATTGAAGGATGTCAGAATATCAGCTAACCTTTGCGTTCCTAATGCAGTTTTATTCTCAAAGTTTATATTGAGGTCTCCAGTTAATATTATGGAAGACATGACAGGAAGTTGATATAAAAAAGCCTCAAATTCATTAAGGAATGTATCAACGTTCGATGATGGAGGTCTGTAAATACAAACTATATACAGTTTGAGTATTTCACTATGAATCATTGAAAATTCAAATAATTTTTCTTCAAGAATATCTTCATCAACAGAATGACGTGTATCTCCAAATTCATACGATTGTTCAATGGTCTCTTTAACAAGAATAATCGTTCCACCATGTTCGGCATTGATTCTGTCATACCTAGATGAAACTCTGTACTGAGATAAATGAATTGGCTATTCAAACTTGAGCCACATCTCGGTAAGGAGAACAATATCAGAATTTTTATGATGTTCAAGAAATATACACGATTCGTCAACTTTATTCCGAATTGATTGAATTTTCAGTAACATTAATGACATATACATTTGTCACTATTGCTATTATTTGTGAATTCGATGTCCTTTATGATTTTTCCAGGTTTTTCTGAAGAGGATATAAAAAGGGTTATCTGCATCCTTCGTACTCACAAATATCAAATTATTGTGTTGTGTCTTAGTATCAGTACATGTAAATGCAATTTCTTCAGCTATTCCAATGTTTTTTTAAAGTGATCCTCCTTTGCGGTTGAAATTTAAATATGTTATATCACCGTTAGAATATTTGTTCAACCTAACTGAATATTCGTACAGTTTCATGTTAAATTCATTAATGAACTTATTAATATTATAATCATTATTCAAATATGGTACTGACGTTGATATAATATTTGAATGAGTACAATGTTTTATGATACTGTTTATCATTTTGAAAGAAGGGTACTTATTGTTATTCTTGAAGTCATTAGATCCTGCCATTATTATTATGAAATCATTGCTCGTATATTGTTTGGAGAGGGTAACTATATTTTCGATTACATTCTCGAAAAGAGCAAACGGTTTACATATGGTTTGCATTGTATAGTTTTCAAGTTTGGTGTTCAATATTTTTGGTGACCGCAAACGGTTTACATATGGTTTGAATTGTATAGTTTTTAAGTTTGGTGTTCAATATTTTTGGTGAATTATATTTGTTTTGGTCACAAAGAATGAGAATTTTATTTTTTTTATAAATTATGTTTCGTGATTTACTTAGCTGTATTTGTTGTTGTTCAAATTCGAAACTTATTTTTTTCGATCTCATTACTTCAGCATGAGCGTCTGTTCGTGAACTACAGTCAGTTTTCTTTTTCAAGGTGAGATCTTCATTGCACATTCCATTCTCACATTCGGTGGTTAGCTTGAAATCCTTTAGATCCATAACTTCACGTCTAAGCTTCATTAATTCGTCATTGTATGATTCATTCTCCCTAGAGAGTTGTAATATGTCCTTCGGATTCGTCCTATATGGTCAGTGCGATCGAATCTGCTATAACTGTATGCATGTCAGATGATAGAATACAAAGTTATAGTGTGAACATAGTTGAAGTCGATGTTTCTTGTTCTGCCTGTTGTGTGCGTTACACCAGTTTTGATGTTGTCTCATATAATCGTTGCGAACTGATATACTTCAGAGGTATTCATGTGGGTTGATAAAATACAGAGATACAGTGTGCAGACTGATGTTGTCGAAGTTTCTTCACTTGCCTATTGCCAGAAGATTGCTCTGAACGAATGGGGAAGCAGTTTCCCATGTTTACTATTCACTGGGGGTTTGGTTGACAAAATTTCATCCAAATTCACAATGGGTAACATCCGTTCTTGTTGAATGATCTTCATCATGTGAAGATATATTTTTCATTTCATTAGGTATATGCAGAGTTGTCGAACTTCCTACACATCAGTCTTCATGTTGCTCTACCACGGAGAGGGTGTGCTCAATTCTCTGATCGATAAACTTCCCATCGAATTACACATTCCAGGCTACAGAAAAGGTTTTTTTTCTCCAGATAACATTGAAAGTGGCTCTTAAGTGACACTCAACAGGCATGAAAAGTGCCTATGCAGAAAAAGTTTGTTGCTATGCAACGTTCCAAGTAATAATTTTTGAATCAAATTGGTAATCAAAATTGACAATGACTTTGGGTATACACAAAATGATCGATTTTTTGGACTTTGCGTGAAATCGAAACGAATCTGAGGATAAAATTATATGTTTCACATGGCAGAAAAAAAGATTAGATGCCTTGGCTACGAAACGCCAGCCGCAGCATTGAATTTTGTACTTTTCTGCCTAGTAAAACAACCAACTATTTTTCATACAGTGTTAATTATCTTGAAACATATCAAATATAAGGGTACACCAAACAAAATTCCTATTTATCATAAAGTAGTTCCACTGTCAGTTCGTGATTGATGTAACTTGTAGAACAAAATACCCACCAATTTTCACGAAAATGTTTCTTCATACACTGTTATTTATCTTGAAATATATCAAATACAAGAATACACCAAAAAATTCCTATTGGTCATAAAATAGTTTCACTGTCAGCTCGTAATTGATGTAACTTGTAGAACAAAATACCCACCAATTTTCACGAAAATGTTTTTTTCATACACTGATTATCTTGAAACATATCGAATATAAGGTTATACAAAAAAAAATCAGTTCGTAATTGATGTAACTTGTAGAACAAAATACCCACCAATTTTCACGATTTTTTTTTTCATACAGTATTGATTATCTGGAAGCATAATCAAGTATGAGGGTACACAAAAAAAAATCCTACTGATCATAAGGTGGATTCACTATCAGTTCAACAGAAAAACATTGTTGGACTATAAGGTTGTATCGTATAAAATAAAATGTTTCACTATCAATTTGACAGAACATTGCTTTACCATGTCCATCGGTCATATTTGAGATGATCTGTACTTTTGCTTGTAGTATATTGATTGAAAACATCCACTGGCAATGGGACTGTTTCAGTGAAAAACTGTATCTCATTATTTCGAAACTGGTTCACTTCACAATTCGTTTTCTGCTTAGAGCTCTGTACATGAAGATTGGCTATGATTATCATGATTTCATATATGACGGTCTTTTTAACTCTTTCGGAGAGTAAAAACTTGCTTGTCTTTTTTTTATGTGTAATACCTACTTGCAAAATAACAATAAGAATTTGTCAGGAAAACTTTTTCTGACAATTTCTTCAAGAATTGAACAAAGAAATAATTCACGAAATCCGAATCTTACTTTATTCATACTGAATACTTTTACCCACAGGCGGGACTAAGGATAGGGTGAGGTTTTATGTTTTTTTGTTTCTACCCTACCGGCTACGCCTTGGCTACGAAACACCAGCCGCGGCATTAAATCTTGTACTTTTCTGCCTAGTAAAACAAATAACTATTTTTCATACAGTGTTAATGATCTTGAAACATATCAAATATAAGGGTACAACAAAAAAATTCCTATTTATCATAAATTAGTTTCACTGACAGTTCGTAATTGATGTAACTTGTAGAACAAAATACCCACCAATTTTCACGGAAATGTTTTTTTCATACACTGTTAAGTATCTTGAAACACATCAAATATAAGGGTACATCAAAAAAAAAATCAGTTTGTAATTGATGTAACTTGTAGAACAAAATACCCACCAATTTTCACGAATTTTTTCCTTACAGTGTTAATTATCTTGAAGCATCAGGTATGATTTCACTGTCACTTTAACAAAATTGATGTTTCCATGGACCATAGGTTTTATAGTTGAGATAATCAGTACTATAGGTTGTTAATCAACTATGAAATCATGTATAGTAAATTATCAAGTTCATACGAATATTGTTGTTTCATAGCATAAACTAAAATTGAAAGAAAAAGAATCTTATGTTCACCCCACGATAGGACAAAATTTGATCTTCGTGAACTATAAGGTTTCATTGTTGAAATAATCTGTACTATAGCTTGTTAATCAACTATGAAATCACGTTCCAATTTATTAAAATTTGATTTTTTTTGTGGACTGTAGCGTTTCATAGTTGAGATAATCTGTCAATCAACTAAGAAATCATGTTGATTGGATTGTGAAGTCTATACGAAACCTGTTGTTTCATAGTGAAAACTTGAATTGAAAATATATCTTGTTTGAACCCTACGACAGAGCTTGCACCCTACCATAGAAGAATATCGTTAAATTGTTGAATGAAAACTAAAGGCGTTTCCATATGACCGCACCTTATCACATTACTATTTGGTCATGATCTATAAAAGTAGGAAACTATTTTTCTAGGTATCAAAACTACAAGAATTATGTGAGTATTTATCAATAATTTCAATATGTAGTTATACTTACATTAGAAGTATTTCCTTATCATAGGAATAACGAAGAACTCTCTAGTGCCCCTGTGGGAAAAAGATGGGTCCTTTGGCCACATATTGTAGTAAAAAATGATCAAAACCCCGGTATAATGACAATTATGTGAGTATTCAATAATTTCGATGAATGCCTACATTGAAACTCTTCTCCATTAAAGGAATAGTGAGGAATACTCTACTGCCCCTGTGGGGAAACGTTGGGTCTCTTGACCACATATTTTAGTTGAAAGTGTACCCAGAAGGTTAATTTTGGAAAGACACGCCAGGTTAGTACCATATCTAAATCTTCACTGTTTTTTGATCTAATCATTCTAGAATCATTGACATCGAGGTGAAGAACCATTCAGCCCCTCTTTTTTTTTGTTCTTTTTGTTTCAGTTCTAAATTACATTATACCGAGTAAATTAGGTCAATACCATATCAAAATTTTCCCCTCTCTTCTGGGCCAATGATTTTAGAATTTTGACGTCGGAGTGATGAGCTATTCAGCCCTCTGAGATCAAACATAGCCGTATACGTTCAATCTCCACCAAAAAAATGACCTTGTCAAAGTACGACAAAATAGAGTTACTGCATCAACATTTTTCCAAAATGGACTCGTCCAAGCATAATGCTCATCCTACCCCTCCACTCCTATTTTCCGATAATGAACTCATCCTTAGTGTGTCGAATACCCTATCGGCACTAATGATCGAACTTCTATTTTGATTTTGACTTTTATTCAAAGTAGTTTGCATAAAGCTAACTTCTTTCTTCGCTTTTATATCCGTATTGACTCTGTTATTGATACTGTGTTGGTTTTCGAGAATTTGTGAGTTTTCGAAAGTTTTTTTTATTTTCTCGATAATTTTGGGTTCATTATTTGTGTGTTGATTCATTTTTGAAATTTCAATTGTTACATCTCACCGACATCACCTTCAGTTTCATCTATGAATAGAAGTGCTCGCTTTGTTTATCTCTGTCTGTTCGAGGATAGTGTTTGTGTGTAAGTGTTAATTTTTTATTTTGTTTGTCATGGAGAAATATTTAATCGTTAAAGATGTGCTCAAGAAAAATTATCGTTACGGCGTACAGGCTCGTACTTTGGAATTCCACATAAAACCCATTCCTCAGGGTGCTGAGCCTGTGAGTTGGGTGAAAGACGCCATCACCCAAATTGTGCTCAAGGGGACGGAAGGCTTGGAACCTACTAATAAGGTGGGTTTCACTTTCTGTTCCAAGGATTTCGCGAGGGGACCAGGGTGGATATCATTCAAAAATGCAGCGGATGTTTCTGTGGACGATCTTTTTGAGAAAATTTCATCAATTTATCAATCGAACTCGTGCGGTCTAAACACCGAGACCTTTTGTCTCAGTGTAACATCTTGTAGGCTACCTGTTGGCAAAGGAAGAGAGCGTTGCTACAACTCTTTTGACGAAAAATGTAGCAAACGTCAGGGAATTATAGTAATCAATAATAATGATAATTTATGTCTTCCTCGGGCACTTGTTGTAGCTCAGGCATACGCAAACATAGATCCCAAATGCACTGATGTACGTAGGAATATTAGAAAATTGTAGAGCCAGCGTGCTCTACAATTAGTGTCTGATGCTGGGGTTACCGTACCTACGGAGGGATGCGGAATACCTGAGCTACAACAATTTCAGCAGCATCTTTCATCACATAAAATAACTGTTTACCAATATGGGAACAAGGGCCGTAACATAATTTTCAAAGGTGGGGATGAGGGTCTCTCATTGAATTTACTCCACCATGAGGGACACTATAATGTCATAACGCCACTTACAGGTGCCTTTTTCTGTGAGTTTTATTGTAAGGGATGCCATGTCCCCTATAACAATAAACATGATCACCAATGTGGCGGTTCTTGTTTTTCGTACCGAGGATCACCACCGTGTTCCAAGAACAGTGTAAAAGTTCCCTGCGAGTCTTGTAAAAGATCTTTCCGTGGACAAAACTGTTTTGATAACCATATTCAAAACGGCGTTTGTGGTGAGATTAAACGTTGTGAGTTATGTTTCAAAATTGTCTTCACCAATAGAACTCACACCTGCGGAGAGATCAATTGCAAGATTTGCAACGAGCACCAGCCTTCTGGTCATTTATGCTATATCCAGCTCGAAACGAAAGTACCCAAGACTGATGATCTCTTGTTTGTCTTTTATGATCTAAAGACTCGTCAGGAGAGTGTACAGGCAGATGGATCTCTTCTTCATGAGCCTAATCTGTGTGTCTTTCGTCAATGTTGTGACGTCTGCATCGATACCACACAGCAAATTTATTCGGAATGCGGGGTTCGTTTAAAAATTCTCAAATGTAACGACCCCATATCCCCATTCGTTCATCATGTGTTGACGATAAGGAAGAAATTTGTAAATGTCGTCGTTATAGCTCACAACGGCGGAAAATTTGACCACGCCCTCATTTCAAATCATATTTTGACCGGAGCTACTCTGAAACCTGATCTTATAATGAGAGGCACACAATAAATCTCCATGACTGTCGGCAATGTCAAGTTTTTGGACTCTCTCAACTATTTCCCAATGGCTCTGGCAAAACTGCCCAAATCTTTCGGCTTCTCTGAATTGAAGAAGGGGTATTTTCCCCATCTCTTCAATCGTGTGGAGAATCAAGATTACTAGGGCTCGATTCCTCCTCTACAATTCTATACCCCTGATAACCTGGTTTCAGATGCTTGAGCTTCTCTCATAAAATGGCATTCTGAAAGAGTAGCTGAAAATTATGTTTTCGATTTCTCTCGAGAAATCATGGATTATTGTATTTCAGATGTGGATATTGTCGCAACTCAGATGGTTTTGGTGGATTATTTGGCAAACGGCGTGTCCACCACATGTCGCAACTCAGATGTTGCCCTCCTATGGATCGCAACTTGGCTACTCGCTTGGCTTAATGAGAGGATTTTGATCATTTCACCATCCAACCCTATTCACCCCCAAATAAAGAGACCGGACAGTTTTCATAGGAAAGTAACATTTATTAATTGAATGAAAAGTTTTATGAATAGATGCTGCCACATGGCAGGTTAACAAAAAGGAAAAAAAAAAGATCAACGCAAAACAACATTGGGAAAAAAACAGTACTTACATTATGACATCTAACATGGGGTTGACCAGCAGGATCAAAGTCGGGAGGACGGTACACTTTTTGGCAGCAACTCGTGAATTAGTAACTCAATTACGGAGTAAAGTAAAGTGTTATCGAAATGCATGATCGTAATGAATTCAGTAATCAGAAATGGGTGATCAATAATAATCAAAAATCAGTAATGAATAGTAATGATCAATAATCAGTAATGAATGGCTTATCGATTCGGAATCTATTTATATTCGGAATCGATGCCAGGTTCGCTATTTTCCACACGGGGAACGGTCGATAGCTTTTCGATACCGCTTACCTAGGTATTATCGCCGCGGTAAGCGATTTCTTTGCAAATTATAAAGGAAATGATGTCTATGAACTCCGCTGGCCTGATCGAACTGCAATGTACTGAATGTTTTAATTTGGAAAAGTTAATTTATGAATAAAGATCTAGAAATGAACGAAAGTTATTTCATAGACATTTGTACTTCTTGACACATCTCCCCTGTTTGACGAAGCTGGCCCCACAGCTTCAAGTGTCTATAACTACCTATATACATGATACAAAACAATAATCAAATCGAATAATGAGTCGATCAAATGAAGTATCTAAGTAATCGAATGAAATAAAAACATAAAATTGTGTTAAAATCATACCTACATCAATGATAAATAAAAACATTCTATAAAAAAAAATCGTTAGTTTAAAAAGGAGATGTACAAATGAAAAGAACTTGTGATGACTGTCCATTAGATAAGTCTATTATCTCTGCGTATGTGAGAGTTTCAAAGAGGACCACACTGAAAATCACTTGGTTCGGCACCACACTTCAATTGTTTGTTGACACTGAACTCTGTCCTTCCAGTCATCTGAGGTTGCGGTTCCATTTTCCATATGTTAGTAATGTAGGTCAGCGATGTTTTGTTTTACTCGTAACTTGATACATCCATAACATTGAGATCATAACATGGTAGGATTGATGCACGTGAGATCTGTGAGAAGGTCTGACGACGTCCAATCTCGCCTGGGAGGAAACATTAGCTCTCTGATGAGACGTTTTCTATGGCAGTGTACGGTTCAGCTTATAGACTGCAATTGCTGCGTTCTTTGGATGCTGCGCTCTATCGTCTCTGGAGAAAAATCGAGAAGAGATTTAGGAGAGTATCTCTGTCTCTTTATATGCAGATAACGGAAATTGCTGAATAAGTAGTTTGTCGTCCATTGCTACTGGTGCTTCGTTTTCGGAATGATTTCGGTAGTTCGGTACTATCAACATACTTATAATCGGCGTGATTTTCGTATAGTGAGTAGTAGTGCGAACTTAATTGCTTGGGAATATAGACATTACTTTGGTTACTGTATTGACTTCCTGTAGTCGGGGCTCTGGTAAGTTTTGTCTATTCTGCACCTTTCCATCTCAACCTCGTGGAAATTTCGCCTAGGTTTCGTGGATTTTGGCTGCCTTTTGGGCTCCTGTAGTGTCGGAAAAGCATATCGTCAACGTCATGCGAATTGGGCAGCTTTTCACGGGGCAGCGTATCTACCATCTCGAGGAACATCAGGCGGGATACAAAGTAAGTTGCTTGGGGCATGCATCCTATAATTGCGATATATCGACTCGGCTTATTCATTCCGTGATAACTGCAATTTCCAATTTTCCAGGGCTCTCTACCATTCGAATTTCATCTACCAGATGACTCCAGGAACGATGGAACTTCTCATGGACCAAAACACCTTTGACGTGGTATATGGATCTATGACTGTTTGTGGTTCAGGTCGACTTCTTGGGCTGCATCTGAGTGGTGCCATCAAGTGTGGTTCTTCGTTTCACATGTAACAAGAGAGAAAAAATATCGGCAGTAAGTTCATACAAAAGAATACATATAAAACTACCTAACTAGTTATAAAATAATTGAATACTGGTGATATAACTTTATCGATTAGCGATCTCTAAAAACAAAACTACCTAAGTTAGTTCATGAAAAAGATGTACCTATATACTGCTATCACTTTTTCAAGAATCTCTTTTCTACTATAGGTATATGGAATTGTTTGTTTTATCTTAAATTTCTCCTTGAATAGATTCTTCCTCGATTTGGAATAGGAATGACACACCCGTATATTCTTGATTTTCATTTCAATGTTTCATTTATTCAATCAATTCTCATTCCTATGTTATCTCAATGTTACCAATTTTTTGTTTCCTGATATTATGAATGGTTTGTCACCGAAAAAAAAACAAATCTTCCTATATGATATTTATCATAAAACAACTACACTCCTGGCTAATACCTAACGACGAGCGTTGAATTACATATGATGAATATCTAGGTATTTTGTGGAAACTTCATCTCGTACATCCTGAATATCGTTAACTTTGTATCTGCCATTATTTCCTATAATCTGACAATTTGCTTTGTCCCTTTTTCTCTTCATATCGCGAGAAAAACATATTATTTCATACATCTATCGTCTCACTTTGAAACGAATACATCAATTTGCACTTTCGAGTGCCTTCACGTCATTATATCTCTCTCTTTTCACGCATCACATTTACTACGTGACAATAACAAAATAACATCTTTACACTTATTCATACGCCATGGCTTGACAGCTGATTTGCAACTATTGTTGTTATTCATCTTCGAGGCGTCCCTCTCATCTTGCATTATCATCTGTCATAAGCGTATCATATTTCAACACACTTCTCCATAATAAATCTTACTTCATCAGATACAACTTTCTGTTATGTTCTAGTAATTCGCATATTCAGTATTTTTCCCGAGATTCTATTTCCAAGTACATATACACACTACATAAATAATTGAGATCTTGTCTTGGACATAACAATACATATACATAAAACAAACTATATTGACAAAAAGTATAGGTACGCATACAGGAATAGTTAGGTGGTAGGGTGGGTGTGTCATCTCCATATTCACAATATGTTCAATATTTGGAGAGAGACAATATTCTCCATTTTGTTTTACACTTGTATATGTTTTTTTTCTCCAAATTTAATTATGACTACTAGTTGTCATTCAATAGGACTTGGTATTTCTAAGTGCAATATACTATTTAGTTATATACAGTAGGTATATTTTTTAATTATTCAGTAACTAGTTAATTTTTCATTTCTCAAAATTGCGTCGCTCTCGAATCAAAATGTCCATACTCATGCAAAGTGCATGACATGCTTTGTCAATGATTGAAAATAATTTTCATTGTAATTTATGAATTTATTGATTCTGAATATACATACACCTCCTACTAGTTACGTTATTTTCATATCAGTTGACTACTCGATTCTGATTTGGCTATAGTTAGGCACCTCTTGGAAAATATTATAAGTATTATCAAACAATAAAAATCTCTTAGTTTCATTTTGAAATAATTGGTATTCTTATTTATTTCTTCTCCAACAGATAAGTATACTGGATATGTAAAAGAAAAAAAAAATATGTTAATTTTGAAGAATTAAATTCAATACAGAAATTGTGTTAATCCGAGTTCAGTTGGTTTTAGCATTCCGAACTGAAATACACTAACAGAAATGCCTTATATGGAAAGAATTCCATATAGAAGCAATTCGGTTTTGGCATGCCGAATTGTGAGCAAATTCTAGCTAGTGCCTCACGAAAAATACTCCTTCTGTGAATTTTGTTCATAGCTTATTTCATTATTTTACAGGTTATTCAGATGTTAGTTAACACAAAAGTCATTATTAATGCGGTTCTTCATTATACAAATTGAAATTTCCTAAATCTTTCTTTCACAAAATAACTTGCACATTTTTGTTTGATTCAGTTTTTCAAATATTCCGATTCATTCATTCTCCATGTTATCATTCTTTTGACATTTTATACCTCATTCCATCCGATATTCTTTCATCCATAGGCGATTCGAAAAATAGGCCTTTCAGCGCTGAACTTAGTATAATTATTATTCTTAATCTTCTACTTTTCGAATCCTCTATTTATCCTCAAACTACCTGAACCATTCATCACATGCACAAAACATCTCATAATTCACACTGAATTATCAACTTCGGTTTTTATTTTTCATTTGATATATATGTATAAATAACTTTTATAAAACTTTCTGCTCTTGAAAATGTTTTGTTCGTTATAGAATCATGAAAAAAACTTCATATCAACAATACTACCAAAATACGTACACCAGAAAAAAAAACCAATACCTATCACTCTTCAATAAAAAACAACATGCTCATTACTTTTTCATCTGTCTGTATTCCTCATATATCAACTTTTCCCAAATATCTCATAGGACCTGATTTCATCAGATCATTCCTACAAAAACCGCAATGCTTCAATATCTATCATATTCATCTCATAAACATAAACATATATATCATATTCATCTCAAAAAATTATATATCATCTCATATCATATCATCTCATCTCATCTCATCTCATATCATCATAATAAAACGCAAATCAGAGGCAGTCGTTCAATCCAGTCATCAGGATATTCTTCCACGACCAATCTCTGATATACCGCGCTTCTCCAAAAGTATAATCAACCAATTATACTCATTATTCATCATTATCAACTCAATAATAGACAAACCTACACGGGTGGACGTTCAACCTATACTTTAGGCCATCTGCCACGTCTGCCTGTGTAATTACTCGTCTATGGGGAAATTCTCAATATAAAATCAATACAATTCTTCAATTCTCATTATCCATTCTATCAACAATATTCAACTTCACGGAATTTCGAATATTTATTGAATTATTTGTCTAGTAGCCAAGCACACGTGATTATAGAACTAGCTAGCTCAAATAACCCGATTAAAATGAGAGCATATCATTTATTATATTCTGGTAGTACGAAATGATTCAAAAAATATATGTATCAGATATACACAAGAGCAGAAATGCAACTAATATACTCAAAAAATGCATTAGACACTTAGAAAAACTAAAAACCATTCAAAAATTTCAATCTCAAGTTTATATCAATGTTTCATTCACTAATTTCTCAACTGAATAACCTGTGTATTCATCAATACTTTGTTGATAATTATTAATTCTCAAGAAAAGAAAGTTGATAGCTAAATTCGAGTAATTTCACCTGAAAACAACTCGACCAATATCATTATTCAATATTTGAGTACATGCCTACTTATTGAAGTTACGAACTCTTCAAGATTATTCTTATATAGTCTTAGTGACTGGTGGCTAACCATTATATAGCAGTCTGAAAAATCATTGAAATCTCTAGGAAAGTATGCATGAATATGAATGTTCAAATAAACTACCTACGCTCATCGAGATGTCATTATTAAATCCCAGATCTAGTATCTTCATTAAATACTACACACATCATAGAAATGAGCGCCTGTTCAATGAACTCATAGAAAGCAAAGCTGTTGTCAGCAAAGTTGAATTTCGCAAGTAGAGGTATGCCTGCTAAGGTCATTATGCTACGGACTTGCACCTATTCGTTGAATCATAGAAAAAAACCTATAATGTTTCAATCAATATTGACTTCGATTTTGTTCTTGATAAAAGAATAAAAAATATCTACGTTTACCTAACTGAAGACCTCTAAAAATGTTGTTGAATCAAATTAAGATACCTATATGTTTTACCTTCAAAATATTTAATAATTATTTGTTTTAAAAAGTAGGTATGATTCAAAATGAAGTATATAGTTTAATAATTAGAATTGAAAGTACTTTTTGTAGGAAATTCAGTAAATAGCATTATTGAAGCAAAAAAGTATTGAAAAAACACCTGAAATGATTTTCAAATGTACGATTATATTATAGATCGTTATTAAAACCTAATGTTACCTATGTGTTGTGCCCTAAACAAAAAAAAATGATTTTTTGAATAAAGCATTCACTAAAATGTTAACTAAAAATAATATCAACTAGTAAAATATGATAGCAAATATGTATTACTACAACTGTGATACTACGACCCTTCTCCCTACGAGCTGGAAAAATCATTCTTAAAGACACTAATTCATTGCCCAAACAAAAAAAATCTTATCTTGAATTCTGAAAATATACTAATACTAAAGGAATACTGATAACTCGCTAGTCAATATTTTGAAAAAAAAAACTCTATCAAGATTATGAGTGATTGCAAAAAATTGTTCGGAATTGAATACGAATTCTGAAAATCAAAAATCAAAAGTTATAAATAATAATTACTGAGCCTACACGTTCGTCAGATATTTCTCAACCTGTTTTTCCTAATGTACCTATTTTTAACTTCAAAATTCATGAAATAAACTTCTCAATTTTTGCTGTGCTATTTCTTCACGGGTTAGTTGAACTGTGGGGTTTACAGGGCGTACTGGCATTTGTTCAGTGGCGTAGAATGTATAGTTATTTTTTAAAAGTTTGAAATAAACGTGATTCTCGGGTTTTTTACAAGTCTATTTTTATTTTTCTTGCCTTAGTCAATAAATATCGACGACCCAGATTATTAAAAGCCATCCAAAGGAATTTTAGGGAAAGTGAATAGAAAATCTATGACTGAGTATCGTGCCAACTGTATGATTACGAATCAGAGTGAGCTGAAAGTGGACAGTTATCCTTCAATTAGGTAGTCATTGACTTATTTATGATACACAACCCCAAGCTGATACTGGCGAGACAGGTATTGGAATGTATGTACCATTAACAAATCAGTAGGTTTTATTCAGGGTGGCTCTAATTGTACACAATTCTCAAAATATGTTACTGGTAATCGCTCAGAAGCTGGTACTGGCGATACAGGTATTCTTCACGATTAGACAATATCAATGATATATTCCCAAGCTGAAGTAAGACAGGTATTGGGCATAATCATTCATAACTCAAGAATTGTGACGTGGTGAGAGAAAATACATAAAATGAAATGTCAAAATTGAGAATAAAAAGTTGAATTTATGCATGTTTATTACTGAATATTGTCAAGGACGCCCTGTATCTTTGAAAAAAGTAAAAAATCTGAATAATTAGGTACACTTGGATGCTCTGTTGATAAGGGTTGATAGTGCGCAAACAACTTAAAATATATATACTAATAAAAACGAGAGAAAAAAATTGGGTTGTGCTCCATTTTGGTTGAAAAAAAATTCTTAACGTAATATGATATGATATTTGAAAAAATCATATATGATATATCACCTATACTAATAAATGGATAGCTGAAACTAAACGCTCTGTATCTCTGCATGAAAATCGAATGAGTTTCTCGAATACCCCACTTAATAAGAAAAATGTCTCTATATAACTTACTTATCTAAAACCAAAATTAAAATATTTAATGTTTTCCAGAAACTTCGTAGAAACACACTCCGTAAAATGAAATAAAATACACAAATTATCACCAGAGAATACTTTTCTAAATCACTTATACCAAAATACCAAAATTTCCCAGAATTTTTAGAAACAATGGTGCATGGTTTTATGAATTATATATCATTATTATTTTGCCTTTCAAGTTACGCATCAATGGATAAAAAAATTCAAGAGAATCTATGGTCTGATAATAGGAAAAAAGTTGAGTTGATAGTGAACTGAAAGCAAGTATTAAAAAAGTAATTATTGAAATAGATCATTGAATTTACGAAAACTTCATATTTTGAAATGAATCGTGGTTGGATGGGTGAAATAGCTTTATAAAACACAAAATTGACTGGAATAACGAAAATTGATCACAAATCAGAACAAACTTAATAGATTAACTATGGAGAGTTAATCTGTAGGAAGGAGCAAGGCGCCTCCACCACGTGTCGCAACTCAGATGGTTTTGGTGGATTATTTGGCAAACGGCGTGTCCACCACATGTCGCAACTCAGATGTTGCCCTCCTATGGATCGCAACTTGGCTACTCGCTTGGCTTAATGAGAGGATTTTGATCATTTCACCATCCAACCCTATTCACCCCCAAATAAAGAGACCGGACAGTTTTCATAGAAAAGTAACATTTATTAATTGAATGAAAAGTTTTATGAATAGATGCTGCCACATGGCAGGTTAACAAAAAGGAAAAAAAAAGATCAACGCAAAACAACATTGGGAAAAAAACAGTACTTACATTATGACATCTAACATGGGGTTGACCAGCAGGATCAAAGTCGGGAGGACGGTACACTTTTTGGCAGCAACTCGTGAATTAGTAACTCAATTACGGAGTAAAGTAAAGTGTTATCGAAATGCATGATCGTAATGAATTCAGTAATCAGAAATGGGTGATCAATAATAATCAAAAATCAGTAATGAATAGTAATGATCAATAATCAGTAATGAATGGCTTATCGATTCGGAATCTATTTATATTCGGAATCGATGCCAGGTTCGCTATTTTCCACACGGGGAACGGTCGATAGCTTTTCGATACCGCTTACCTAGGTATTATCGCCGCGGTAAGCGATTTCTTTGCAAATTATAAAGGAAATGATGTCTATGAACTCCGCTGGCCTGATCGAACTGCAATGTACTGAATGTTTTAATTTGGAAAAGTTAATTTATGAATAAAGATCTAGAAATGAACGAAAGTTATTTCATAGACATTTGTACTTCTTGACAATATACTGACAAAGGCCTGATTGAATTTTCGACAGCTGATGCTGTCTGAAACAAATGTGTGTCCGTTCACTGAAGCCGTAACAATTGCTTCGACATGCAATAAAACTCTTCAGGAATTTCCTCAAACCAAACACCATAGGTATTATTCCCAAGGGTGGTTACAGACATCGTGATAATCAATCTGTGATAGCCACCCAGTGATTACTTTGGGAGGAGAAACTACGGGATATAAAAATCCAACAGGCCTGCCGATCTTCAGAGACTCTTATCGGTAATCTCAAATTTGATGGATACTCTGAAGAGACAAAACAGGTTTTCGAGTTTCAAGGCTGTTTCTATCATGGTTGTCCCCGCTGCTATACTGATCAGAGAGATATCCCTCTCAGAAACTGTCCTTCCGAAACTATGAATCATCGTCATGACACAACCATTGCCAAAATCGATAAAATCAAATCCTTAGGGTATGAGGTTATTGAAGAATGGGAGTGTGATTTTCGCAGGAAACTTTCCAGCAGTGACGAACTTTGCAACTCTGTCAACGATCATCTCCTGCTTAAAAATTCACCCCTTGACCCTCGAAATGCTTTCTATGGTGGCCGAACGGGAAACATTGTCGAATATTACAAGGCCGGGGCTGGTGAACAAATTAAATACGTTGACGTTTGTTCGCTCTACCCGTGGGTATGTAAATATGGTAAATTTCCTGTGGGCCATTCAGAAGTACTTGTTCGTGGAGAGGCTTGTGCTGTGTCACTTTCCTCTTTCTCAGGTCTCGTTAAATGTGCGATCCACCTCAAGATCTTTTTCATCCTGTTTTACCGCATAAAATGAACAACAAGTTGATGTTTGTTCTTTGTCGCGTTTGTGGTGGAAACTATAATACTAGTGGTTGTCATCACACTGATGAAGAGCGTACATTAACAGGAACATGAACTGTTGCAGAGATATTGAAAGCCCTTGAGGTGGGGTACCGAATTATCGAGATCAAAGAGATTTGGTCTTACGATACTGTGCAATTTGGTGAAGATGTTTCGGGGCTATTTACTGATATGATGAACAAATTCATCAAGATAAAACAAGAATCATCAGATTGGCCCAAGAATTGTAAGACCAAAGAGGAGAAAGATAGGCACATTGAAAAATTTTTACAACGGGAGGATGCTTTGCTGGAATTTTCTAAAATTACCGATAACCCTAGGTTGAGAGCACTGGCCTAGCTTATGCTAAATTCCTTCTGGGGTAAGTTTGGTCAACGTGAAAATCAACCGAAAACTTCAATCATCAATCAGCCCTTGGAATTCTTCTCTATGATGACGGATCCTTTCCTTATTGTCAATACAGTACTCCCGATAAACGAAGATACCATCATTGTTAATTGGGAGTATAAGGAGGAGAGCTATGACACTCTTTCCACAGTCAATGTGGTAATAGCTGCATATGTAACAGCCTCAGCTCGATTAAAGCTTCACAGCTATTTACAGCAACTTGGGGAAAGGATGTTGTACTATGACACGGACTCTGTTATCTATGTTTCCAAGCCAGAGGAATTTGACATTCCTACTGGTCAATTTATTGGTGATATGACCGACGAAATGGAGTGTTACGGCCCTGGTTCCCATATCACAGAGTTTGTATCTGGTGGCCCGAAGAATTATGCCTATAAGCTATGGTCAACCAAGGAACAAGAGTTCAAAGTTGTTTGCAAAGTAAAAGGAATTTCTCTTAACTATGCTGCTTCACAGCTTGTTAACTTTGGATCGATCAAAAATATGATTCTGAACCCTGGTGCCCCTATCGAAATTTTGAGCAAACAGTTCCGCCGAACCAAAGAACATGAGGTCATCACAGTTGATATTTCCAAAAAGTACAAGCCTGTAAGTTTGAAGTGGAAATTTCTCGAAGATCACACTTCTGTACCTTACGGTTTCAAAAAGCGGAAATCATTATAATTTTTCGAAGCACAACATCGTCCTTTCTTATTTATCAGAAGGAGGTAAACAAATTAGGATTTGAGCTTTCTAATCAGTATTCTGTACAAAATTCGATAAGAAGTAGCCGGCGCAAAACTAGAGAGATAACGAGCAATCGTTATCACGACCGGATCTTTTCAGTGAATTCAAAAAATCAGCCGTTTTCACGACTACTCTGGGAATCTGAGGTGAATATTAAAAAAAAAAAAGACCCAACCATCTGGCAAATTGAAGAAGTGTTTCTATCAATTTAGAAATCGATCTTTGTGCAGCTAGAAATAAAACAAACAAAAACTGCTCTGATTTTATATCAACAGTCACCTGTTCTGAAAACAAAATAAAAAAAGAATAACAAACACAAAAGAGAGAATTATTCACCCCAAATCTTTGGAGTGTGTGGTTTTGTATATACCTACAGGGGATTGTTTTCCACATAAAAAAAAATCAAAATGGATATATTTTCCTATGTCAGTGTGACAGCTCTTCAGTATTTCGTCAGCTCTCCAACAGTACAGACGTAATCAGCAATGCCAAACTGTGACTGGGGTAGACCATGCAATTGCAGTGACTGCAAACCTAGTTTCTGCTCTTTCTGTCTCAAAGAGGGGGTTCATCACGTAATCGAAGACTACAGCACCGATAGAAAAGGGATAGGTGCCCACAGTTTCACAGCATGGTGTGAAGATTGTTTCGAGCAAAAAATAAAATGATATAGATTATTTTGTGATTATCTCATCTGTCAATAAAATATTTGATAGGACAGGTATCCACATTTTTTATTGACCCCATAACACCCAATGAATGCCTTCACTAAAATATGTAGGCAGTTTAGATCAAAATCAAGACATAAAATAGAAAGTTCCAAAATAAATGCATCTTTGAGAAAATCTCCACATTATGAATACTTCATAAAACTTTTTCTATAGACTCTCTATATATCTGTCAAACCCAGACAACTGATAACATCCAGTATAGTGATTTAAAAACGAAAAACATTTTTCTGAATGACTATATTTTTCAAACCTAGATGGACATTTCGAATGAGAAATAAAATCCCAACTTCTTTTATTAGCTGAAATCTAGCATAATATGAAAGAAAGAAAGACCTTATGTTTTACGAAACACCCTGTATTCAAATAAAATTCAATTTTTGTTATAAGCTGAGAATCAGGCAGAATATTAAACTGAAAAATCTCAATGTTGCACGAAACACCCAGTATTTAAATTCCTTTTCACAGAGATCAATCTCTGCTAATTGGTAAGTGACTTTTAAAAGAACAGATATGTGAAACAGTTTATCCTTAACTTCAATTGGTATTTCAACACAGGATGTGAGAATTTATCTCAAGTATTTGTTAAGCGGAAAGTCCAGGAAAATGAAGTGACGTGTTTTTACGAATTACTTTTCTGAATAATTGTTGTTGCTTTCGCACAGAAGCAGATGTCGAAACCAAGTATGTTACTCTGACAAACGTAAACAATGACTTTTTTAATGATCGATGTACAAACTTGAAGATAATAATAATCAGGTGGTTTGTTAATATATTTTATTGAATCTGATCGGTTAATCCAAAATTATAAAGTTTTTAGTGTCTCCTGAAAATTTTGATTTTTGCAGTTACTTGGTTTTGCTGTTTCGTCGACGTTATGTTCACGACTGTATAAATAAAACTCAAGAAATATTTTTAGAACGAAAAAAGTAATAAGGAGAGTTCAAAACCCTGTACACCTGCTGACTTCATCGTTCCAGCTGTCCACCTACATGATTCAGTGCGGACTTAGTCCAGCTAGACATTTTAGTCCGAGCATCATCCTGAAGAAACCCTTCCATCCTGCGAAAATTTCGTTCTCCACATATGAATGGGCCACCTTCATCGATTCGCTGTATAAGGTAAAACAAGACTTTTTTTTTTGAAGCACCTCTACCCTGTTTAATTGATGAATCTGATCCTGCCGTTACCACCTGACCTGACTGATTTGGGTGCGGAAAAGCTTATATCTGGATTTTGTGATGTTTCTGATTGTATGTCTAGTAATGCTCCCAGAGAATATTTTTATTATTGTAAAAATCAGGATTTATTTGATTTTAATGAAATGTTGTTAAAAATATGACTCGTTTTTCATTTTATTAGTCTACAACTTGACGTCAAACTAGTAGCATATGGAATATTTTGGCTCTACTCGAAAAATCATGAAGTCTGAAATAGCTGTGCTATCGAAGTTTATAAAATCTCCCGCTTTGACTCTTACGAAATTCACTGAACAAGAATTGCAGTACATTCCAGTAGAATGTCTCATCGAATATGCAGATCCTAATGAGCTGTAACAGATCGCGTCTGAATTGCGGCAACCAAGCATACACGGCTGAATAATCGTGAGTTGAGCCAGGGTCATTCATTTAAATCGCGCGCCTATTTCCATTCGAAAGGAAGTCAGGGTTATTGGAACGGGGGAAGGGGAAGAGAAGGAAATTAGAAGATGGTGCCTCAATGTTGAAACTGTAAAGGTTATTGATTTTAAATCATTGTGCATCCAGTTTTGCAGAGGGTGTTTTTTGGTTTTATTGTAGCGTCTACGCTCCTGGCAGCGCTGGACCTCTCGCCTATGCCCTTTTGTAGGTAGGTGAAACCCATTTTCGATAAATTGTAGAACTTAACCTAAGATTTGTCGAGCATGACGAATTTTGAATCATCGAATTTAATGTTAGCAAGTGTAACCAGTGTGTTCTGGCTTAGGAGTTAATATTTATGCCTTTTGTAGACTTGGATGAATTTAGACTAAGAACTGGTGTCCTTTCGCCACTGGGATTTTTCCTGCCGCATTTCACCTCTGTTCCTCCAGTTTGAATAAAGATCTGCCACCCGACGAGCAATTTTTTACTCAGCCGAACCCCGCAAACACAGACCCCTGAGATTTATTGCAACTTGGCGACCACCACGGGGCTGAGAAAAATTGAAAATGCTCCCAGAAAGAACACCTCCAGGCGCTACTCAATACTTTCTGAGGTTCAGAAACCGTCCAGAACAACCGACAGCAGATGGAACTGTGCAAAGGAATGAAGGACAGGAGGGTAATCAACAAAGGTTTCAACACCTTGAACAAGGTAACAACTTGAATATTATCCCCAGTGAACAACCCCAAGCAAGTGCTTTGCCAGTGATATTGGAAAGGGAGCCCACTTTGGGACATCGAGTATCTGATGCACTCACAGCCTCTGTAGGATCTGGAAGTGATAGTTCTAGTGTTTTAGGGAATAATAATGGGTTGCAAACCCTACTGGAGGGTAGGAACTATGAGGCAGTAAATCCTACAGGGTTAGTGGCAGAGCAACAAAGTTTACCTAGACATCAAGCTAAGCATAGTAGGGTCCATTTTCCTACAGATTTATCTGAAAATGACTATACACTGCCTGCCACTAACACTGTACCGGGGCAAAAATATCAGGAAGTCCCAATTAGTTTTTTTAATAACAGTAACTTTAATAGCTTGCCATACTATAGTCAGGCAAATAGCCAGGCAAATAGTTTTCAAAATCTTGGCTACCAAAATGATCAAACAGGAAGAACTTTTTTGCCTCAAAATCAAAACTATATTAGTTCTGTGGGTAGGAATACGACTATTAACAACAATGCAAATCAGAGTAGGGCTCAGCAGGGAAATTTTTGTAACTTAGCCAATTTTAGGGATGTAAGGGTTTTGCCTACCTTTGTAAATGGAGGGAATTTGCACCCGGTTGAATTCTTAAATAATATTGAAGCATGTTTTGATGTAAATAACCTTTCTATGGGCCAGTTCAGGTTTTATTTGGCCAGCCTTTTTGAGCACTCTGCAAAAAACTGGTTCAATGCATTTGGTTGCTTGTTCAATTCTTATGCTGCATTTAAGCAAGCTTTTTTAGAGCAATATTGGGGTGAAACCATGCAACTTGAAATAAAATTAAAATTGGAATCAGGCAGGTACAGGGAAACTAATGGTCCTTTTACTGAATATTTTAATGCAAGAATAGCAGAAGCTCGTTATTTGTTCCCACCTTATACAGAACAACAGTTAATTGCAATTATTGCTAGACATTTTCCTCCAAACATTTCATCTAGTTTAGTAGGATCTGGAAATCTTTTGATAGCACTAGAAAGGCTTAGGCAAGCTGATTACTATTTTGGAAGTCAACCTAGGAACTCAATATTACCTGCTTCTTTTCGAGAAGATACAAATCAAACCAGAAACAGGCAGTATGAGAATAACTATAGTTATAAATCAAATAGAAATGGAAATCAGGTTGGCAACCATGCTTCTTCCAAACAATTTCCCAAGAAAATCGCAGTCATGGGATTTGAAGGTCAAGAACAAGATTCGGAAAATGATTCGGGAAACTTGGAAAGTTCCCATACATGAATGGGTGTGTGGGAGCGAAATTAAATAAGGAAATAAAGACTGGCACATTTATCAATACTAATAATAATCCAAAGGAACATTTGCTGAAGGAATGTGATTTTAATCATAAATTATTAGACACTAGGTCCCCCACAATTCAAATAAATTTGTATGGATTTCGTTTTCCTGCTTTGATAGATACAGGCAGTACAGTGACTGCATGTTCTAATGAAGTTTGGCAGCAGTTATCGAACTGTTGGAATAAAATTCCACATTTTCCATGTACTTCAATTCGGGTGATAGGAGCTTTTAAGACAAAATTCAGGAAGGTGCTGTTGCAGGCTTGTTTCACTTTTGAATTGCAGGAAGTAGAATTCTCACATGAGTTTCTTCTAATTTCTGATTTATCTTGCCCAATTATAATTGGAGTTGATTTCCTACGACTATTTCAGGGTGCAGTTGACCTAAAAAATAAAAATATAATTTTGTACAACAAAGACAAGAGGTTATTAGTTCCCGAGTTAGACTTACCTTGTGAGTGGGTCAACCCCGCTCCCATAATGGTTACAGCCCTTGTAAATAAAAGTGATAATGCTACGAGTTTCAACCAAAACCAAATGAAACCAGTAGGCATAGATTTTAATTTGTTGTCATTGTCCACTCGTGTACCTGAAAATGAGAGGTTACATTTAAAAAATTTAATTTTAAAGTACGAGAAAATATTTTCAATTATTCCCGGTCGTATCAAAAACTATTTTCATGAGATCCATTTAAAAGTGGACCGAGAGTTTTTTATTAAAAGTTATCCAATCCCAGTAGCACATAGGGAAGCAGTAGGGAACATGATAAAGCAGATGGAGCAGTGGAAGGTCATTGAACGTGCCAGTACCCCATATGTGTCACCACTCATGACCGCTGTGAAAAAAGATGGATCGGTTCGAGTGTGTCTGGATGCCAGGCACCTCAATTCCATTATGATACCCGAATTCGATTCACCACTTAGGATAGATGATATTATTGCTCGGCTGAAGGGGAAAAAGGTACTATCTAAAGTAGATTTATCCCATTCTTATTGGCAAATCCCCCTAAGGCAAGAAGACAAAAAATACACAGGGTTCATGGTGGAAAATAAAATTTATCAATTCACGGTATTGCCTTTCGGCATCTGCACGGCTGTTTCCTCATTTACCAGAGCCATTCAGAAAATTTTTGAAAACGGGTTTACTGATTTCCTAGTCACATATGTAGATGACCTGCTTATTATGTCAGAATCGGTGGAGCAACACTTCGAACACCTGGAGAAGGTTTTTTCTCGGTTGCAGGAGGCCGGCTTAACTGTTAAGTTGTCCAAGTGTGATTTCTTCCAGGAGGAGATGAACTTCTTGGGATACATTGTTAGTCCATTGGGGGTTCGTCCAGATCCGGATCGCATTCAGGCAATAGCGGACTATGTCCGACCCAGAAACGTCAAAGAGGTCCAAAGGTTTCTAGGCCTTTGTAACTACGATCGAGGTTTCTCGGCCAAGTTCGCGTCAATTTCGGAGCCTTTAACCTGTTTGCTGCGAAAGAAAAGTCGATGGAAGTGGGAGGCTGTTCAAGAGCAGGCTTTCCTCAACATTAAGAAGGAGTTGCAGAACATCACCATGCTGTACCACCCAGACCCATCCCTGCCATGGCATGTAACAACCGATGCCTGCGACAAAGGTATAGCTGCTCAATTGTTTCAGGTGGTGGAGGGCGAAAATAGGGTCGTTGCGTGGGCGAGTCGCCTCCTTTTGGATAGGGAACGTCGTTATAGTTCAAACGAGAAGGAGGTGCTAGCTGCTTTGTGGGCGATCCAGAAGTGGAGAATCTATTTGTTAGGGGGAGTTTTTACATTGTATACTGATAGCAGGACACTCACCTATTTAAATACCTGTAGACTCCTTTCCCCTAGGATCACTCGTTGGGCTCTGGCATTACAGGAGTTCTCTTTCAACATTGTGCATGTTGCAGGGAAAGAGAATTTCGTCGTAGATGCCCTCTCTCGTCATAGTTGTGTCAGGTTACCATCCCCCCAAGATAATTGTTTTCAGCTGCTGAACCTGCAATTTCCGTCTCAATTCCAGCAGTCTCTTACTGAAATAAAACAGCGGCAGGCGGAAGATCTCAAGTTATTAGATATAAAGAATAGGGTTGAAACAGAGGACACGCTTGCCCGGCAGTTTGTTGTGTTCGATGATATCCTTTATAAATATGGAAATGACGAAAGTCGTGTCCTGTTATGCATTCCAGAAAGTCTGGTGGAAGCATGTACTCGTAGTTATCATGAAGCTTTCGGACATTTTGGCCTGTACAAAACCCATTCGGCAATGAAGTCTGAAGTCTACTTTACAAATATGCAACGTAAGATAAAAAAATATATAAAATCCTGCGACCTTTGTCAAAAGGCAAAAATATCGGTGTTACCTCGACCTCCACAATTGCAAATCTTGCCTACTAACAAGAACGATTTGCTAGCGATAGACTGTTTGGGTCCCTTGGTCAGAAGCCGCGGTGGAGTCACTTACATACTAGTGGTGTTGAACGTCTTCACCAAGTACCTCAAACTTTACCCCCTCAAGCGAGCCACTACTCAAGCAATAATAAAGCGCCTGACAGAGGACTACCTACCAACCCATGGGCCGGTGCAACGAATCCTGCACGATAATGCTACTCAATTTACGTCTAGGTTGTGGCGAACAACATTTGATAACCTTCAAATCAAGCTCGTTTACATTTCAGTTCGCCACGCAGCGGCTAACCCATCTGAGCGTTGCATGCGTGAAATTGGCCGGATCATGAGGACCTTTTGTCATGATCAACATTCAAAATGGGCCATCCAACTGAACCAATTTGAGGAGTTTCTGAACTCGGTAGTCCACGAAGCCACAGGTTTCACTCCGAATGAACTCCAGCTAGGTGTCGAACGCCCCGCCCTCCTACCTGCGCGGTTACGCCCGGTATTACCAACTCCCATTCCTCACCAAGAGAAACTGGTCTTGGCAGAGGCCTCACTCCACAACAAGGCGGCACGGCGGGCACTCATGTATCCGGGTCGACCTTACCAGAAATTCATCCCCGGTGACCTGGTATTGCTGAAAGCGAATAATATCTCTTCCACACTGAAAGCTGAAACGAAAAAATTGTTGTTACTCTTCGAAGGCCCTTACAGGGTGAAAAAAAGAATACGTGAGGATACTTACATCTTGTCGTACGATGACGAACGGGAACGAGGTATGTTTCATGCGACCCACTTGAAAAAATACAATGAGCCCCCATAGGAAATCATCCCAGGGGTGCTGACTGAGTTCAGTGACGTTCCACTGCACTTTCACTCAAGGGGAGGGGGGTGAAGATGTAACAGATCGCGTCTGAATTGCGGCAACCAAGCATACACGGCTGAATAATCGTGAGTTGAGCCAGGGTCATTCATTTAAATCGCGCGCCTATTTCCATTCGAAAGGAAGTCAGGGTTATTGGAACGGGGGAAGGGGAAGAGAAGGAAATTAGAAGATGGTGCCTCAATGTTGAAACTGTAAAGGTTATTGATTTTAAATCATTGTGCATCCAGTTTTGCAGAGGGTGTTTTTTGGTTTTATTGTAGCGTCTACGCTCCTGGCAGCGCTGGACCTCTCGCCTATGCCCTTTTGTAGGTAGGTGAAACCCATTTTCGATAAATTGTAGAACTTAACCTAAGATTTGTCGAGCATGACGAATTTTGAATCATCGAATTTAATGTTAGCAAGTGTAACCAGTGTGTTCTGGCTTAGGAGTTAATATTTATGCCTTTTGTAGACTTGGATGAATTTAGACTAAGAACTGGTGTCCTTTCGCCACTGGGATTTTTCCTGCCGCATTTCACCTCTGTTCCTCCAGTTTGAATAAAGATCTGCCACCCGACGAGCAATTTTTTACTCAGCCGAACCCCGCAAACACAGACCCCTGAGATTTATTGCAGAGCTATTAAGGGTGTGGCACAAACTTCCTCAAGAATATCGCAGCAACTTTAACCTACAAATCAAACTGCCATGCTTCGTTCATTATAATCGTCCCGATTGAACCACACACCGGGATGGACCGCCATCTTCTCGAGGTTAGGTCATTTTGTCACGAAGTGTAGACGAGACTGGTATTCTGCAATTCATTCGGTACGAACACGCAAAAAATACACGCCATCTACAGTAGAACTCATAACTAACTCTATGACGTAATTTATCTGAACATTACACTGCCATTTATTTCACCATACAACCACTTTTTTTTTCAAATAATTCTTCAGGTATGATATTGGAACAAAAAGTTGAAAATTGATATGTTGTACCAATTTAGATGCAATTCCTTTTCTTCGATGTTCCATCATAGTATAAAGTCTCAAGGAGGTTAGCTTAGGTCATTCTGTCACAGAGTGTAGATGAGACTATAGTATATAACATTTGGAACAGTTGTCACTAAAATGTCTACGAACACGCAAGAAACACCAGGTGGTCAAGCCGCTACGCCTTCTACAGGTGGACTCATAACTACGACGAAATGAAGGCAAAATGATGATCTACAGTTGATGAGGTAATAATATTCACACTTTTTTTTTCTTGAGTAATATAGTTTATTATGGATATCTGAACATAACAGTACCATTTATTCCACCATGATTTATACAACCACATTTCTTGAATAATTTTCCAGATATGATATTGGAACAAAAAGTTGAAAATTGATTCATCTTCTTGATATTTAGTACCAATTTAGATGCAAATCCTTTTCTTTGATGTTCCATCATGGTTTAAATAATATTCAGAGTGTTCGGCCTAGTGTGTATACTTAATGGGTCAAAGTTCATGCTCGACATCAGCGCAAAAGACGCTGGTTCCCCATCCACATATAATATATAACATGATATCTTCTAATCTTGGTACCACTGATTGATTAAGGCATCTGTCATGGCATCATCTTTGATATGTAATCGTTTGATTTTCTCTGCAGCTTCGATCCGTAAAAGAATTTTATTTTCTCCATGGAAGTCACTGTTTAGCAAATTAACTCAATGGTTGCTTTCATTCGACTGACGCTTTTTTCACACTTTTTTCACATTATATTTCGGATGAATAGATCACGTGACTACATTGTCTACGAACACCTACTGGTCAAGCCACTGCGCCATCTACCAATGGAAGTAGGTACATGTTACAGCGTTCCTTACGTTTGCGCTACTTGGAAGTGGGTGGGTAATGTCATATGTCGAACGTCAGGTCAAACATCATTTGTCATGTTTCAAATACCATATGTCAAATGTCATACGTCATGTCAAATGTCATATGTCCTACGTCAAACTTCATATGTCATTTGTCAAATACCATACGTCATGTCAAATGTCAGACCTCATGTCATATGTCAAACTTCATGTGTCAAATACCATACGTCATGTCATATGTCGAATATTATATGTCATACGTCGAACTCCATATGTGTCAAATACCATACGTCGAATGTCATATGTCAAATGTCATACCTCATGTCATATGTCAAAGTTCATGTGTTGAATACCATACGTCATGTCATATGTCGAACATCATGGCTGGACTAGACTCTCCCAACCCCTACTTACATTATCTATTGTGAATTTACAGAGTACTGCTTCATGGTCGAACAAACCGGCCGCTAGTTCTTCGCAGTTGACATTGTCGAGATAACTGCAGACGTAGTCTATTATAGTGGCAGAATACTGCGATATGCGTGTAGGCGTTTTAACGTGCATTGAAATATTGAAGGATGTCAGAATATCAGCTAACCTTTGCGTTCCTAATGCAGTTTTATTCTCAAAGTTTATATTGAGGTCTCCAGTTAATATTATGGAAGACATGACAGGAAGTTGATATAAAAAAGCCTCAAATTCATTAAGGAATGTATCAACGTTCGATGATGGAGGTCTGTAAATACAAACTATATACAGTTTGAGTATTTCACTATGAATCATTGAAAATTCAAATAATTTTTCTTCAAGAATATCTTCATCAACAGAATGACGTGTATCTCCAAATTCATACGATTGTTCAATGGTCTCTTTAACAAGAATAATCGTTCCACCATGTTCGGCATTGATTCTGTCATACCTAGATGAAACTCTGTACTGAGATAAATGAATTGGCTATTCAAACTTGAGCCACATCTCGGTAAGGAGAACAATATCAGAATTTTTATGATGTTCAAGAAATATACACGATTCGTCAACTTTATTCCGAATTGATTGAATGTTCAGTAACATTAATGACATATACATTTGTCACTATTGCTATTATTTGTGAATTCGATGTCCTTTATGATTTTTCCAGGTTTTTCTGAAGAGGATATAAAAAGGGTTATCTGCATCCTTCGTACTCACAAATATCAAATTATTGTGTTGTGTCTTAGTATCAGTACATGTAAATGCAATTTCTTCAGCTATTCCAATGTTTTTTTAAAGTGATCCTCCTTTGCGGTTGAAATTTAAATATGTTATATCACCGTTAGAATATTTGTTCAACCTAACTGAATATTCGTACAGTTTCATGTTAAATTCATTAATGAACTTATTAATATTATAATCATTATTCAAATATGGTACTGACGTTGATATAATATTTGAATGAGTACAATGTTTTATGATACTGTTTATCATTTTGAAAGAAGGGTACTTATTGTTATTCTTGAAGTCATTAGATCCTGCCATTATTATTATGAAATCATTGCTCGTATATTGTTTGGAGAGGGTAACTATATTTTCGATTACATTCTCGAAAAGAGCAAACGGTTTACATATGGTTTGCATTGTATAGTTTTCAAGTTTGGTGTTCAATATTTTTGGTGACCGCAAACGGTTTACATATGGTTTGAATTGTATAGTTTTTAAGTTTGGTGTTCAATATTTTTGGTGAATTATATTTGTTTTGGTCACAAAGAATGAGAATTTTATTTTTTTTATAAATTATGTTTCGTGATTTACTTAGCTGTATTTGTTGTTGTTCAAATTCGAAACTTATTTTTTTCGATCTCATTACTCCAGCATGAGCGTCTGTTCGTGAACTACAGTCAGTTTTCTTTTTCAAGGTGAGATCTTCATTGCACATTCCATTCTCACATTCGGTGGTTAGCTTGAAATCCTTTAGATCCATAACTTCACGTCTAAGCTTCATTAATTCGTCATTGTATGATTCATTCTCCCTAGAGAGTTGTAATATGTCCTTCGGATTCGTCCTATATGGTCAGTGCGATCGAATCTGCTATAACTGTATGCATGTCAGATGATAGAATACAAAGTTATAGTGTGAACATAGTTGAAGTCGAAGTTTCTTGTTCTGCCTGTTGTGTGCGTTATACCAGTTTTGATGTTGTCTCATATAATCGTTGCGAACTGATATACTTCAGAGGTATTCATGTGGGTTGATAAAATACAGAGATACAGTGTGCAGACTGATGTTGTCGAAGTTTCTTCACTTGCCTATTGTTTCCGTTATATGTCCTTCAAAGTCGTCTTATATGATCGTTGCAAATCAATATGCTCCAAAGGTATCCATATGAGATGATAGAATACAGAGATTTAGTGTGCAAACTGATGTTGTAGAAGTATCTTCATTTGCCTATTGTTCCCGTTATATGTACTTCAAAGTCGTTTCATATGGTCAGTGCGATCGTATCTGCTACAGCTGTGGGCATGTCAGATGCTTGAATGCGAAGTTACAGTATAAACATAGTCACAGTCAAAGTTTTTTGTTCTTCCTGTTGTGTGCGTTATACCCGCTTCGATGTCGTCTCATATGATCGTTGCCAATTAATATGCTCCAAAGGTTCCCATGTGAGATGATAAAATACAGAGATTTAGTGTGCAGACTGATGTTGTTGAAGTATCTCCACTTGCCTATTGTTCTCGTTATATGTCCTTTGACTATATGGTGAATGCGAACGTATCTGCTATAATTGTAGGCATGTTAGAAGTTCCTTGTTCTCCCTGTTGTATGCGATATACTTGTTCTGATGTCGTCTCATATGATCGTTGCGAATTGATATGCTCCAGAGGTATCCATGTGAAATGATAGGTTACAGAGATACAGTGTGCAGACTGATGTTGTCGAAGTATCTTCACTTAACCATTGTTTTCGTTATATTATTATGTCCTCCGAAGTCGTCCTAGCTGTAGGCATGTCATATGCTAGAATGCGAATCCTGTAAGAAATGTATGTACATTTTTCGTAAAAGAGTATTCTTCTGAAGTTTATTTTCAAGAGAATGAAACCTTTTTAATGCTATTGTTTTTGAGTCTCCAAGAGCAGAAGGGTCATTCTTTAGTGTAAATTCAACACTGAATCGCCCTTCCTCATTTCTCTTGGTTGTTTCATTGAGAACGTTTTCGCACAAATGCTCTTTCTGACAAAGACTCTTTGCTTCATGAGAGGGTTTTACAAGCTCCCAAAAACGAGCTAGTTGATTTTGTATATCCAAATTTATGCTGAGATTGCAATGTACAGTTTTTCGATCAGATATAGATGTAGTTTCCGCAATGAGCCAACCAAAAATGCTATTCTGTAGTGATGGATAACCATTTCCAAGATCCATATTGTAGCATATTTTTGACAATATACTATACTGCGAACGGTAGCTCTTATGTCAGTAGGCAATAGGCATGGATTCGTCGTTTTCACTAAGTTTTCAACAACTGAGATGGACTGCACCTTATAGAAAACTTAGATACTATTCATATAAGATAGATGAAAATCATGAGCGCCACTGAATCTTCAACAGCTTATAGTATATTGAGTACAACAGGCAAATGGGGATACATCGACTTCATCGGTGTGCACACTCTATCTCTCTATCCTATCATCTCACATGGATACTATTGAAGCAGACGAATTTGCAATGACCATATAAGACAACTTTCAAGAAGGTATAACGCACACAGCTTGCAGAACAAAGAACCTCGACTTCGACTATGTTTACACTGTAACTCTACAGTCTAGCATCTGACATGCATACAGTTGAAGCAGATACGATGGCAGTGACCAAATAAGACAACTTTGAGAGGTATATAGCGAGTACAACTGGCAAATGATGATACATCGACTTCATCGTCTTACACACTATATATTTATATCCTATCATCTTACATGGACACTATCGAAGCAGACAAGTTCGCATTGACCATATAAGACGACTTCCAAGCGGGTATTACGCATACAATTTGCAGAACGAGAAACTTGAACTTCGACTATGTTTACACTGTAACTCTGCAGTCTAGCATTTGACATGCGAATAGTTGAAGCAGATACGATTGCAGTGACCGTATAAGATGACTTTGAAGGGTATACAACGAGTACAGTGGGCAAATGAAGGTACATCGACTTCATCGTTTTGCACACCATATATCTCTATCCTATCATCTCACATGGACTCTATCAAAGCAGACAAGTCCGCAATTACCATACGAGTTGAATTTTCGGCAGGTGGAACGCACACAGCTTGCAGAACAATAAACTTCGACGTCGACTATGTTTACACTGTCACTCTGCAGTCTAGTATCTGACATGCATACAGTTGAAGCAGAAATGATCGTAGTGACCATATAAGACGACTTTGGAGGGTATATAGCAAGTACAATAGACAGATGAAGAATCATCGACTTCATCGGTGTGCACACTCTATCTCTCTATCCTATCATCCACATGGATACTATTGAAGCAGACAAGTTCGCGATGCCCATATGGGATGACTTCCAAGCGATATAACGCACACAACTTGCACAACAAGAAACTCCGACTTCGACTCTGTTAACACTGTAACTCTGCAGTATAGCATCTGATATGCATACAGTTGAAGCATATATGATTGCAGTGACCGTATAAGACGACATTGAAGGGTATATAACGAGAACAATAGGCAAATGAAGATACATCCACTTCATCGTTGTGCTCACTATATCTCTCTATTTCATCATTCTATATTGACACTCTTGAAGCAGACAAGTTTGCATTGACCATATAAGACGACTTCCAAGCGGGTATAACGCACACAGCTTGCAGAACAAGTAACTCCGACTTTGACTATGTTTACACAGTAACTCTGCAGTCCAGCATCTGACATTTATACAGTTGAAGCAGAAACGATGGCAGTGACCGTATAAGATGACTTTGAAAGGTATATAGCAAGTACAACAGGCAAATGGGGATACATCGACTCCATCGGTGTGCACACACTATCTCTCTATCATATCATCTCACATGGAGACTATTGGAGCAGACGAATTTGCAATGACCATATAAGACGACTTTCAAGGAGGTATAACGCACACAGCTTGCAGAACAAGAAACCTCGACTTCGACTATGTTAACACAGTAACTCTACAGTCTAGCATCTGACATGCATACAGTTGAAACAGATACGATGGCAGTGACCGTATAAGACGACTTTGAAAGGTATATAGCGAGTACAACAGGCAGAAGGGGATACATCGACTTCATCGTCTTACACACTATATATTTATATAATATCATCTCACATGGACACTATCGAAGCAGACAAGCTCGCAATGACCATACGAGTCGACTCCCAAGCAGGTTTAACGCACACAGCTTGCAGAACTAGAAACTTCGACTTCGACCGAGCAGGAATAACGCACACAGTTTGCAGAACCAGAAACCTCGACTTCGACTATGTTCACACTGTAACTCTGCAGTATAACATCTGACATGCATACAGTTGAAAAAGATACGATTGCGGCGACCGTATGAGATAACATTGAAGGGTATATAACGAGTACAGTAGGCAAATGGAGATACATCGACTTCATCTTCGTGCACACTATATCTCTCTATCCTATCATCTAACATCGACACTATTGAAGCAGACGAGTTTGAATTGACCATATGAGACGACTCCCAAGCCGGTATAACGCACACAGCTTGCAAAACAAGAAATTTCGTCTTCGGCTATGTTTACACTGTGACTCTGCAGTCTAGCATTTGAAATGCATACAGTTGGAGCAGATACGATGACAGTGACCGTATAAGACGACTTTGAAGGTTATATAGCGAGAACAACAGGCAAATGGGAATACATCGTCTTCATCGTCTTACACACCATATCTCTCTATCCTATCATCTCACATGGACAGTATTGAAGCAGACAAGTTCGCTTTGACCATATAAAACGACTGGGAATATATCGACTTCATCGGAGTGCACACTCTATCTCTCTATCCTATCATCTCACATGGATACTATTGAAGCAGACGAGTTCGCAATGTCCATATGAGACGACTTCTGAGCGGGTACAACGCACAAGTTATGTATAGATAACCAGCAACGCAGCACTACGTAACAATAGACCACTATCTATGGACTTCTGCAATGTCAGCTCAACCTAGTTTATAAATATAACCCAAATCCATTTTCATTCATTCTGATTGTAAGTATCTCTAGCTTCTTGAACGTCTGTAAAGAAAATGAATTGTTTTTAAAAACACAACCCCGTGTTTGAGAAACATAACAGTAGGGGTCGGGAGAGTATAGTCCAGCCCCTCCCCTCCACCTTTCTCCAAACCACGTGACCCGACTAGTCAATCACAGGCCTGCTTGACTCGGCTAGCTACTCGCGGCCCCACGAGCGGCGCGAAAATCAAATATTGAATGGAAATATAATGAATAAAAAAATTGGGCTGTGCGGGCGAGGAATCGAACCCCCGGCCACCGAACTGCGAGCCCCAAACGCTACCATGGCGCCACACCACTAGACGAATTTGTATACGAGTTTGCTTGTAGGGATTGAACTCGAGACCCTTGCATTATAGAGCAACATATATACGTACTGTGGTATTCAGGCGCCCATGAAAATGCCACTATGAAAATCGTATTCAAATGGGACCGGCGAACAAAGCTATAGGTTCTAGATTCATTTATTGAATAAAATTATATATTTGATGAGCGACAAGACTCTGGAGAGCGGCAGAACGCTAGCATGTCGACGTTGCCAGCCGTTTGAAGAAATCGGATATTGTGCTCCGTAATCTGCATTTCGTCGTTTGGCAATGGCGTATCGACATATGACGTACGACGACGAGCTGGCTACCCGCTAGTTGATGATAAGATTGAAAATAACACATCCACAATAACAAAATGAATGGTAATATATACTGTGAACCCAAAAAGATACATTCCTCACCTAGTAGTTCAATAATGGATATATACAGGGTGGATGAGATGAATAGTGACAAAAAAAAACACAGGGACTCATGAGTAGCCCCTCCGAATTCGATAACTAACGTATGACGTATGACAGATGACAACCAATTTCAATCAAAATGGCTATTGAAACCAAAAATGGCGATCGATTCAAAATAGCACAGATATCACGCGAAACTTTTGGCATATGATTCATCGCTTCACCGGTAAATTTCAAGTCCTTTTTCCCTAGACTCTACTGAAATTACACGATGCACGGCGGAAAGCCCATGAGAGCCCATGTAGAGTAGATCAGATTATTCCCTAGATCTAGGTACTTTTTTTTTTTGAATGTGAATAACAAAATGCGTCAATAACAGGGTCGATATGTAGGGTGTTTGAGTTATAGATACAGGAGGACTCGCGGGTAGACTTTCCATACAGCTGGAATGGTGTAAAGATATTGCAAGAAATACCTAGTTGAAGCCGAGGTTGAAGCCTATAGCGAAATACCGCGAACATACCATACCAAAGCTCTTTGAGGTTATGTCACGCTTCAGAAATCCGGTATAAAGCTATAATACAGGGTATTACACATTCTATATTAATGGCAAACAAAAAAAAATACCTTGTATAACAACGAAATCTCATCGACAAAAAATACACCTGTATAACAACCAAATCTTGTCGCGAAGATGGTACAACTCGTACAGCATATTTAATTATATATACCAATGATCTCACGATATCTGCCATGTTAATATGTTAATGTCTGCATATCTTTCGATAATCGATCAAACACTTCTAGGAATATCATTTACATAGAAGAGCCTCAGAAAAAACGGAAACAAGGTATTTCTCGTTGAGCCACCTTGTATAACATTGATATTTTCAGTTCAGAGTAGATTAGAATAATAAAAAAAAGCGTTCATTCATTAAATAGGTTAACAGGCAATGGAGCCTGAGATTACGATTTCCTGTTTCTCGCTATCAACATATTTCCTGTGTGATTAAAGTTCGAATAACAATATTTCTTTCTATCATAAGAGTATTATTTCAATTTTCATTCGTGTAGGACATATGTTTTAGTGTGTTTTGCCAAAATTTGTGCCGTTTGTGTGAATAGTGTATGGGAAACTAGATAATATGGAGCAACCCTCACTGTATAGATGGATGCTACTCGTTCATTTCTGGATATAGCTGTTTCTAAATGAAATTGGTAAGTTGCTTAGTTCTCTGCATATCAACCGAAAAAGGCGTCAGTCTTGGATAGTTCGGTATTATTTGAATAGACACGAAAAACTATAGTTATTAAACCATTGTTTCTTAGCAACGATTTCATTTGATTCTTAAAAATTATTGTGCTTAGGTACATGTCTGAGAAAAATCATCAAATTGAACTGAGTTGGGCACTTCTTAAAATACTTACCTTGAATTTTGGGGACAACAAGAGAACAGTTTACATCAACAATAATAAGCCAAACATTTTGAAAACTGTTTATAATAATAACTTGATGTACAGGGCGTTTTCGTAAAACATTTGGAATTTATTTTTATATTCTCTAAAATTCCGCTTATAACAGAAATTGAATTTTATTCAAATACAAGGTATTCCGTAGAACATTATAGGATTTTTTTTTATATCTTGTTAGATTTCAGCTGACGAAGCAAGTATAAATCTGAAATAGGATTCTATTCAAATACAGGGTTTCGTGAAACATTGAGATTTTTTCAGTTCAATATCTTGCTAGATTTTCAGCTAACAACGGAAATTGAATTTTATTCAAATACAGGGTGTGTCATAAAACATTAGGATTTTTTTAAATATTTTTCTAGATTTCAGCTAACGAAAAAGTATTAAAATCTGAATTAGGATTTTATTCAAATACATGGTGTTTCGTAAAACATTTGGATTTTCAGTTTTATATTTCGGTATAATTTAGCTTACGAAAAAAGTATAACTCTGAAATAGAGTTTTATTGAAATACTGGGTGTTTCGTGTAACATTGAGATTTTTTAGTTTAATATTTTGTCTGATTCTCAGCTAATAACAGAAATTGAATTTTATTTGAATACAGGGTGTTTCGTAAAACATTAGGTCTTTCTTTCTCTCATATTATTCTAGATTTCAGCTAATGAAATAAGTTGGGATTTTATTTTTCATTCGAAATGTCCATATCTAGGTTTGAAAAATATAGTCATTCAGAAAATGTTTTTCGTTTTAAATTAGTATACTGGATGTTATCAGTTGTCTGGGTTTGACAAATATATGGAGAGTCTATAGAAAAAGTTTCATAAAGTATACATCATGTGAAGATTTTCTCAAAGATGCATTTATTTTGGAACTTTCTATTTTATGTCTTGATTTTGATCTGAACTGCCTACATATTTTGGTAAAGTAATGGGTGTAATGGGGTCAATGAAAGATGTAGATACCAATCAAATATTTTATTGACAGATGAGATAATCACAAAATAATCTATATCATTTTATTTTTTCTTGAAACAATCTTCACACCATGCTGTGAAAATGTAGGCGCCTATCCCTTTTCTATCAGTGGTGTAGTCTTCAATCACATGACGAACCCCCTCTCTGCGGCAGAAAGAGCAGAAACTAGGTTTGCAGTCACTGCAATTGCATGGTCTACCCCAGGCACAGTTTGGCATTGCTGATTACGTCTGTACTGTTGGAGAGCTGCCAAAATACTGAAGTCATACATTGATAGTAACCAGTTCGTATAAGTCCTGAAACATAGTATGAATAGCTTTGTTTCCACACCACCCTCGGGGTAAAAGCCTATTGGCGCGTTTTTTTTTTTTTTTTGTTCTGAATGTGGATAAAAGCATTCCCCTTTAGGCCTATACAAAACCAAATACACTCTAAAGATTGGAGGTGAATAATTCATTATAGAACAGATGACTGTTGATATATGAAATCAGAGCAGTTTTTGTTTGTTCTATATCTAGCTGCACGAAGATCGATTTCTAAATCAATAGAAACACTTCATTAATTTGCCAAATAATGCCCATTATTTTTTTTTCAGTAGGACAGGTGACTGTTGAAATATAAAATCAGAGCAGTTTTTGTTTGTTCTATTTGTAGCTACACGAAGATCAATTTTTAACTTAATAAAAACACTTCATTAGTTCGCTACATGGTTAGGGCCTTTTTTTTCTTCTTTCATTGAACTATTCACCTCAAATTTTTGAAGAAGCCGTGAAAACGGCTGATTTGATCAAAAATTCATTGTACAGATCCGGTCGTGATAACGATTGCTTTTACTTTCTCTCTCTCTCTCTCGAGCTTTGTGTCGGATATTTCTAATCGAATTTTACACAGAACGCTGATAAAAACTTCAATCGCGATTTGTTTACCACTGTCTGATGATGAGAAAAAAAAAGGAATGACGACGCTGTGATTCATAGAATATTTATAATGATTGCCGCTTTTTGAAACCGTAAGGTACACAAGTGTGATCTTCGAGAAATTTCCGCTTCAAACTTACAGGCTTGTACTTTTTGATTACATCAACTGTGATGACCTCATGTTCCTTGGTTCGACGGAACTGTTTGCTCAAAATTTCGACAGGGACACCAGGGTTCAGAATCATATCTTCAATTGATTCAAAATTCACAAGCTGTGAAGCAGCATAGTTAAGGGAGAGGCCATTAACTTTGCACACAACTTTGAACTCTTGTTCCTTGGTTGACCATAGCTTGTAAGCATAATTTCTCGGGCCACCAGATACAAACTCTGTGATATGGGAACCAGGACCGTAACATTCCATTTCGTCGGTCATATCACCAATAAATTGACCAGTAGGAATGTCAAATTCCTCTGGCTTGGAAACATAGATAACAGAGTCCGTGTCATAGTATAACACCCTTTCCCCAAGCTGCTGTAAATAGCTGTGAAGTTTCAACCGAGCTAAGGCTGTTACATATGCAGCAATTACAACATTGACTGTGGAAAGAGTGTCATAGCTCTTCCTCCTTATACTCCCAATTAACAATGAGGGTATCCTCGTTTATCGGGAGTACTGTATTGACAATAAGCGAAGGATCCGTCATCATAGAAAAGAATTCCGAGGGCTGATTGATGATTGAAGTTTTCGGTTGGTTTTCACGCTGACCAAACTTACCCCAGAAGGAATTCAGCATAAGCTTGGCCAGTGCTCTCAACCCGGGATCATCGGTGATTTTGGAAAATTCCAGCAAAACATCCTCCCGTTGTAAAAACTCATCAATATACCTCTCTTTTTCCTCTTTGGTCTAACAATGCTTTGGCCAATCTGATGACTCCTGTTTCACCTTGATGAATTCATTCATCATGTCTGTGAATAGACCAGAAACGTCCTCACCAAATTGCACAGTGTCGTAGGACCAAATCTCTTTGATCTCGATAATTCGATAGCCCACCTCAAGGGCTTTTAATATCTCTTCAACAGTCCATGTTCCTGTTAATGTACGCTCTTCATCAGTGTGATGACAACTACTAGTATAATAGTTTTCACCACATACACGACAAAGAACAAACATCAACTTGTTGTTCATTTTCTGTGGTAAAACAGGATGGAAAAGATCTTGAGGTGGGAGAATCGCACATTTAACGAGTCCAGAGATAGAGGAAAGTGACACAGTAGAAGTCTCCTCACCAACGAGTACTTTCGGATGACCCACAGGAAATTTGCCATATTTACACACCCATGACAAACGTCAACGTATTTAATTTGTTCACCATCCCCGGCCTCGTAATATTCGACAATATTTCCCATTCGACCACCATAGAAAGCATCTCGAGGATCAAGGGGTAGATTTTTAAGCAGGGGATGATTGGTGACAAAGTTGCAAAGTTCGTCACCACTGGAAAGTTCCCTGCGAGAATCACACTCCCATTTTTCAATAACCTCATACCCTAAGGATTTGATTTTATCGATTTTGGCAATGGTCGTGTCATAACGATGGTTCATAGTTTCGGAAGGACAGTTTCTGAGAGGGATATCCCTCTGATCAGTATAGCAGCGGGACAACCGTGATAAAAGCAACCTTGAAACTCGAAAACTTGTTTTGTTTCCGCCGAATAGCCATCAACTTTGAGATTACCGATATGGGCCTCTGAAGATCGGCAGGCCTGTTGGGTTTTTTATATTCCGTAGTTTCTCCTCCCAAAGTAACCACTGGGTGGCTATCACAGATTGATTATCACGATGTCTGTAGCCGCCCTTGGGGATGATGCCTATGGTGTTTGGTTTGAGAAAATTTCTACGGAAAACCTTATTGCATGTCGAAGCAATTGTTACGGCTTCAGTGAACGGACATACATTAGTTTCAGACAAAATGAGCTGTCGAAATTTCAAACAGGCCTTGGTCAGGATATCTACATCAGAAATGCAATAGTCTATGATTTCTCGAGAGAAATCGAAAACATAGTTTTCATCGACTCTTTCAGCATGCCAATTGTCTGGGGTGTAGAACTGTAGAGCTGGGATAGGGCCCTTGTAATTCTGATTCTCTATACGATTGAAAAGGTGAGGGAAATATCCCTTCTTCAATTCAGAGAATCCGAAGGATTCAGGCAGTTTTGCCAGGGCCATTGGGAAGTAATTGAGAGAGTCCAAAAACTTGACATTACCAACAGTCATGGAAATCAACAGTGTACCTCTCATTATAAGATCAGGTTTGAGGGACGTTTTGGTTGAGATATAATTCAAAATGAAAGCATGATCGAATTATCTGCCGTTGTGAGCAATAACAATGACATTTTTGAATTTCTTCCTTATTGTCAATACATGATGAACAAATGGAGATATGGGGTCGTTACATTTGAGAATTTGTAAACGAAGCCCGCATTCCGAACAAATTTGCTGTGTGGTATCGATGCAAACATCACAGCATTGACGAAAGACACACAGATTGGGCTCATGAAGAAGAGATCCGTTGGCTTGTACCCTCTCCTGACGAGTCTCCAGATCATAGAAGACAAACAAGAGATCATCAGTCTTGGGTACTTTCGTGTCGGGCTGGATGAAACATAAATGATCAGCGGACTGATGCTTGTTGCAAATCTTGCAATAGATCTCTCCGCAGGTGTGAGTTCTATTGGTGGGGACAATTTTGAAACATTCCTCACAACGTTTAATCTCACTACAAACGCCGTTCTGAATATGGTTATCAAAACAGCCCTGTCCACGGAAAGATCTTTCACAAGAGTTGCAGGGAACTTTTACACTATTTTTGGAACATGGTGGTGATGCTCGGCACGAAAAACAAGTACCACCATTGCGATGACTACCCTTCGTATTATAGGGCATGTGACATTCCTCACAATAAAACTCACAACAAAAGGCGGCAGTAAATGAGGTTATGACATTGAAGTGTCCCTCATGATGGAGTAAATTCAGTGAGAGACCCTCATTCCCACCCTTGAAAATGATGTTACGGCCCTTGTTCCCATATCGATATACTGTTATTTTATATGAAGAGAGAAATTGCTGGAACTGTTGTAGCTCTGGTATTCCGCATCCCTCCGTAGGTACGGTAACCCCAGCATCAGGAAATAACTGCAGAGCACGCTGATTCTGCAATTTTCTAATATTCCTACGTACATCATCATATTTCGGGTCTTTGTCTGCGAATGCCTGAGCTACAACAAGTGCTCGAGGAAGACATAAATTGTCTTTGTTCTTGATTACTATAATTCCTCTCCGCCTGCTGCACTCTTCGTCAAAAGAGTTGTAGCAGCGCTCTCTCCCTCTGCCAGCAGGTAACCTACAAGAGGTTACGCTGAGACAAAAGGTCTCAGTGTTCAGGCCACAAGAGTTCGATTGGTAAATGGATGATATTTTTTCGAAAATATCATCCACCGATACCTCTGAAGCAGTTTTGAAAGCTATCCACCCTGGTCCCCTCGCGAAATCCTTAGAACAAAACGAGAAACCTACCTTATCGGTTAGATGCAGGCCCTCAGTGCCTTTCAAGACAATTTCGGTGACTGCATCTTTGATATAGGCCACTGGTTCCTTGTTTTGAGGAATAGGTTTTATATTAAACTCTAAAGTACGAGCCTGTACCCCGAAGCGATAATTTTTCTTGACCACGTCTTTAACAATCAAAAATTTCTCCATTATGAATATAACACTCAAATAAATCACACTATCGTCGAATGATAAAAATCGAAGCAAGCACAACTATATATAGAGAAAACTGAAGGTAATGTCGGTGAGATGTAATGATTGAAATTTTCTAGAATCAGCAATTAAAAAAACTCAAAATTATCGACAAATCCAAAATTTCGAAAAAGTCAAAAATTCTCAAAAATCAATATCAACAAAGAAGCGAGCTGTATGCAAACTGCGAAACTGAAAAGTGAGCAAAATAGATAATCAGATTATTTCTTACACAGAGAGAGAGTGAGAGAGCAACCGATCACCACGAAGACTGAGCAGGAAATGAAGTTGGATCATCATTGCTATTAGGGTATTCGCCACACCTAGGATGAGTTCATTATCGGTGAATAGGAGTGGAGGAGGTAGAATGAGCAGCTCTAATCACGTTTGGACGAGTCCATTATTTTGGAGAAAAAGGTAATGCAATAACAACACAGTGCTTCGACACGTGTCAAGGTCATTTTGTGGTAACTGAGCGTATATACCATATCGATTAAACATGATTGTTTTGTATAAGGAACGATATATTATGTGAAAAATACGAAAAGACCCAGATAAAACTGGAAAAGCACTTTTAGCAAAACCGATATCGTTTCCTTTCTTTCTGCGCGGAAAAAACATCTAATCAGCCTTTCCTTTCAGTAATCATGTTTTGTGGTTTCCGTTCGCTTATTGTATGAGAAAACGTTTTTCAATCTCTCCCAGTTTCCATTCATATTTTGTTGTGAAAACTTTCGCAAAATGAGTGAATGCGAGTGCTTAGTAAAATTTAATATACTCACAGAAAATTTTGTCTATATTAACTTCAAATTAGACGCTGTTGAACAGATAAATTCTCATATTTTGATTAGTTTCAAAATAAATAATCAGTTATTCCGGTATGAAGTTACCCTAGGTGACAATTATGACGAAGGTGATGTGTTACAACTCCAATTTTACCGTGACGGTGTGCTTTGCAGGGGATATAATTTTTTCGTGTGTGAAGACATCTTTGAGACTGTGGACGATGATTATTTATTCACTAATGGACGTATTCAGTACAATATTGTGCCACACCTCTCCAAAGCCTATGTTGATAGTTGTTGTGAGGAGTAAAGGTATATATATATATATACGTTTCAATCTTTTTTTTTATTGTTTTCAAAATCAGTTCGTTTCCGTACAGGTTAGATACATATTTCTCGATGATTTCTAAAGTTTTGATATCCTTAAAATGAAGAAAATCTATAAATAGACATTCGAGATTATTGAATACGCACATTATGCTCGTGTCTTTGACGATTTGAGTTTTCATTGTACAGTTTGCTTTATGACATCCCCAACAGGTAACTTTTCCCTTTCGACTTTATAGTTTATGCTGTGGAGTACTACTGAAATCAGCATCATCAAGAGTTTTGGGTTTAACGAATGGTACGACCAAGTGGTTCAAACAAGAGCGGTTCAGTGGCTTGAAGTTGATAAAGTCCAGGTAACATCGTAACAGGTATGTGTACTATGTTTTTATTCATGAATAATGATAATCAATGATACTATTTTCATTTATTTTTCAATTTTGACATCTTCTTTATCTTCTGGAATGATCTTATGTTACAAAAAAAAATCAAATTTTGGGGTCGTTTCCACACAGTGTTCATAAATGAACAACAATGGTAGATTTCGGGAGAAAAACAACTACTTTCCTGTCTAATGCCCCAGCAGTGGATTACATTCTCCTGGAATATGTGCATCGACTCGTTTAAACAAATACCGATACAAGTGTTTCTTTCCTGAATGCCTATTGATTTTATGACCTAACCTGAAAGTTCAAATCTCGATTGTCATCTTTACCACGTGCAAGGATCGATTTGTGGGCATTCGCGACAGCTCTAGCCGAAGAAGGGGTGGTTCGTATGATTGAATTCTAAAAATATGTATGAATGGATCTTAAATGGGCGCCAGATAAATTTAACCACACGCCAATACCCAATTCTGAATAATTCAACCTCAAAATTTATCAATAAAGTCAAATAAATCGCACAATAATAAAAGACAGGAACAACCTTCAATCAGTTTATTTCAATAGAGATAGGCTCAATAGGCTATAAAAAAAACAGAACAAGGAATAATATCTTATTAACAAATGGGCTATTAATATGCATAATTTTTGCTAGAAGTGCGTACCCACGACCAAACTACAGAAAATATAGGTACTATTCACCAAGAAAATGTCTACTTCGGTTTCACTAACTATCAAGATATAATAAGTACAAATTCTAGTCGTCATCGGCAAGCAAGAGAGCACAGAAATTAGGAGGATGCATCAAAGCATGGAAAAGCAAGGATAAGCAGAGTTCGCGTCGCTTGAGCTCAGGCGCATGCGCGGTAAAATAACCAACACCAGGGAGTATCACCCACCCATAATTTCCGCTTCCGATTAACAAACATATATATATAGCTAGGTATAAAGCGCAAGTAGCAAAGGCCAACCCTACCAGCCTAATAGCATTTTTATATCATAGCAAAGAAACACATGCGTATTTAATAGTACTGTCAGTTAGGACAGCTAATAAAAAAAGTTGAAACTAAGCACAACAAAATAATGAAAAAGACGGTTAATAGTGTCAATGTTTGCAATAGCTAACGACGGGCACTAAGCAGATTTCATAAATAGCAATTAAGCAATATAGCAATAGGATTGAAGAACTTGCGTGCTATCCAGTTTACATGAGTTGGGAAGCCACTCTGTGTAAGGCATTCCACAAGGACAGAATCGGATCCAAGAGTCCCATGATGTATTTGGGCCACCCTGTAGCTGTAGATTCTCGAATATTGTTGGTTGAGGTCTGTGCCAAGCCACTATCGACTGGGCTGCTTCGTATTCCACTAGCTGGTAGATATCGAGACCAGAATTCCCACGAACTAACTTGGGCCACCCTGTAGCTCCAACTTTTCCTTGTCCAAAAAGTAAACTCCAAAAAAACCCTGTTCAGGAAGACACGAATTACCATTTCTCCTAAATAAATCATCCCTTCATCAACCCTTTGATGAACCAAAACCCCAACCCCACAAAACTAATTCATAATGAAAATAAACGATAATGATTTCAAAATCAAATCACCAAGAATGAAATCTTGTAGAAAGATTCAGAGAAAATAAGGAGATAACCTCCCCAAAACTAATCAACTTTCATGTAAATTTCCAAAATTTATTCAATAATAATAGTGTTGGCTAAAGTAAGAACTACCATACCGATAATTATTTGTATGATCCATTAAAACCAATAATTGAACAGTAGTTGTGGATAAAAATAATCACTCAAAGTCTTCAAAATAGAAAAATTGAGACATCAAAATCAATAATAATAATGTAATAACATGGATGAAACCATGTTACACATAGCAGGGAGTCAATCGAATAATCACTAAAGAAAAATGAATATCACGAGTGAAAAATAAAGAGTGTATTGAAATATGAGCGTTTACCTAATGAATGGAATATTTCATGAATACACAATGAATTCACATTAGTGGACTGAATCAGCCTCATCATTCAAAATGAATTGAATTGAGTGATAAACTATTGAGAACAAATTACTTAGGAATTAACTTACCCTGGCCAGGAATTAACTTACCCTGGCCAAGGGGTTTTAAGTGAGTTCTAGGACACCCTGTAGAACAATCAGCAAGTTCTCCTTACACTGTCAAACTATCAACTTGTTATCGCTCTTATGCTCCTCTGCAATAAGGTTGATTTTACTATACAGCCCATGCATATACCATTCAGCACTGGATTATGAACCTTATGCAATCTGTCAATAAGGAAAATAATGATGAGAGTACGGAAATTTGAATTGCGTGATTCAATCAAACAATCAGATGGAAGAGATACCAAAAATAAACAAAACATACCTGTAAACTGATTTGCCCGGCTAAACACTACCACAATTAAATGGCGTTTCGACACAAGTACGGTGATACTGCAAAACCTCATCAAGAGTACAATTTTGGTTTGATTCTCAAAATATGCATTCCATAGCACCAAACGAATCCCAAAATTGTAAAATATGTAGTCCAATAATACTCCCAGTAACGGATGATTGTGAAAAATCAAAATTTATGGACTACACCGAATCACCATTTTTACTTGTCAAAATCCACTTGTAAAATGGTCTCATTACCTCCACCACTATGTAGAGGTCGCCATCGATGCGAATCAGCCAACTATCACTCAGAACATAAAATTATAATGACAATCCTAAGTTTCGCCAACTACCAATAGATGGCAATGCTTTAGTGAATCAATACTTTAGAATTACGAAGCTACAAGGGTGACAGTGCTCACCCATAGCTCATTACCTACTACCCTATAGCCAAACGCTGGGTGAGTAGTCGGTAATTTACATATTAACTACCAACAAAACTAAAGAATTTTGTGTTTTAGATCCGGCAACACTGCGCTGATCCTCGGAACACATACTTGTGGGCATAGTGAATGATGTGAATGATGTCAACTGATCGATGGTTGATCGATTTTTCACTCCCCGATCATGACCCTGAATTAATATAAGAAGTTTGACAAGTTGACCGCTTCATTCACTCGGCTTGAAGTTTGCCATACCAGGCAGCAGCGAAACAAAGTAAACAATAGCTAGTGCTTAAACACCTATAGTAATCTGAACACTATATATAGTATTAGCAATAGACACAACCAGGTGAGTCTCCACTAAATTAATAGCATATAACTAATCCCAACTCACTAATATTTAAACATTATTTACAAAATGTTTGTACCACTCTAATCCAATCGCACAATATGTCTTTAACCTAGCCTTTCTTGTTGTTTTCAGGATACGGAATACTACTTTTACGGAGTAATACAGCAGATAAAAATTCATCAAGTCAGGTACCTATATCGAGGTTAGAACGCATCGAGAAAAACTGCGATCGAGAATCTCCAGTACACGGTGAAATGAAATCAGTTGGAAGTTGACCTGCGTCGAAAGAGGATGCGTTTGGACGACCTTCACATCGCGTATCCCCTTGATATGATGATGCTATTTGAAGACAACAACTAACAACTTGTTCATTTATGATTTCATCCCTATCTAAGAAATATACTAGGTGCTCAAGACGTTGTGATTTATTGGGCTACTGCCTATTTATACTAGAGAATACACTAATGCCAAATTTTAACGTAACAAATCCCCCCCTTACTTCAAGAAATTTACCATGTAAATTTCTAATTATAGAACTAAATAGAAGTGATATGACAATTACTCATCCGGACCGGGCTTCAAGTCTTTTGAGTGCCAGACACCTTTTGGATTCCCATCTGAATCTCTCAGCTCATATGTCCAAGGGGATAGTCGTTTGTGTACGTAGAATGGGCCTACATAAGTGGGAGCTAATTTCCTCGTGAAATATTTGGCCGCATCTGAGAGTACATAATTTTTCCTCCACACGGGCTGGTTGAGAAAATATTCGACATGACGACAACGTAAATTATACCTGTCACAGCTTTTCTGGCCAGCGACTTCCAATCGTCTTCGAACATCAGCATACATTTGCCTAAACGACTCATTACGACTGACATCATATGCTTGGGTGCCCTCCTCCAAATCCGGTAACTCACCGAGAGAATAGTCCCCACCAGATAATGCCATCCTGTGACCGAAATTCATGAAGAAAGGGGTTACCTTGGTAGTTTCATGCTTTGATGTACGAATCGCGCAAGCCAACTCATTCAAGTTCTCGTCCCAACAACGGTGATTATCTGAAACATACATGGATATCAAAGTCTTGATAGTCCTATTGACTCTTTCGGTGGGATTAGCCCTGGGATGATAATTGGCATTAAATTTGAGTCTACACTGATATTTCTCCGCTAATTTCGAGAACTGTTTACTTCGATATTGTGACCCATTATCGCATATGATAATCCTGGGGACACCAAATAATAAGAACACATCACCCTCAATTTCACGAATAATCTCCTCAGTGGAAGCTTTTCGAAGGGGAAATAAAAGAGAGAATTTACTGAGGTAGTCAGTAACAACCAAGATGTAACAATTGCCATGTTTAGATCTAGGCAGCGGACCTATCAAATCGGTCGACAACATTTCCCATGGTCGGGAAACTTTTGGATGCGACACCATCTTTTCTGTGGGACGCTCCTGCGATACTTTATGCATCGCACAGATATTACAACGACGCACAAACCTCGATACATCGTTCCTCATCTTCGGCCAGTAGTAACGCTCTGCAACTCTGGCGAAGGTCTTGTAGACTCCCATGGCCAGAAGTAGTAGGCTCATGAGCAGCGACAATAATTTCATGGCGTTTTCCCTTAGAAACTACCTGCAACCACGAATCAGCCGGTGGGGATAGCCCTGGATAGTCTGTCCCTACATGTTTGAATAGACGTCCACCTGATTCTCTCCAATTCGCGAACTTCAGGGGCGCCTTACGAATTCTACTCACCATTGTAGAATACCACTTATCAGCGAGTTCAAAATTGTCGGATGGTTCATCCAAAACTTCAGAAATCATATTAATCGAATCAACGACAGGGACTGATCTTGAAAGAGCATCAGGGACGATGTGTTCCTTTCCCTTTCGATGTACAACCTTGAAATTGTATTGTTGTAAGCGTACTGACCACCGAGCCAACCGACCAGTCAGATCCTTTAGGTTTTGCAACCAGCACAAGCTATAATGGTCTGTAATAACTGTGAAAGGCACACCCTCCAGATAGGGTCGCAGCTTTTCAACAGCCCATAAAACCGCTAAACATTCCCTTTCTGTCGTGGAAAAGTTCCGCTCTTGTTTGGTCAGAGACCTGCTTAGATACGAAATTACATGATCACCGTCATCATGGGACTGAGTCAGGACAGCTCCAATGCCATATCCCGAAGCATCAGTCTGGACAACAAATGGTTTTGAATAATCGGGGCAACTTAATATTGGTGCAGCTACCAAACACTCCTTGATGCGCCTGAATGACCTGTCACATTCATCCGTCCATTGGAACTTAGCACTTTTGCGAAGCAGGGCAGTAATAGGGGATATGATAGAAGAGAAATCACTCACAAATCGCCTATACCATGAGAAGGTACCAACGATGCGACGAACTTCCCCCACACAAGTTGGGATTGGCAGCTCCAACATAGCTTTCACCTTCTCTGGATCCACATGCAGACCATTCCGATCAACCACATATCCTAAATAGCGCATTTCTGGGCGACAGAACTGACACTTTGCAATGCTCACTGTTATATTGGCTTCTCTCAGTCGGCGAAAAACCTCGTCAAGGACAGCTACATGCTGCTCAAACGATTGTGTGACGATGACAACGTCGTCAAGATAAACAAATACGTGAGGCTCTAAATCATGACCAAGCACGTCGTAAATAAGACGCTGCCACGTCGCTGGGGCGTTATGAAGCCCGAAAGGCATTCGGCAGAACTGAAACAAACCGCGATTCGGCACAGTAAAGGCTGTAAACTTCTTCGACGCCTCAGCCATTGGCACCTGCCAATAGGCGGACTTTACATCTAGACTAGATAGGTACCTGGCATCCCTAAGTTTGTCAAGTGTATCAGAAACCAGTGGCAATGGGTAGCTGTCTCGCACGGTCACGGAATTGAGTTTCCTAAAATCGACGCAGAAACGGAAAGAATCATCCTTTTTCTTTACGAGCAATATAGGGGACGACCAGGGACTATTTGATGGTTCAACAATTCCTTGCCTGAGCATCTCCTCCAACTCTTTATCAATTTGTTGTTGAACAACTGGGTTCACCCTGTAGTGCCGCTGCTTGATAGGTTGGCTATCAGTTACAATGACATGCTCTGCCCGGTTTGTACATCCAAGACCTTCGCCCATCAGCAATACGTTGCGGTCTATAACTGCCTGTAGTCTCATTTCCTCCATCGAACTCAACACCGTCTGGCCATTGACATGCTAGACTGTATTCACAATAACTGGTTGATCCGAAAATTTTCATTCATTATGGCGCAGGTCGGGGACGACCCCCATAATTCTCCAAAAATCCGCACCTAGAATCAATAAGTGTGCCAACTCCGGAACAACAATAGCACGAATCAAACGAAATCTGCCCCTAACTGAAACTGGCAACTCCACTTCTCCCACACTACTACAGCGAGTCCCATTGGCAACAGTACAAAACGAGGTTTCACTGTAATTCACAGGTAAACCCAACTCCTTGATGACAGAGAGACCTTTTCCGCCAAGAATGGTCCTGGAGGCACCTGAATCTAATAATCCTAATAAAGACTCACCCAAAATGTCGACCTTCAGATAAGGCCTCTCATCATTAACCGCATGCTCCAAAACAAAATCTAATAGTATCTGGAGATTCCCGACCGAGTGTTCCCCGACGACACGCCCACCTCGATCATTTAGGTGTGTCGAACAGCGTTACCCTGTGGTGAACAACTGGGACAGCTCCTCACGGTCACACCTTCTCGTTTGCATCGGTAACAAAACAGACCAGTAGAGACGGTACAACCTACTGCCCTATGCCCTGGCTTGTTACACCTATAACAAACAATTTCTTTGGATGTCCCTGGCGATGAGGCACCACTATAAGGGGTCGTCGATGAACTACAACTATCAACATCAGCCTGTCCTACACCCACATAAGCAAGATCTGGCTCCAACGCACTAGTTTTACGAGAGGGAGCTGTGAAATTCTCTACCGCTTCCTTCCGTGCTTCCAAGCGACGACAAAGTTCACGAAGGTGCGCAATAGAAGTAACTTCGATCAAAGCTAGCTGGGTTTGATAGAACGGGGCAATATTCCTCAACAATATTTTCAATTTCGTCTCTTCAGAAACAGTACAGGTGAGCCGCTTGAAGTATCCTGCCATCACAGCCAAGTAGATTCCAATCGATTCATCTGGCCCTTGAGTCCGCTTGCGAATCTCTTCAAACAGTTTTTTGTTAAAATTCGTAGAAAGGTACTCTTCTCTTAGCAGAATAACAAATTCATCCCACGTACGAACTTCGTGCCTGTACGCCAAATAAAATTGATAGGCTCTTCCTGTGAAGAGGTCGATACCTGACTCAAGTAAAGTCTCCTTAGTAACATGACGCGCAATCCTCAACTCTTCGATACGATCGAGGAAAGCACTTAGCGAATATCCCTTTTTGTCCCCGGAGAATTTGCAATTCCATTTACTGGGAAGGATAGGTTTAACGTTCCCTGGACTGACACGAATTGGTGAAATACTAGAAGAACGTCTCTGTGGAGGAGCGATAGACATTAAATTACTTTCTTCTAAGAAACTAAGGGGTGGTGGAACGTTTTGCTGTTTCTGATGTTCCCCAGCCTTGAGTCCTAGAAGATCTAGCAGAGAGTAAGCCTTAGCCAACAAAACAGGACGCTCAGAAGACTCCTCCCCATCAATGTGGTCAATACGGTCCAAGACATAGGCCAACTTGGACTGGTACTTAGAGAAGGTATTACTTGTTTTGATATCAGCGAAATTAGCTATCTTAGGTTCCAGTTCAGCAAGCTTATCCTTGACTGCCTTGACATCCTCTTCCACTGTGAATGGATACTTTGGCCATTTGATGCTATCCCCATTTTTCTCCAACCTCATGGCCGTACACAAGGACTGCCTCATCTGCTCTACAGTTCCTGTGGCTATACCTCTTATCTTCAGTTCATAGGTGAGCTCCTCTTGGTTCAATCTATTCACGACCAATTTGGTAGCCATGATGATCAAGAGTGGGACAAAGTTAGTGAAACCGAGCCCACGATACTATATATTACGAAAGAATTTTTTTTTCCAAATGAAACAACAAAGGGCCCCACGTTGGGCGCCAAAAATATGACCTAACCTAAAAGTTCAAATCTCGATTGTCATCTTTACCACGTGCAAGGATCGATTTGTGGGCATTCGCGACAGCTCTAGCCGAAGAAGGGGTGGTTCGTATGATTGAATTCTAAAAATATGTATGAATGGATCTTAAATGGGCGCCAGATAAATTTAACCACACGCCAATACCCAATTCTGAATAATTCAACCTCAGAATTTATCAATAAAGTCAAATAAATCGCACAATAATAAATGACAGGAACAACCTTCAATCAGTTTATTTCAATAGAGATAGGCTCAATAGGCTATAAAAAAAACAGAACAAGGAATAATATCTTATTAACAAATGGGCTACTAATATGCATAATTTTTGCTAGAAGTGCGTACCCACGACCAAACTACAAAAAATATAGGTACTATTCACCAAGAAAATGTCTACTTCGGTTTCACTAACTATCAAGATATAATAAGTACAAATTCTAGTCGTCATCGGCAAGCAAGGGAGCACAGAAATTAGGAGGATGCATCAAAGCATGGAAAAGCAAGGATAAGCAGAGTTCGCGTCGCTTGAGCTCAGGCGCATGCGCGGTAAAATAACCAACACCAGGGAGTATCACCCACCCATAATTTCCGCTTCCGATTAACAAACATATATATATATAGCTAGGTATAAAGCGCAAGTAGCAAAGGCCAACCCTACCAGCCTAATAGCATTTTTATATCATAGCAAAAAAACACATGCGTATTTTATAGTACTGTCAGTTAGGACAGCTAATAAAAAAAGTTAAAACTAAGCACAACAAAATAATGAAAAAGACGGTTAATAGTGTCAATGTTTGCAAGAAGAAGCAATAGCTAACGACGGGCACTAAGCAGATTTCATAAATAGCAATTAAGCAATATAGCAATAGGATTGAAGAACTTGCGTGCTATCCAGTTTACATGAGTTGGGAAGCCACTCTGTGTAAGGCATTCCACAAGGACAGAATCGGATCCAAGAGTCCCATGATGTATTTGGGCCACCCTGTAGCTGTAGATTCTCGAATATTGTTGGTTGAGGTCTGTGCCAAGCCACTATCGACTGGGCTGCTTCGTATTCCACTAGCTGGTAGATATCGAGACCAGAATTCCCACGAACTAACTTGGGCCACCCTGTAGCTCCAACTTTTCCTTGTCCAAAAAGTAAACTCCAAAAAAACCCTGTTCAGGAAGACACGAATTACCATTTCTCCTAAATAAATCATCCCTTCATCAACCCTTTGATGAACCAAAACCCCAACCCCACAAAACTAATTCATAATGAAAATAAACGATAATGATTTCAAAATCAAATCACCAAGAATGAAATCTTGTAGAAAGATTCAGAGAAAATAAGGAGATAACCTCCCCAAAACTAATCAACTTTCATGTAAATTTCCAAAATTTATTCAATAATAATAGTGTTGGCTAAAGTAAGAACTACCATACCGATAATTATTTGTATGATCCATTAAAACCAATAATTGAACAGTAGTTGTGGATAAAAATAATCACTCAAAGTCTTCAAAATAGAAGAATTGAGACATCAAAATCAATAATAATAATGTAGTAACATGGATGAAACCATGTTACACTTAGCAGGGAGTCAATCGAATAATCCCTAAAGAAAAATGAATATCACGAGTGAAAAATAAAGAGTGTATTGAAATATGAGCGTTTACCTAATGAATGGAATATTTCATAAATACACAATAAATTCACATTAGTGGACTGAATCAGCCTCATCATTCAAAATGAATTGAATTTACTGAACTCAGTGATAAACTATTGAGAACAAATTACTTAGGAATTAACTTACCCTGGCCAAGGGGTTTTAAGTGAGTTCTAGGACACCCTGTAGAACAATCAGCAAGTTCTCCTTACACTGTCAAACTATCAACTTGTTATCGCTCTTATGCTCCTCTGCAATAAGGTTGATTTTACTATACAGCCCATGCATATACCATTCAGCACTGGATTATGAACCTTATTCAATCTGTCAATAAGGAAAATAATGATGAGAGTACGGAAATTTAAATTGCGTGATTCAATCAAACAATCAGATGGAAGAGATACCAAAAATAAACGAAACATACCTGTAAACTGATTTGCCCGGCTAAACACTACCACAATTAAATGGCGTTTCGACACAAGTACGGTGATACTGCAAAACCTCATCAAGAGTACAATTTTGGTTTGATTCTCAAAATATGCATTCCATAGCACCAAACGAATCCCAAAATTGTAAAATATGTAGTCCAATAATACTCCCAGTAACGGATGATTGTGAAAAATCAAAATTTCTGGACTACACCGAATCACCATTTTTACTTGTCAAAATCCACTTGTAAAATGGTCTCATTACCTCCACCACTATGTAGAGGTCGCCATCGATGCGAATCAGCCAACTATCACTCAGAACATAAAATTATAATGACAATCCTAAGTTTCGCTAACTACCAATAGATGGCAATGCTTTAGTGATTCAATACTTTAGAATTACGAAGCTACAAGGGTGACAGTGCTCACCCATAGCTCATTACCTACTACCCTATAGCCAAACGCTGGGTGAGTAGTCGGTAATTTACATATTAACTACCAACAAAACTAAAGAATTTTGTGTTTTAGATCCGGCAACACTGCGCTGATCCTCGGAACACATACTTGTGGGCATAGTGAATGATGTGAATGATGTCAACTGATCGATGGTTGATCGATTTTTCACTCCACGATCATGACCCTGAATTAATATAAGAAGTTTGACAAGTTGACCGCTTCATTCACTCGGCTTGAAGTTTGTCATACCAGGCAGCAGCGAAACAAAGTAAACAATAGCTAGTGCTTAAACACCTATAGTAATCTGAACACTATATATAGTATTAGCAATAGACACAACCAGGTGAGTCTCCACTAAATTAATAGCACATAACTAATCCCAACTTACTAATATTTAAACATTATTTACCAAATGTTTGTACCACTCTAATCCAATCGCACAACATGTCTTTAACCTAGCCTTTCTTGTTGTTTTCAGGATTTGGAATACTACTTTTACGGAGTAATACAGCAGATAAAAATTCATCAAGTCAGGTACCTATATCGAGGTAAGAACGCATCGAGAAAAACTGCGATCGAGAATCTCCAGTACACGGTGAAATGAAATCAGTTGGAAGTTGACCTGCGTCGAAAGAGGATGCGTTTGGACGACCTTCACATCGCGTATCCCCTCGATATGATGATGCTATTTGAAGACAACAACTAACAACTTGTTCATTTATGATTTCATTCCTATCTAAGAAATATACTAGGTGCTCAAGACGTTGTGATTTATTGGGCTACTGCCAATTTATACTAGAGAATACACTAATGCCAAATTTTAACGTAACAATTTTGACCTAGCCAGGCCACGCTCCAGACACCTACAGACCGGTTTCGAGTTCTTAGGACTCAGCTTTTTCAGCGTAGAGTCTACTAACTTCCTAGTTGGGCGTCGATCCGACTGGAACGCTCTGTTCCATTTCCGTTTTTTTTGTGACGGCTCAGGAGAAACATGTGATAGTTATATTTCTATTATTGCGCGACCAGACCCGCTTGGTCAGTATATCCGCATCCGAAATACAATAATCTATGATTTCTCGAGAGAAATCGAAAACATAATTTTCAGCAACTCTTTCATAGTGCCATTTTCATAGGTGATGTTCTGAATACGTATGCTCTAAGCTTTGGCAACATAAAATTGTAATGAAAATCGAACATGACGATTTTAGACAAGTCGAGGGTACACATATACCAACGTAAAGTGGTTTATTGAAAATTAACTCGACCTTTTTCAACTCTATCGCCTCCAAATTGTCATCGAAAACTGTTCGTTGTTGGAATCGGGGACTTGGAATTAAATTTTTGATATAATAGCGGCCTTCATACATCCGGACTAATTTGAAAGTTCTATGATTCCTGATATTTTCCATCGGCTTCCCAAACACAACATTATTTGCCAATTTCCTCAAATCTTTCTCGAAAACGTTCGTGGCTAGAGTCCTCAATCGGGGTATTCAACTCGATGTGAGGGGGGGGTACACTATCTCCCCTTCACCAACTCGAACTTCCCGCAGAAAACCGAATTGACCTTGACTGCAACATCTTTCTTCAATGCGTTCTGGATACGTATTCTGAATAGAGCTCTGCAATCGGTCAAGAAAGCAGCAGGATCCTTATGCTTTATGTTCGAGATTACTTCAGTCCGAATTCGACTCTGGAAAGCAGACAGAGAATCTTCCCAGCGAACTCGATGTTTAGCAGTCTCATTTCTCGTCGTAATTCCAGCCCCCTTCTTCTGAAGCGCCTTGAACTGATTCCTGAAGGTTTTCAAATTTCGTAGGCAAGCCTCCAGATGTTGCTTTCCACCGAAATTTGCTGAATTCTTCAAAGCCCTGTTGAGCCGCTTCATTCCTTCTCCGCAAACTTCTGATATTCCGTAGACAGGCTCCTCTCCCAAGTTCTTCGCATATCTCATCGCATTTTTTTATTCGCTTAATCCCCTTCTGACATTCGCGAAGACCTCTTCTTCCCAGATAGCACGAATTCCTTGTGAGGCCCTTCTGAGGCGTAAACAATCATGTCCCCAGGACGTCGAGAGCGAGCCTCAGGACAATCTCAAGACGTCCTCCTGTTACCATTCTCTACATACTAATAACGTCTCAGAACATCCCTATAAAATCTTTTGAGACAACCTCAGGACATCATGGTAACAACTTGAGGCGGTTTTTGATGATGTTTCAAGGAGGTTCAAGATTTATGAGAGAATATTATTCGTATACAGAATGAGTCACTATAGTTTGTTCTCCTCCGATATTAGCCAAACCGTCAGATATATAAAATGAAAATTCAAGTACAACAGTAATAGGGTTTCATGAGAACAATCACTAAAAGTTGTTTTTATATCCATAGGGTGTTCGAATTCCAAGATATTGTTTTTTTTTTTTCAATGGAACACCTTGTATATTATTGCATTTTTGAGTTTTCCCTGAACAGTTTATTCCATCAATGCATCACACTTGGTGTCTAGTGGAAAAAAACGGCTCACATGTTCCTGTCATAACTTTTGATTAGCTATCTACTGATATTTATTTGGAACAGATACAATAAGCTGATCAGTATTCTGAATGTTAACCCACCCTCTATTTGTTCCGATTGAATGTCAGTAGATAGTAAATCGAAAGTTTATAAGGATATGTGAGTCGTTTTGACCAATATTGAATAGTTTCCACAGAAAAAAATCCTAAAATTGAAGAATCTTTTTTTTTGAACACCCTATATCTCTGTAATCATTCCCGCTAGACCCCAAGTGTGATACATTGATGGAATCAGCTCTTCAGGGAGAACCTAACAATGCAATAGTATACAGGATGCCCCATTTGGAAAAAAAAACAATCATCAGTCAATATATCTTGGAATTCGAACACCCTACAGATATATATGAAAACAATTTAATGTGAAACTTCTCATGAAACCCTATTACTGTTGTACTTGAATTTTCTCTATTTATCTGATGGTTTGACTAATATACAATAAGGATAACACACTATTGACTCACCTTGTATTATGCAAATGATAATTTCTTCAAAATAATATGGATCTCATGATATTTGCAAAATTTCCCTCTATTTATAATAGGTTAAAATGAAAAACCAAATGAAAGACTCACATTCTATTATTTATAACTTATTCTGAAAAATTTCAATCTCCTTTTCAAAGAAATGTATTTCAGCTTCTTGTTGAGCACTACTAGAAGTTATTGCCTATTGATAGTTATATTTCTCCATGTTGTTTTTGATTTCTGAACTCTGGACATTCCTGATGCAGAATAATCAACTGGAAGTTGAAGCCTTCATGCATTATTTTATAGATTCTGAAGAAGCAAAACTATCTTGGAATGAAAATATCATCAGGTTTGTGTTTTGCATAACCTTCTGAAACAAACAATGTATTAATATTTCATGTCCAGTACTTACTATCAATGATATGATTTATGTACTTATAGGTACCAACCATTATTGAATCTACTGAAAGTTCAAGTCTGCATATGTACAATCTTTCATAATTTCCAAAGAAGCCAAAATATCTTGGAATAAAATATCTCTGCTCTGATGATATCATCATTTTGTGTTATCAATAACCTCCTGAAACAAATAATGTACCTATTAATATTTCATGTTGCAGTCCCTACTATATCAATGATTTGATTAAGGTACCTACCTTTATTGAATATACTGAAAGTGCAAACATGCATACCTAATCTCACATAGATTTCGAAGAAGCCAAAATATCTTGGAATGAAACATCTCTGCTCTGATAACACCATCAATCTTGTGTTCTCAATAACTTCATCTGGAACAAATAATCAACCTATTGACATTTCATGTCCAGTACCTACTATACCAATGATTTGATTCAGGTACCTACCTTTATCGAATTCATACTGAAAGTTCAAGCTTTCATACAATATTTTATAGATTCCGAAGGAGCAAAGCTATCTTGGAATAAAACATGTTTGCTATGATGATATCATCAAGTTTGTGTTCTCAATAACCTCCTGAAACAATAAATAATGTATATGAATGTATCAATATTTCATGTCCGGTTATACCAATGATTCTATTTAGTATTTACTCACCATTGTTTCTTGCTACCTGAGAGAAATGTCATCAACAGAGATTATCATCCTTTTGTTATTGTTATCTTTTAATTCTGTGCAATAAGTTCTTCTCGCAATCATCTTGTGAAATAGAAAATAGTAGGTATTCAATGAATACTCTGATAATTTTGATATAATCATTAATATATTATGATGTATCTTGAACAAATCATGACAATCATGAGACATAACCTCAATTCTAGTTCTTCTTTTTCTTCCTATTGTCTTCGATGACACGTTATTTCATGGAATGTCATCTGAAGACGTCCGTAGGCACGAAATTCTTCACATCCTCAGGCTGTCACTGAAAGAACTCATTTAGGACAATTACAGCGCTGAATTTACGCCTGATGATGTTCTTAGGTTGTAGAAAATAGAACATCCTCTCCAGGCGTTTGGCGACACATTGAGGATGACCTTAGGCGAGTGTGTGCTATCTGGGTTATCTCTTGATCATCATGGTTTGATGTAACGAAGCCCAGTATTGAAACGATGTTCTTCACCAAGTCGGCAAACAGCGACATTTTTCACAACTAGAAAAATAACAACTCTAATTGTTGATTCATCCGACACCTATGAGCTCTGCTATTGAAATCTGCCTGAAAATATCCCATTTTGGCATTTGAGGCTCAATCCTCAACTTTTTTTTTGTTGCATTTTTGCAAAACCAACTAGTTTTCCATTTATACATACATATATAATCTGAATAATATCATTATTGTGGCAATATTTTCAAAAGAATTAACTATGGGTTTGCTCTTCATTCACCCGAGATTGAAGCAGTGGGGGTTTTAGTGGAGGATGGAAAGAGCTGTCCAAGACTGGGTCCCAACCCCAGTGGCGGATTTTTCCATCTGAACCTTGAAATATTTTCATATTATAATGAACTTAACACATACTGAAACTTTGCGTCTCATACTCTACTGCAGTTTCAGATGACATCTGTTTGGTAAAACGATGGACCAGCTGTAGAAATACTAGATGCACTATGATGATGATGAGAGCGTGGAGTTGAGCAACACAGATGCCCGTCATGTACAATTGACCGTTAAAGAGAAGACAAGCAAGCGTCGTTGAAAATCATTGCTCAAGTAAGTATGCGCATGCATATGTGGTTTTGCTTCTATATTTTGAGAATATAGGTGGCAATTTAATGACCCAGAGGGGAATTTTTTTTTATTAGGATAATGATCACCAATATTGTCATCGTAACATCAATTTTGTTATTAGATGTCAACACAACAATTGCTAGATGCTATCAGGCCTCAGACACTTTGCTGAGTACCCATTTCAGGTTTCAGTTCAGTATTAATAAAAATTAAACGAGATTCGAAGAAATACTATTTATTCCAACTAAAATACCAAAAGACCTCTACACATCCTATGCTTCAATTTTATTTCATCTTCTTTCCTGGAGTCCCCTTCTATTATTCCTTCTTTTCGTAGTATGTCTAGAATTGAAATAATTTCACTATTATAATATGGGCCAGAATGCCATATTTCTCTCAATCTATCCACCAATTCGTTTGGGTCTACCATATTATCATCAACATCTCTGATTCCTTCGCTGTCCTCATCGAAGTTGTTATCGTAGATTCTTGGCAAAGTTTCATGATCGGAAGGTGGGGTGTCAGTCGAACTGTTAGACGATTACTTGACAGGTCGCGATTCCTCACTCAGCTTGATCATCTTCAATCTTGCTTTTTTCGTGGGTTTCATAGACGGTTCGAGTGCCAAATATTTATTTCTTACAATTTCAGCTAAGTCCATAATTTTCTGATCTTTATCTTCGATTTTATTTTCACAAGGGTCATTTGTAGCGGCATCGCCGTTCATATCGTTATGACTCAACTGCTGACCAATCTCAGAATTCGACTGGCTTTGGGACAATAATTGGTGATCACTATCAATGGAGGTCGACTCATTTCGTTGATCAGAGGCTTTCGATTCGTTTTGGGGATTAACCAGGTCGTTCCCTTTGTGCTTTCTCGCCAAATGTTTTTTCATGCTATCCAATCTTGTGAATTTGTCCACACAATAATGACAATTGAAAACTTTTCCGTCATGACTATCCATATGCCGCTTCAATCCATAGGCCCACTTGAATTTCTTGTTGCATTGCTGACAAGCAAACATCTCAACACGTAATTTTTTTTTTCCTACTATGATGTTAACAGTATGAAGTCAGGACAACAACTGACATCTTTATAAACCCGACACTAACCATACCGTCACACCATTCACACAGCCATGCACACCTCCACACTACCATTCACACCACCATTCACACAGTCACACCGCCATTCACACCGTCACACCGCCATTCACAAGACCACACTGCCATGCACACCGCCATTCACACCGTCACACCGCCATTCACACCACCACACCGCCATTCACACCACCATTCACACCGCCACACTGCCATTCACACAGCCATCAACTCCTGTCATACTACCACTTAGTTAGCCCTGTCACTCATATAGAGTGACGTTTTTTTTGTGACGCATGGCATTGGTTTCGTGAGTATAGTCATAATTTTCTTGAGTACGTCAATATTTCAGTGTACAATATCTTATTTATTTGAACAATTCAGTCGAAGTCTGTATTTCCATGCTGTTATTATTCATGTTATCTCGGAAATTGGCTATTTTTTCAATACACACACACACACACACACACACACACACACACAGAAAATCGCGCCGAGGGGCAGGAAATCGTAATCTCAGGCTCCATTGCCTGTTAACCTATTTAATGAATGAACGCTTTTTTTTTATTATTCTAATCTACTCTGAACTAAAAATATCAATGTTATACAAGGTGACTCAACGAGAAATATCTTGTTCCCGTTTTTTCTGAAGCTCTTCTATGTAAATGATATTCCTAGAAGTGTTTGATCGATAATCGGAAGATATGCAGACATCAACATATTCACATGGCAGATATCGTGAGATCATTGGTATATATAATTATATATGCTGTACGAGTTGTACCATCTTCGCGACGAGATTTGGTTGTTATACAGGTGTATTTTTTGTTGATGAGATTTCGTTGTTATACAAGGTATTTTTTTTTGTTTGTCATTAATATAGAATGTGTAATACCCTGTATAATAGCTTTATACCGGATTTCTGAAGCGTGACATAACCTCAAAGAGCTTTGGTATGGTATGTTCGCGGTATTTCGCTATAGGCTTCAACCTCGGCTTCAACTAGGTATTTCTTGCAATATCTTTACACCATTCCAGCTGTATGGAAAGTCTACCCGCGAGTCCTCCTGTATCTATAACTCAAACACCCTACATATCGACCCTGTTATTGACGCATTTTATTATTCACATCAAAAAAAAAGTACCTAGATCTAGGGAATAATCTGATCTACTCTACATGGGCTCTTATGGGCTTTCAGCCGTGCATCGTGTAATTTCAGTAGAGTCTAGGGGAAAAGGACTTGAAAGTTACCGGTGAAGCGATGAATCATATGCCAAAAGTTTCGCGTGATATCTGTGCTATTTTGAATCGAACGCCATTTTGTTTCAATAGCCATTTTGATTGAAATTGGTTGTCATCTGTCATACGTCATACGTTAGTTATCTAATTCGGAGGGGCTACTCATGAGTCCCTGTGTTTTTTTTTGTCACTATTCATCTCATCCACCCTGTATATATCCATTATTGAACTACTAGGTGGGGAATGTATCTTTTTGGGTTCACAGTGTATATTACCATTTATTTTGTTATTGTGGATGTGTTATTTTCAATCTTATCATCAACTAGCGGGTAGCCAGCTCATCGTCGTACGTCATATGTCGATACGCCATTGCCAAACGACGAAATGCAGATTACGGAGCACAATATCCGATTTCTTCAAACGGCTGGCAACGTCGACATGCTAGCGTTTTGCCGCTCTCCAGAGACTTGTCGCTTATCAAATATATAATTTTATTTAATAAATAAATCTAGAACCTATAGCTTTGTTCGCCGGTCCCATTTGAATACGATTTTCATAGTGGCATTTTCATGGGCGCCTGAATACCACAGTACATATATACATTGCTCTATAATGCAAGGGTCTCGAGTTCAATCCCTACAAGCAAACTCGTATACAAATTCGTCTAGTGGTGTGTTGCCATGGTAGCGTTTGGGGCTCGCAGTTCGGTGGCCGGGGGTTCGATTTCTCGCCCGCACAGCCCAATTTTTTTATTCATTATATTTCCATCCAATATTTGAATTTCGCGCCGCTCGTGGGGCCGCGAGTAGCTAGCCGAGTCAAGCAGGCCTGTGATTGGCTAGTCGGGTCACGTGGTTTGGAGAAAGGTGGAGGGGAGGGGCTGGACTATACTCTCCCGACCCCTACTCATAACTGGCGCAGTCGGTTGGATAAGTGCAGTTTTCGACGGATACACGGCATAGAGACCGGTCTAACGCGAAAACGTAGATTTCAATCTTTTGGCGCTTTGACAAACTCTCCGTTCGTACTTCAAGAAGTGATTGAATCCGGCTGAGAAGGCGATCGAGAAGTGCAGTGGTCGAGGAGCAACACAGAGGAAGCAGAATCACCACCAGGAGGAAGAAAACAATAGGGGTAAGCACCAAGTATTCCTATTTTTCCCCTGACACCCTTTCCTGTATAGGAAAAATTAGATTCAAGTTAGGAAATAAGCAAGAAAGCAACAAAGCAAACAAACAAATGTAAAATAATGAAAAATCTATGAGTAGTGATCAACCTGATGTAGAAGATTTGATCAATAGTTTCTTCAATTTACTTAGTATTTCAGAACCTATCAATTCAAATACTGAAGTAACCATGCCTCAAGAAAATTTGACTATGTTGAAAATGTATGTCGACACCATTCCAAATTATGATGGTGATTCGAGCATTTTAACTAGCTTCATATCTGCTTGTGATTTCTCTTTTCAAACATATGGACAACAAAATGATCCAATTCTTAGAAGCTACCTTATCAGAGTCGTTCAAACGAAACTGATAAATAGAGCCCGATTATTAGTAGGTTGCCGTACCGAATTAACGGACTGGAACCAAATAAAATCAGCTCTCGAGCAATGTTTTGGTGACAAACGAAATCTCGTATGTCTTGAACAGGATTTATTCACAGCTAGACCGTTGAAAAACGAAAACCCACTTGAATTTGCAAAAAGACTTCAAGTTTTGCGGAGCATATTGGCACAAAAAATTAACGCTCAACCCGAAGCGATAATGAATGCCGGTACAAAAATCATATACTTACGACAATACGACAAAATTTGTCTGCGAACATTCATGAGAGGTTAACAAGGCCCCTTACAGAGCGTAATAAGACTCAAAAATCCAAATTCGCTTGAAGAAGCTATGACATTCATTGTAGAAGAGGAGAATTTTCAATATTCTCAGAATCTTTTCCGAATGCCTACTAATTTCCAACAAAAACCAAGTCAAAATACCCAAGATTTCAGAGCGACTCGAAATTCTCAAAATTTCAGACCAATTCAAAATAATACAGAATATAGACCTAATAATAACTATCTATATCAAGCAGGAAATAATCAAAACTATTCTCAGTTTGCTCAACGTTCGAATCCTCAATTCCAGTATAGATATTCGAACCCACAACAATAATTTTCTGGGAATCCGTCTTTCCCAAGACAACCAACTAATATACAATCACGCCCTGTACATCGTGATTTTCCAACAAATAGACAAGTTTTCGGTCCACCGAAAAATGTATTCAAGCCCACAGGACAAGTTTCGAATAATCAACCGGAACCAATGTCCACGACCTCCAGAAATACGATTCCAAGACCAATAACTTATCCACAAAATAATCAAAATTATTTCAGAGCTACTGGTCCCCGAAATTTTATATCTGAAGAAGTATACCAAATTGACGAAAACGATCACCCTAATCAACCATCTGAATTTACAGAGGTTATTGACGAATCACGAAATATTGAACCCATGTGTCAATTCGATTCACAATATTTTTGTAATGAGTCTGAGTTTATTTCTGACGAAGATCAAACATGTGACCAATCTGAAAATTTCAATGAAAATTTTCACAAGGCTGGTCAGACCAACCAAACATCATGATATCCGAAATGTTCACAGGAACAAATAACACCCTACCATACCTCGAAATAAGTAATCCACCTATGAAATTACTTGTAGATACTGGATGTTACAATTCAATAATGCGACCCGCAATTGCAGAGGAATATTTTTCACAGTGTATTTATCACAGTATCTCGAACATCAGAACAGGTGTAGGTCAAAAAGAGGTTAGGTTTAAAGCGGATATATCAGCATTTCAAGAACTTCAAACAAACGGAATAATAACATTCATACTATTTGATTTCTATTCATTCTTTGACGGAATAATAGGTCTAAGAGAATTACAATGATTTAAATTGTCAATTGATTTAACTAATCACTGTCTCGTAAATGACGAAATCAAAATTCCGATTTTATATCGAAAACCACCTAAGATTTATAACATTTCCATGGATGCTTACGAAATAGCATCAATTCGAATTCCAGTTTCAGAAAAGGAAGGTGATGTGATGATTCCGGAATTTCAAAATGAGAATTTATATTTTCCTGAAACCTTAACAACAGCAAAAAATGGATTTGCTAAAACTGAAATTTATAATCGAACAAACGAACAGTTGAAAATAACATTTGAAGAGCCTGTGCAAGTAGAAAATTTTCCAGATTCTTATACATGAGATTTCAAATCCTTTTATTTCGAAAATTTCCTTCCAAAACAAGAACAGACAAAAAATTTCAACATATCCAAACAAATTCGTAATGACCATTTAAACTCAGAAGAACGTGATGCACTTTTGAAACTTTGCAATGAATTCTCTGATATTTTCCATAAAGAAACGGAAAAATTATCATTCACAAATAAAATAAAACACGAAATCAAAACTACCGATGAAATACCAATACACACCAGATCTTATAGGTACCCTTTTGTACATAAACAAGAAGTACAAAAACAAATTAACAAAATGTTAGACGATGGTATAATAAGGCCTAGTCAAAGTCCCTGGAGTAGTCCAATTTGGATCGTTCCTAAAAATCTAGATGCCAGCGGTAAACCAAAATGGCGAATTGTTGTAGATTACCGAAAGGTGAACGAAAAAACAATTGACGACCGTTACCCTCTCCCTAACATAACCGATATTTTGGATAAACTAGGTAAATGTCAATATTTTTCTACACTAGATCTTGCGTCCGGTTTTTATCGAATCGAGATGGATTCAAATTCAATGGAAAAAACAGCATTTAACGTCGAAAATGGACATTTTGAATATGCACGAATGTCCTTTGGTCTTAAGAACGCACCCGCAACCTTCCAACGCATTATGGACAACGTCCTTCGTGATTTACAAGGAAAAATATGTCTAGTATACATGGACGATATAATAATATTTTCTTCTAGTCTCACAGAACATATTTCGAACTCAAAATGAGTATTCAAAAAGTTGAGAGAATCAAGGTTGAAAATTCAACTAGATAAATCGGAATTCCTCCGAAAAGAAGTGGATTTCCTAGGGCACGTCATAACCCCTGAAGGAGTAAAACCGAATGCTCGAAAAATCGAAGCAGTTAAGAAATTTCCGATACCCAAAACAGCGAAGGAAATCAAGTATTTTCTTGGTCTCCTGGGCTATTATAGACGATTCATAAAAAAACTTTGCGAAATTGACTAAATCATTTACGAAGTGTCTGAAAAAAATGGAAAAGATAGAACATACTAAAGAATTTGTCGAAACATTCGAATCATGTAAAAACATACTGTGTAACGATCCTATACTTCAATTTTCTGATTTTGCCAAGCCATTTGTTGTTACAACAGATGCTTCGAACATAGCCGTAGGCGCAGTTCTTAGCCAAGGTGAAATTGGAAACGATTCACCCATTGCATATGCGTCCCGTACTCTAAACCCTGCGGAAATAAATTATAGCACGATTGAGAAAGAACTATTAGCAATCGTGTGGGCAACTAAATATTCCAGACCGTATCTATTCGGACGGAAATTCAAAATTGTCACTGACCACAAGCCCCTTCAATGGCTTTTTAACTTGAAAGAACCAAATTCACGTCTAGTTAGATGGCGGTTAAAATTAGAAGAATACGATTACGAAATTCATATCAAAGAAGGACGGCAAAACAGCAATGCTGATGCCCTTCCGCGAGTAGAAATCCATGCAATCGAAAACGAATCAATAATAGGAAATCCTGGAGATATCGACAAAGGAATCGAGCAATATCTACGAACAGATCAACCCGAAAGAGTTTCAGTTGAAGATCTCGACAATCTCGATCAATTATTCAACCCCGATGTTGAAACTGAACCCCCGCGAGTAAACATAATATCAGATATTCAAATCAGACCAGAAAACACTGATGAAACAGTTCATTCATCAGGAGAAAATCCGATTTTAGACATACCAATAACAGAATATTGTGTTGACAGATACACGAATCAAATAATATTCAATCAAAAACTAACAAGAGTTTATCATGTCTTAAGAAGTAAACCTTTTGGAAGTGGTAGAAGGCAAACAGTCTATTTAACACAAAATTTCGATCAGGAAATATTCAAATTTCTCAAGGATCATGTAGATCCAAAAATGCTACATTGTATTTATGTCCAACAATCAGAAACAGATTTAACAACCCATCTCAGTGATATATTACCGAAATATTTCAAAAATCATTCCTACAAGTTGTTAATTTCGAAACAGTTTGTAATAGATGTTCCTGATAGGAAGAGACAAAAAGATATAATCTCATATCATCACGAAAAAACTTGTCATCGCGGCATAAATAAGACGGTATTAGCCCTGAAAAAACTATACTATTGGCCGCACATGCAAAAAGCAATAACCGAATATATTAAAAACTGTGACATCTGCCAAGAAACAAAATATGACAGGCATCCCCCAAGAATAAAGTTTTCATTGACAGCCACACCTTTGGAAGCCATTCATATGGATACTTTCCAAATATCAAGTACGAAATTTCAAACAATAATTGATGTTTTCTCAAGATATGCTTAAGCATATATTTTAGAGCCCATCTGTAAGCCATCACGGTATCCCTCAATCAATTACTTGTGACAACGGAACAGAGTTTGAAAACACCCTGTTAACTGATTTCTGTGAACTACATAACATTCGATTACAACACAAACAATTAATGCAATTTGCGATACTTGGTTACAATTCATCCATTCATAGTGTAACTAAACAAAAGCCTTTTGATCTTATCAATAGACGACTCGATGCTTTAGATCCATTTGATCACACCGAGGAAACAATAATGAATCAGTTTGTAATTGACCGTAGAACAAAACGGAAAAATATATTTGCAAAAATTCATGACACGTCTCTGAGCCATAAAACTCATTTGAACGAAAAACAAAACCAAACTCGTGAAGAACCACCTGAATTCAAAGTCGGTTCGAAAGCTTACGTGAAAGACAAAGGAGCCTCACGAAATAAAACCAAAAAGCGACATATAAAGACCTCAGTAGAAGAAGACTTAGGAACAAAAATAAAAACACACAAAAATAAAATAATTCACAAGTCACAACTAAAGAAACCTAAAGCTTTTTCTTCTCCACAGGAAAATGTCCCTGATGAACAGATTCCTTCTTGTAGTCATACTCCTGATGACAATCAAGACAACGATTAGTGAAGATGTGGAAGTTATACCAATTAAGGCCCCATTACTTCCTTTCCAACTCGGAAGTTCAAAAGTAATCGAGACTAAACATACATTTATTCACTATATAAAAATAATACCTATAATCAAACAACTGAATAATATTGAATATTTCTATAATAGAGTAGAAAAAATGCTTAATAATTCGCATTCTATTCAACCCGCTTTTGCACATCATAATGTACTCTCAAACTTATTATTACACGCAAAATATCTTATTTTTGAAGCTATGGACAAAATAAGTAATGTTAATCCACATATCCGTTCAAAACGAGCTTTACTTAATATTGTCGGTAAAGCATCGAAATGGCTTTTTGAAACCTTAGATTCCGACGACGAAGAAAGGTACAATAAGGCTATAATGGCATTAGAAAATAACGAAAATTCGTTATCAAAGGAAATGACAATGCAGATATCTCTAACCAAACAGCTAATAAATAATTATAACTCTACTATAACTTTGCTCGACGCAAACCAGAAATTGATCAAAAAACGTCTTGAATATTTTCAATATAATGTCAATAAAAGTCTTGACGATATTTCATCTTATTTAAGAGCACAAAATACTATAGATCAGATCATCTTGAATTCACAAAATCTAATCACATTCCTAGATAATATCGAGGATGCTGTGATGTTTGCTAAATTAAACAATTCAGTGCAGTGATTTCAGCTACAGAATTTGATGAAATGATAAATTATTTGATCACCCTGTATGATCAGGAAAAAGTTCCAAAATTCCGAAATCTAATCTCATATTACCAATTGGCTGGATCACAAGTAACGTTTTTATAAAATAAAATAGTTTTTGCTATATTATTTCCCGTACCTATTGATCAGTCGATAATAATTCCCGACCGACCTTTCCTAATACTTGGTACGAGCCAGCAACAATACGAAGATGAATCCTGTCCAACTGTCGAGGCCATCCGAATTTGTCCAAACCACTTGAGCCCTCGATTGAACAGCTGTATAACCACCCTAATCAAAGAAGCCGAAGACCGGAATTGCGAAGCCGTGAAAATCGACCTAGTTAACCCTATTATGGAATCCATCACTAGTAAGCACGTCTTAGTCGTTCCTGCACAACACCCACTGAAAATGCAAAAACTCTGTAACCAAAATGAGTTTGTTGTAATTGAAAAAGCCAGTCTCATCCATATTCCATATAACTGTGGAATTTCAATAAAAAATTCTCAGTTTTGGAATATAGAAGAAATCACCGAAGCCAAACCACTCAATCTACCAGGGATAGCAATCGCCAAATCCAACCCGAAGTACTTAGGAAGCAATCCAATTCAACTGAATTCCATCGACTTAGGTACCATCCACGAACTTCAAGAGAAAGCACAACTTTTACATGTCCAGGACGCCGATCCAATCCACCCCACAGCATGGAGTTTTGGCAGTGTCTTCACAACCATCATACTGAGTGCCCTCGTTGCATTCATCGCCTGGAAGATTTACCAGAAGAAATTCAAGAAACCCAATGAAGAAACCCCCGAAGAAGAAGCCCATGAAAACAAACTTTCTTCACTGTTGTTTTCATCTCAAGGAAAAAGGAGTTATGTATATATAACCAGCATCGCAGCACTACGTAGAAATAGACCACTATCTATGGACTTCTGCAATGTCAGCTCAACCTAGTTTATAAATATAACCCGAATCCATTTTTATTCATTCTGATTGTATCTCTAGCTTCTTGAACGTCTGTAAAGAAAATAAATTGTTTTTAAAAACACAACCCCGTGTTTGAGAAACATAACTCACACAACTCGCAGAACAAGAAACTTCGACTTCGACTTTGTTCACACTGTAACTCTGCAGACTAGCATCTGACTGCATACAGTTGATGCACGAACGATTGCAGTGACCGTATCAGACGACTTTGAAGTGTTTATAACGGGTACGATAGGCAAATTGAGATACATCGACTTCATCGTTTTGCACACTATATCTCTCTATCCAATCATCTTACATGGAAACTATCAAAACAGACAAGTTCACATTGACCATATTAAACTACTCCCAAGCTAGTATAACGCACACAGCTTGCAGGTCAAGAAACTTCGACTTCGACTATGTTCACACTGTTACTCTGCAGTCTAGCATCTGAGATGCATACAGTTGAAGCATATACGATTGCAGTGACCGTATAAGATGACTTTGAAGGGTATATAATGAGTACAATAGGCAAATTGAGATACATCGACTTCATCATTGTGCACACTTCATCTCTCTATCCTATCATCTTACCTTGACACTATCAAGTAGACAAGTTTGCATTGACCACATAAGACGACTGCCAAGCGGGTATAGCTCACACAGCTTGCAGAACAAAAAACTCCGACTTTGACTATGTTTACACTGTAACTCTACAGTCCAGCATCTGACATGCATACAGTCGAAGCAGATACGATTGCAGTGGCCGTATGAGATGACTTCGAAAGGTATATAACGAGTACAGTAGGGGAATGGAGATACATCGACTTCATCGTTGTGCACACTATATCTCTCTATCCTATCAACTCACATGGACACTATTGAAGCAGATAAGTTCGCAATGACCATACGAGACGACTTCCAAATAGGTATAATGCACACAGCTTGCAGAACAATGAACTTCGACGTCGACTATGTTAATACTGTCACTCATGCATACAGTTGAAGCAGATATGATCGTAGTGACCATATAAGACGACATCGAAGGGTATATAGCAAGTTCAATAGGCAGATGGAGATACATCCACTTCATCGGTGTGCACACTATATTTCTCTACCCTATCAACTCACATGGATACTATCGAAGCAGACGAGTTTCCGATGCCCATATGAGACGACTTCCAAGCGGGTATAACGCACACAACTCTCACAACAAGAAACTTCGACTTCGACTATGTTTACACTGTAACTTTGCCGTCAAGCATCTGACATGCATACAGTTGAAGCAGATACGATGGCAGTGATCGTATGAGACGACTTTGTAGGATATATAACGAGTTCAATAGGCAAATGAAGTTACATCGACTTCAACGGTGTGCACACTCTATTTCTCTATCCTATCATCTCACATTGATATTTTCGAGCAAACGAGTTTGCAATGCCCATATGAGATGACTTCTAAGCGGGTATAACGCACACAACTTGCAGAACAAGGAACTTCGACTACGACTATGTTTACACAGAAAGTCTACAGTCTAGCATCTAACATGCATACAGTAAAAGCAGATATGATCGCAGTAACCATACGACGACTTTGAAGGGTATATAGAAAGTACAATAGGCAGATGAAGATACATCGACTTATTCCGAGTGCACACTCTATCTCTCTATCCAATCATCTCACATGAATACTATTGAAGCAGACGAGTTCAAAATGCCCATATGAGACGACTTCTTAGCGGGTATAACGCACACTCCTTGCAGATCAAGAAACTTCGACTTCGACTATGTTTTTCACTGTTACTCTGCAGTCTAGCATCTGACATGCATACAGTTGATGCTGGGACGATTGCAGTGCATGTATAAGACGACTTTGAAGGGATTATAACGAGTACAATAAGCAAATGAAGTTACATCGACTTCATCGTTGTGCACACTATATCTCCCTATCCTATCATCTCACATGGAACCCATTGAAGCAGACAAGTTCGCATTGACCATATAAGACGACTCCCAAACAGGTATCACGCACACAGCTTGCAGAACGAGAAACCTAAACTTCGACTATGTTGACACTGTAACTCTGCAGTACAACATCTGGCATGCATACAGTTGAAGCAGGTACAATTGCAGTGACTGTATAAGACGATATTGAAGGGTATATAACGAGTATTGTGGGCGAATGTGGATACATCAACTTCATCGTTGTGCACACTATTTATCTCTCTCTATCTCATCATCTTATATTGAAACTATTGAAGCAGAAAAGTTTGCATTGACCATATGAGACGACTTTTGAGCAGGTATAACGCACACAGCTTGCAGAACAAGAAACTTCGACTTCGACCATGTTCACACTGTAACTCTGCAGTCTAGCATCCGACATGCATACAGTTGAAGCAGATTCGATGGCAGTTAACGTATTAGACGACTTCGAATGGTATATAACGAGTACAATAGGCAAATGGGCAAATCATCTCACATGGACACTATTGAAGCAGACAAGCTCGCAATGATTCATACAAGACGATATCCAAGCAGGTTTAACGCACACAGCTTGCAGAACAGGAAACTTCGACTGTGCCCAAGTTTACACTGTAACTCGGCAGTCCAGCATCTGACATTCATACAGTTGAAGCAGATACGATAGCAGTGACCGTATAAGATGACTTTAAAAGGTATATAGCGAGTACAACAGGCCAATGGGGATACATCGACTTCATCGTCTTACAAACTATATATTTATATCCTATCATCTCACATGGACACTACTGAAGCAGACTAGCTCGTAATGACCACACAAGATGACTTCCAAGCAGGTTTAACGCACACAGCTTGCAGAACAAGGAACTTCGCTTCGACTATGTTTGAACTGTAACTCTGCAGTCTAGCATCTGGAATGCATACAGTTGAAGCATATATGATCGTAAGACGACTTTGGAAGGTTTATAGCAAGCACAATAGACAGATGAAGATACATCGACTTCATCGGTGTGCACACTCTATCTCTCTTTCCTATCATCCTCATGGATACTATTGAAGCAGACGAGTTCGCGATGCCCATATGGGATGACTTCCAAGCGGTATAACGCACACAACTTGCACAACAAGAAACTTCGACTTCGAATGAGTTTACACTGTAACTGTGCCGCCTTGCATCTGACATGCATACAGTTGAAGCAGATACGATGGCAGTGACCGTATAAGACGATTCTGAAGGGTATATAACGAGTACAATAGAAAAATGAAGTTGCATCGACTTCATCGTTGTGCACACTACATCTCTCTATCCTATCATCTTACATGGTCACTATCGAAGCAGACAAGTTTACAATGACCATATAAGATGACACCCGAGAGGGTATAACACACATAACTTGTAGAACAAAAAACTCCGACTACGACTATGATTACACAGAAACTCTGCAGTCTAGCATCTGACATGCATACAGTTGAAGCAGATAATGATCGCAGTGACCACATTAGACTACTCTGGAGGGTATATAGGAAGTACAATAGGCAGATGGAGATACATCGACTCCATCGGAGTGCACACTCCATCTCTCTATCCTATCATCTCACATGGATACTATTGGAGCAGACGAGTTCGCATTGCCCATATGAGACGACTTCTGAGTATAACGCACACTTTTTGCAAACCAAGAAACTTCGACTTCGACTATGTTTTTCACTGTAACTCTTCAGTCTTGCATCTGATATGCATACAGTTGTTGCGGAAACGATTGCAGTGATCGTATTGAAAGACTTTAAAGGGATTATAACGGGTACAATTGGCAAATGACTATACATCGACTTCATCGTTGTGCACACTATATCTCTCTATCCTATCATCTTACATGCACATTATTGAAGCAAACAAGTTCGCATTGACCATATAAGACGACTCCCGAGCAGGAATAACGCACACAGCTTGTAGAACAAGGAACCTCGACTTCGACTATGTTCACACTGTGACTCTGCAGTATAACATCTGACATGCATACAGTTGAAGCAGATACGACTGCAGTGACCATATAAGATGACTCTAGAGGGTATATAGCAAGTACAACAGGCTAATGGGGATATATCGACTTCATCGTTGTGCACACTATATCTCTCTATCTCTTACATTGACACTTTTGAAGCAGACAAGTTTGCATTGACCATATGAGACGACTTTCAAGCGGGTATAACGCATACAGCTTGCAGAACAAGGAACTCCGACTTTGACTATGTTTACACTGTAACTCTGCAGTCCAGCATCTGACATATATACAGTTGAAGCAGATACGATGGCAGTGACCGTATGAGATGACTTTGAAAGGTATACAGGGTGTTCCACAGGTAGAGGAAAATATTTCAATAGTACATAGGGGTCACCAAGGTGGTTCTGAAAATACCATATTTGATAGGTCTTAGAGTCTTCATAACGGAGATACAACGCGATTTATCGATTTCGAGTAATTATTCATCCGTCTATTAGTATTGAACTACCCGGTATATCTTCCTCAAGTTCGGTGTGGATCCCAAACTTGGCACGTTGAATTCAGTCACCTATCGTGCGGAGCAAAAATCCAGGTTCGGCTTCAGGAAAAATTTACATTTATTCGAAATATTAAAATAACACACTGTATGTGATAATTGACAGAGTTCATCAAAGGAATCGTGAAGAGGAGGAAAAAATGAACCGGATTTTATGCTTTTTCTTTTCCTGCCACCAATTCTCATCGTCACAATCATAAACAGAAAGCTAAAAGTATGTCAATTTGAAGAGTATTAAAATTATGAAACCATTTTCAATTATGATTATTTGATATATTTTTGTTGAATGATCGTTCGAAAGAACTTATTAGCTCTCACAGTTTTTATAACAGAGATACAGGGTGAACTATCGGTTTCGAATAATAATTCACTCGTCCATAAGTATTAAACTACTCATCGCAGTAATATTTTCTCAAATTTGGTATGGAGCTTACTTGGGACGATGAATTCATTGACCTATCAGGCAGAATGGAAATACAGGTTCAGCTTCAGGAAAAGTTGCATAGTCTTTATGAAGGAGATACAGGGTGAATTATCGGATTATAATTATTTGGTATTATTTCCATTCCACCTGATACGTTTATGATACTACTTATGAACGAGTGAACGATTATTCAAAACCGATGATTCACCCTGTATCTCCGTTATAAAGACTGTGAGACTTAGTAAGTTCTTTAGAGCTTTTTTTGACTGAAATATATCGATTAATCATAATTGACACTGATTCCATAATTTCAATAGTCTTCAAATTGACATACTTTCAACTTTATGTTTATGATTGTTACTATGAGAATTGGTGGCGAAAAAACAAGAAGCATAAAACCCAATTTAGTTTTTCCCCCTCTTCACAATTCTTTTGATGTACTGCGTTAATTATTAAATACAGTGCGTTATTTTAATATTTCGAATAAATGTAAATTTTTCCTGAAGCCAAACCTGGATTCTCACTTCGCCCGATAGGTGAATGAATTCAACGTCCCAAGTATAAGCTCCTCACCAAATTTGAGAAAAATATACTGGGTAGGTCAATACATATAGACGAATGAATAATTATTCAAAATCGATAAATCGCCCTGTATCTCCGTTATGAAGACTCTAAGACCTATCAAATATGGTATTGTCAGAACCACTTTGGTAACCCCTATCTACTATTGAAATATTTCCCTTCACCTGTGGAACACCCTGTATAGCTGAGGATAGACCCAGAAACCCTGAAATTGAGTTGTATGATACGTATGATCGGTGAGAGAGATCTATTATTAAAAAGGAACAATTATTCTTGAGTCTTACATTTTATTCAATATGCCATGAAATTTACATGTGGCACTAGTGTGTTCATGGAACAAACCACCAATGAAATGATCATTGTTGTTAGTTGTTGTTAACTTAGAATTATGGTGAAACTAGATGACAAATGAATATCCTATCACAAATACCTGGTAGCTAACATCTGAAGATCCTATCAAAATAGCACTTGTAGAATTTTTGATATTTGTGACATTTGTCGAAGATCAGATATATAGTAAATACTTACTTATTACATGTATTATGAATATGTACAATGAGTATTTACACAACAGCCTTATAAGTTCTAGCAGGAAGTCTCAGAAGATAATGTACCTGTTGAATTACTGCTGTAATTCCCCACAATAAGATTGTATCATTCATTATATTATACCAAAAACCGAAATCACTGGACATTCCAGATATCAAATATTACTTCGATATAATAAACGAAAGGTGAAAAGACTATACAAGATACCACATAGCTGTTATCTTCCAACTTAGCTGGAATGTTGTTTCTCCAACAGCAGGTCCTGATCACTCAGTATTACTGTGCCCAAAGACTGTAATTGAAACTATAGTTGAATAGGCCCTTGGTATTTTCCAAGCAACGAAACAGCATGATAACTTCTCCCAGGATAGGAACATGACGAAAGATGAGAGCATAAACAGTGCATCAAGATGCTATTCAAATGCAGCATAGGTAAAGATGGAGGGTAAGAGGTTTAGGCCCCATGTGGCCCCCTAATTTACAGAATAGAGACTGACGACCGTGAAGATTCTGTGAAATTGAATTACTCTTGGAGAGATCAGATCAGAACAATGAATCTAATTACATGAAAATCATCAAAAAGGTAGCTGTAATACTGTGTGATCAGGCGACATCAGTTTATAGCAAACATTATGTGAAACCCAGTGTCCTTTTCCAATTCATATCAACAGGAGAAATCGGAACATTATAGAATGATATCGATACCATCTTTCGAAAATTCATACAGAGTAGAATTGTTATGTGATAACAATTATGCAGTGACCTTTTCAGTTGATACTTACAAGGTATGATTAATATTCTCTAAATGATATTGACAATCTGCTATAGATCGGTGATGAAGGATTTCCCTGTTATTGATTAATTGTGTTTGTTTTCGAAATGACTAAGGAATTATAAGCACAAGTTTTTTTTCAATGGTAGAGTTTGTCACTGATCAATATATGAAAGTGATATCTAGTAGCAATTTTCATAGACTGCATAATATAGTGTTGATTAAAATTGCTACACTACCCCCCTCCGAGAAAAAAAATTGTTATGGCACATGAAAATTTTCTAAGAGACCGCAAAACTATCCTGAATATAGGAGACAAAATCAGAATGTAACTGACATCCGCAAAATAAATCAGTGGGTACCCGGTACTCCGCGGTACACTGAACTAAAAAATTTAAATGTGCTAAGCACTGTCAGAATGGTGGCCGAAAAATGTAAAAGGTTACATTTTGTATTTAGGTCATATCCAAGGATTCCCAAGTAAATCCTAGTGAAATATGGGTTTCACCACCCTGTAACAGCTCAACGCCGAACAAAAATAACAGAAAAACTCCGGGAGTGTTCCACGTCCGCTGGGGTTGGTCGTCTCAATCACTGCTCAGTCGCGCTGAAAGAGCGGTACTGGGGAGCGTGCATCCCTGGGGCCTTGCGTGAACCAAGGATTACACCTCTTGTCAGCCCAACCAAAACTGATATCAACATTCATGGTCCCTACAGACTAACAATATAGGTTTTTAACCAAATTCGCAAGAATGCAATATACCCTTTAAAAAAAGGGGTCTAAAGGCGAGCCGCAAGTCGAACCCCTCGGATAATCGTCGTTAGCAAAGAATTGCTAACGAGGCAAGTGAAAACAGGAAACATGACATCGAAGAATTATAATTACTAATAAAACTTCTATTATTCCTTAACAAACAAAAAAAAATCCTCCTTCAGGAAACTATTTTTTTTTTTTTAATTTTTTGGTGGTAATGTGCCCTGGCAACGGTATTCTTACCTCCCCCCGTTGCAGAGGTTTGATCGAGGAGATCAAAGAGAACCCTAAATGATTGTTCAAAATAATGATAATGTTAACGAGGACCATATGTATTTTTCTTTCTAATCATGTTCCATTTTGGATCAATTGATATCTACGCGTATCACACGCCTCTTCTAAAAGGGTCAATTTCGGCAAGGGTCACAATTGGGTAAAGTCAATAATAATCAAAAATCGGTTGGTGTCTACCAATGGGAATCAAAGAAAGAAGAATATTATGTTAAGTACTCAACAAGTAAATATATACTGTGAGTATCGAAGACATCCTGAGTGTCTGAATCCAAGATACAGAAAGAAAAAAACGAAATATCGAAAAAACTATTATAAGGACTTTCTTGTCCATATGTGAACTCTGTGAAGTCAATATTACTTCCTCGAATAATTCCATCATATTTACAAATCGCATCTAAACTGCATACAAACTATATTTCTATAATGCATTATCAAATTACTTCAATACATTATCAGTCGACTCAGCGACTGTGAGTGGATGGCCAATCCAAAACAAAAAAACGTACATCTCCAGGGTGGAAGTGGACCAACAAGATCCATACCTATTACTTGAAATGGCCACTTTTTCTCTTCCCATCAAACCCATTCTGGCATTATTTGGCATTTTCTGAGAGCCACAAACGTCGCATGAGAAAACATATCTCAAAATATCTTTTCTCATTTTAGGCCAGTAAAACCTATCTTGTACCCTATTTAAAGTTTTGAAGAAACCAAAGTGAGCGCAATGAGGTGGATCATGACATGCTCTTATCACTTCCTGCCTTTGTGGTTTTGGTACAAGAAATTTCCATTCGGGAATAAGTGAATTCATTGGGATATTTTTAGACGGTGCAAATTTGAAAATAAAATCTTTTTCAACCTTCCATTGTGGAAATCTATCAGGATGTTCTAGAATCTTTGTACGAAGATTGTCATAATATGGTTCTATTCTATCAATGTCTATATCCCTAGAGTACTGAGTACTAAAACGTTTTAACCATCAAAATCTAACTCATCATTAGACATATTGTCTTTTTCAGGAGTCATTCTTGAAAGTGCAGACTGATGTTGTCGAAGTATCTTCACTTGCCTATTGTTCTCGTTATATGTCCTTCGGAGTCGTCCTATATAGCCAGTGCGATCGTATCTGCTATAACTGTAACTGTAACTGTATAACATGTCAGATGCTAAGATGCAAAGTTACAGTGTAAACATAGTCGAAGTCGAAGTTTCTCGTTCTGCCTGTTGTGTGCGTTATACCCGTTTCGATGTTGTCTTATATGATCGTTGCGAAATGATATGCTCCAGAGGTATCCATGTGAGATGATAGAATACAGAGATACAGTGTGCAGATTGATGTTGTCGAAGTATCTTCACTTGCCTATTTTTCTCGTTATATGTCCTTCGAAGTCGTCTCATATGGTCAGTGCGATCGTATCTGCCATTGCTGTGGGAATGTCAGATCTAAGGATGCGGAGTTACAGTGTGAACAAAGTCACAGTCTAAGTTTCTTGTTCTACCGTTGTGTGCGTTATACCCGCTTCGATGTCGTCTTATATGATCGTTGCGAACTAATATGCTCCAGAGGTGTCCATGTGGATTATAGAATACAGAAATACAGTGTGCAGACTGATGTTGTCGAAGTATCTTCACTCGCTTATTAATCCTGTTATATGTCCTTCGAAGTCGTCTTATATGGTCAGTGCGAACGTATCTGCTATAGCTCTAGGTATGTCAAATGCAAGAATGCGAAGTTACAGTGTGAACATGGTCGAAGTCGAAGTTTTTTGTTCTGCCTGTTGTGTGCGTTATACTCGTTTTGAAGTCGTCTCATGTGATCGTTGCGAACTGATATGCTCCAGAGGTATTCATGTGAGATGATAGAATACAGATAAACAGTGTGCAGACTGATGTTGTCGCAGTATCTTCACTTGCCTACTGTTCTCGTTATATGTCCTTCGAAGTCGTCTCATATGGTTAGTGCGATCGTATCTGCTATATCTGTAGACATGTCGAATGCTAGAATGCAAAGTTACAGTTATAACGAGATGAATCGGCAAGTGAAGATACTTCGACAACATCGGTCTGCAAACTGTATCTCTGTATTCTATCATCTCACATGGATACTTTCGTAGCATATTAGTTCGAAGATACTTCGACATTATCAGTCTCCACACTGTTTCTTAGTATTTTATCATCTCACATAGAAACCTTTGTAGCATATCAGTTCGCAACGATCATATGAGACGACATCAAAACGGGTATAACGCACACAACAGGAAGAACAAGAAATTTCGACTTCGACTATGTTCACACTGTAACTTTGCATTCTAGCATTCGACATGTCTACAGATATAGCAGATACGATCGCACTAACCATGTAAAGCCCCCATTAGGGAGGGGTTCACTCATTGCTTTTCCATAAAGGTTATTTACATCGAGATAAAGAAGGTACTTTGACGGCTTTTTTGGATCGTAATTTTTCTGGTACTTATTGTTTGCTTCGCTATACCTATTGCAACAAACCGATACTCCTCCTCTTATCGCCTGCTCCACAAACATCACCATGCCGATGTCTTTGATGATTTGCAGCTCACACCCAGTATACTTGAGCATGCAATCCCAAGTATAGCTGGGCATTGTGTAATACCATGCAGGATCGAGGCCATAGGTCTTGAGGGATGACGCACGGAAATTTTCCATGACGTCGGCAAGAAGAAGAATATCGGTCCGCATATATAGGTCGCTATATTTTCCCAGCGATTTCAGCGCGAAAGATTCCCAAACTTTTCACGCGTGCGCGTAATCGTCGTCCGAAATATTTGTATCGTTCAATTTGTTGTAGAAATTTTGAATGCTTGGCAACTTGGATTCATCCAATCTTTCCACATTATCGACATAGTCATATGGGAATACTCCTTTTCGTGTCAACAATGCAAATTTCGGCTCATTCACGTCGCTGAATTCCTTCTTTGGAATTTTCAAATCATCGACTTTCAACGTTGACACTGAAGCATCGAGACTGGTTCCCAAAAAGCGGAAAGAGTCGATGAATCGGAATTTCATGCTTGTATCATCATCATGTTGTGTAAAGGAAATGTATCATGAAATTATTTTCTCCTACAGAACAACGCGGGCTATTCAGAAGGAGCTTAGTTTCGTTATCCAGCGTTCCACTCACAGGAAGATTGTATCTCTTGAAATGTCATTAATGCCGATTCAATGTTGGTGACAGCATTATCCGTTGTATTTATGTATCCAGAACGATTCAAGAAAGAGGCTGCATATTCTATTGTATCATTCCCGGTAGCAGAAACTGACGCTATGATTGAGAGCAACAGTACATGTTCACTCTTCAACATCTTGATTAACACTGATCAATAAAGTGAGAGGAACATGATTATTGTGATCCTTCTATGTATTCTATCGTCGATAATGATGGTTTACATCGAATTTATATATTTGAACTTTCCACCCTACTCGCCTTAGGAACCTCATGTTATTTTCTACATCGCTTTTGTTGATATTCCAGAATATGTCGTAGGTCTGAGGATGACGAAGCGTTACGAAAATATTCCAACCGCTGACATCACCTTAGAAACGAACTGCCACCACATCCAAGGTAATCGGGAAAAAACTGGATGGAACATTTTCAAACATCAAGCGAAGCAAACAGAAGTCGTTGGGTTTGAAAAAGTTTATATCAATGAAATTGGTTGAGATTCCACCTTTGAAGATCTTGGAAACACTTTCTATGATGAACTTAGTCGTTTAATGAGTTTTGGTATAAAGATGCCCAACATATTTCAAGGTTAACGACGAAAGAATGTGTTGTCTGGGCTTACCGTGTTCATCTGACTGAGTGATGGAATGATAGCAGAGATACCTGAAAGTCATTTCCCGTCGAAGTATCTGTAGAAAAGTAGAAAGACACCGAATTTTCTGTGATGTTTCAATGTTGTTGATGAATTAACATTTCCCGTGAAAGTATTTGTAAAAACGAGAGAGGTCGTCAAGTCATTTATGATGTTTAGATGTTTTCTAAGAATTAGTGAGTGTGGCATCGCTCACAAGGCGCATGACTTGTCTCTCTGTTATGGCTTGTCTCTATGTGTGAGTGCTGAACCTATATGAGAAACAGTATTGTGAAACAGGTCGTATCTGTATTTTGTAGAGTAGTTTGTTTTCTGGAATAAAAATCCCAGTTTTTGTGACGCAGCGTTCGTGATAGAACTTTGTGTCATATATTGTTTGGATTCGATTGTCATTTGAAATAAGCATAGGAAATCTTGATATCGGTTTGAAGTGAATGTCACCTTATGATTATTCTATATTGATGAAGTCGGACAATATTTCGAATGATAGCCGAGATACGATTTTGCGAGGAATTTAACGTGATTTGGAAGAAAAACAGAAAAATAAGCAAACAGAAAAATAAGCCACTTACCAATTCCGTTGAACAATAGCTATATATCCAGATATGAACGAGTATATGCGGCAATGACCGCTCCATTCTAATTTTCCACACAGATACACTTTCACCTCACAGATGTTTTTTCTGGCAATAAAAACACACTAAATCATATGTCCAACACGAATAGAGATTGAAATGAGACTCCGATAACAGAGAAATATTGTTATTCGAACTTTAATCACACACACAGGAAATGATCCATGCAGATATCATCAACCATAATCTACAACAGGCTAATGAATGACCTATTCGATATTGCATTAAGATGTTTCTTGCATAGATATTCTTTTACCTAAATTTATTATGTAATTGGTATACAGGGCGGCTCAAAACTATAAATGCCTTCAATTAGCGTGGTTTCGTTATTTCGAATATTTTTCAGCATAGATAATCTACTTTTGAGTTTCTGTTGTTGGTATACAGTGTGATTCAAAAACTAGGAAAGCTTTTACACTGTTTTTCGTTCTTCTCTAGAAGACAGTCAGGAAGTTAACATCACATCTCCGGCCAATCTACACAATGGAAAAAATATTATTCTTTTATGGATCGAAAGCTGTGAAGAAAATCAGGCAATTACATGTGGAAAATGATGACGTCATGACAGATGTATTGATCGATCAGTGGTACCAAGATCAGAACATATCCTGTTATATATTATTTGTGTGGACGGGTTTTCGACATCTTCTGCCCTAATGTCTAGCATGAAATTTGACCCTTTGGGAAAACAAAATAGACCGAAAACTCTGAATTTTATCTATACTATGATGGAGTATCGGAAAAGAGGATTTGTATCTAAACTAATACTACACATCAAGAAGATAGATCAATCATCTGCCTTTAGTAGAGGGACTATGTGACAACCAGCTCAAGCCAATCAGAGACCAGCATTTGGTTGGAGGCCATGCCCACTAAAAACCGGCGCGAAATTCAAATTATTTATACGTCGTCACGTCGTCATCGTGAATAAATAAATTTAAAAAAGCTGTCACCGCTGGGGAATTGAATCAGGGACCTTTGCATTATGAGGCAGCGTATATACGGACTGTGGTATTCCGACCTCCGTGATATTTCAATTATTTTGATGCTATTCAAACGGGATATTCATCGCTAGCGCGCTCATCTTTGCAACGGATCAATCGAGGTAGAGTGGAGCGAGAGATGCATTCCAGAGATAAGAAACTTCGAGTCGAAAATAATATTCATCGCTTGCGCGCGCTTATCTTTGAAACGGATCTATCGAGGTAGAGTGAAGCGAGAGATGCATTCCAGAGATAAAAAACTTCGAGTCGAAAGTAATATTCATCGCTGGCGCGCGCTCATCTTTGGAACGGATCTATCGAGGTAAAGCGAAGTGAGAGATGCATTCCAAAGATAGGGAACTTCGAGTTGAAAATAATAACCATCGCTGGCGCGCGCTTATCTTTGCAACGGATCTGTAGAGGTAGAGCAGAGCGAGAGATGCGTTCTAGAGATAAGACACACAAGTATTACATCGAAATAAATTCATGGTGAAATATTTGCGATAACCGTCACATTGTTGCCAGACGTTGGAAATTATTATTTATGAAGTCGATAAGGTGTTGTCAGATTTTCAAAAAATATCTGATGTTGCGTAATACATGACATATGACGTATGACAGATGGTGTTTGCAATATGATGTATGTGAGGATTGGAAGGATACGAAAACAAGGATATATCATACTGAAGTATTTTATTTGAGTAATACTTTTCTACAAAAATGACATGCCTCTTGAGAAGATGGCGTTATATCCTAGTGTGTGGTCCAATCGGGACGATTAAAATGAACGAAGCATGGCGGTTTGATTTGTAGGTTGAAGTTGCTGCGATATTCTTGAGGAACTTTGTGCCACACCCCTGATAGCCCATAAGGATCTGCATATTGAATGAGACATTCTACTGGAATGTTCTGCAATTCTTGGTCAGTGAATTTCGTCAGATTCAAGGCAAGAGATTTTATAAACTCCAATAGCACAGCTATTTCAGACTTCATGATTTTTCGAGCAGAGCTAAAATATTTCAGATGCTACTAGTTTCGCGTCAAGTTGTGGACTGACGGAATAAAAAGGAAAACGAGTCACATATTTCACAGGTTTTTATTCAAATCAGCCATCAAATCATTTTTACAGTAATATAGATATTCTCTGAGAGCGTTACTAGACATGCTATCGCAAACATCACAAAACCCTAATATAAGCTCTTGTGCACTAAAAACAGTCAGTTTTTTTTTATCCATTCAGCTATTACATTCAAAATATTCTGATAAAACATAAAAAAGTCCAAGTCATTGATTAAATTAACTCGATGTGAAACAATGCACATTTCAGCACTCAAAATGTCTGCAACGTCTTCCTCCATCAGATCGAATATGACGTGGTATTTGGAGAGGGTCAACATTTTGACACCATCGCAGACATGTTTGACTACGGTAGCATAGTCTCCACAAGCAGTAATGATCGGCTCATATTCATCAATAAAACCAGGTAGGGGTTGTTCAAAAAAGTCTTGTTGTGCCTTATGCAGCAAATCGATGAAGGTGGCCCATTCGTAAGTACTGAATGAAATTTTCGCTGGGTAGAAGGGTTTCTTCAGGATGATGCTCGGACTCAACTGTCTAGCTGGACTAAGTCCACACTGGATTGTGAAAGTGGATAACTGGAACGATGTATTCAGCAGGTGGTGAGATTCGGCTTCCGCTGCTTGCTCAATCATGTCCAAATATGTATTGACATCACCATAATAACCCATCATTGATGATGATGATCTAGAACTACCGTCTTCGAAAAGCACTTCACTAGATGAATAACCAGAGTCTTCACTCATTGTTCTCGAACTGATGTGTTGAAAGTTTCAGTCCTCATTATTTATACCATAACTGTTGACTGATCATAACATCCGGCAGATTGGAATAACAGGTCATTTGTTAGTGATCCATGAAAGGCCCTCTCATAGCCATTGAATATGTGCTTCTTTTCTATATGTTTGCATTATAATTTATTGTTGGAATCAATCTAACTATTGTGTGTATCATCGAATCCCAACCATTTGACAAACACCTTTTCGCCTTTTTTCTCAAAACTTTTTCACTAGATAGATGTCAGGATTTATAGTTTTTTTGCAATTCTTGAGGATAAAAGGCACCTTTGATTGGTGTACCACGCAAATCTTCCAAGATGTATGTAGTAGGTTTCGTAATACGAACTTTTACGATTTTAAATAGTTCAGTAGTCCAATTTGGCGTATAATTCTTTTCGAAAACATGTTTGGCTTTGCTTATTCTCACAATGTCACCAACGTCGAATTTTCTGGTGCCAGCAATTTTGATGTGATTGTACGGGGATTTTAAAATATCTTGTTCGTTGGCTTTGGTGACGTCACTGGGCTTGCATCTTATTGTCGTATGTTTCGTGTTATTATAATTTATCGTGATTTCAGGCAGGACATCTATCCAACGGTATGAGCCATTCAAACTAAAGTACTTGTATAGTTTTTCCTTCAATGTCCGTATAACACGTTCAGCAATGGCTGCCTTCATTATGGTGTACGTATGATAATGGTTGATGGAGAACTTTTTCATCAGACTTTGAAACTTTTTGTTGTAGAATTCGGTACCTTGATCGGTTTGCAAATTCTTGGGAATTCTGTTGTTGGCATGCGATAGAATATCAGCAAATGCACGAGCGATTTCAGCACCAGTTTTTGATTTTAGTGGTCTAGTCCATAGGTACTTGGAAAAACAATCAATCACGACCATTATCAGCTTGTGATCCTTATTTACAGAGGCATTAGGTCGCATTTCGGCTAGATTCATTTGCCAAAAGTCATCCAAACCTTTGATGATAATGCGGCGCCTTGGAAACTTTTTCCTAGCAGGTCTATGTAATTCATTGACGAGTTGGATTTTTTCTTTAGAATTTGACATAATGACTTCGTTGGATTAGGAGTTTTTATGATGGGTTTCACACAGGAGGCTTCGTTTTTGATGACGGTGGTGTTGTCGTAGATTTTGGAGTGATGGCAATCCTGGCCAGATCTTTTTTCATTTGATCAATGACATCAGCAAGCTGGCGTTCTTTATCACGGCTGTGTTGTTGCTCAGCCTTCAAATCGTGCAAACTCTTCACAGTGTTGTCAATCTTATCGACAAGTTCCAGAATATTTTTCACATTCAAGTCGATGTCGCTTTCGAGTTTTGGTAGAGAGTTGTTGCGGAGCTGCTCCACATGTATGTTAATCTTGTGCACTATGCCAGACAACTGAACAAAGTTTGTATTGTACGATGTCAATTTAAGATCATGTACATCCATTCTCTTCTTTTCTTCGATTATTTCTTTGCTGAAGCCAGCAAGGTAATTTCGGATTTCTTCACCGTAATAATCGAAAGCAAACTTGAAATCTAACTTTATTTGCGATATAACTTCATCCACATATTGTTTATTTGCAACATCAGCGGCATCTGTTGGCAGTTTTACGTTACACATCTTCAAATGACCAACATCAATATCACCGGTTGGAGTATGTGAAAATCCAGATCTGACTGTCACCATCTGAGCTGAGCGTGGAGACGAACCACGTCCGAATTTGTCGAGACTCATAATGCTAATGACTAAAGTATTGTACGTTATCGATGATTGTCGGCACTTTGCCTCGCCAATTATTAGCCCCTTCACTCATAGACATGCCATGGAAGTGTCACGGAACTGTCACGGAAGTGTCAAGGAAGTGTCACGGAACTATCATGGAAGTGTCAAGGAAGTGTCACGGAAGTGTCAAGGAAGTGTCACGGAAGTATCACGGAACACGGAAATGTCACCGAATCATCACACATGTTTTATTATGCCTGCCTCTTCTAATTTGTTCAAAATGACAACAATCTCGATATCGTTTGATGTATTTCCGGCTTGCTGTGATGCAATGAGCAACTTCAATCTATCTACCAATTCGTTTGGATCATCCCAATACATTTATTCGATAGGTGCTGTGCTGTATGTCAACTTCAAACCACGACCACTGGAATTAGATCTGAACATTGGATGAATAATTTCTACGTATTTGAGTCTAGAGGAAGACTTCATACGTCCTGCAGAATTCAGATGAGCTTTGGTGAGCAAGAGTTTTTGCTTGTATGGGTTCGTATCATCTTTGGCAAAGGATGGATCATTATAGAAGAGTAATTGATAGAGGCCTGGGGTGCCACGGAACCGAAAGCCATCAAAAAGTATATGTCCAGTTCTTCGATGGAAATTCATTTCTTTTCCGTTGAGAGACCATTTCGATGTTACTGGATCATATTTGGGACCATGAACCGTATCGATATTTTCATCATTTGTCCAGTATTCAGTCAGATATTTGTGAGCCATCGCAGGATACTGATCAACGTAATCATGTATTTCAGCCGGTGAGATATTTTCACTATCTACAAAAAGTTTATCATCAGCATCGTCATAACCATCCTCATCATCATCTTCAGTATGCCCAGCATTTTCAGCCACATCCATCATAGGCATGAAATTAGTTTGATTCAAATCCGATTGCTCCCTCTCCACCTCCCCATCCTCTTCCTCCTTCTTTTCCTTCTTCTTCTCCTTCTTCAACCCCAACGACTTTGCTCTGCTTCGCTTGATGTTTGAAAGTGTTCCATCGAGTTTTTCTTCTATGACCTTGGACGCGGAGGCAATTTGTTTCAAAGGTGATGTCAGTGGTTGGAATATTTTCTGTAACGCATCATCATCCTCAGACTTGCCCAACTTTAGTGCTAAATATTTTCTTCTGATTGATTTCGATAGTTCGTTGATTTTTTTCTTGCGCAGCGCATCAGCAACATCATCATGCATCTTGGTTGACGTCATCTTGATGAATGGTCCAAAGATCACAGTCTTATGAACTTATCGAAACCATTTCTATATCTGTCAGCATTCATATCGAAAGTTTTTGCAATCACTATCGCACCATATTGGTTGGAATTCCAACACTCTGAGCACAATGCTTTAAATTGATCGAATGACATGTCTGGTGAGACATACTCGTCGAACACATGCTTCAAATTCATTTCATCCTGTCGAAATAACACCAACAGGTTACTGTTGTCTCGCACCAGCTGCTTCGGTATCTTAGAAAGAGTCTGGCATAGGTATGCTACGTCAATATCCTTGTGTCTACACATTGAAAAATATTCTCGAATTTTTTGCTGCTTGTCGCATGATACATCATCAAAAATGAATATCGAATGATTTTTCGCTTCTGATGGACTGATGACATCATCATTTTCTTTAAAGGGAAAATACCCAACACCTTTCACTGAATCCAACACTTGTTGCAGCAATTGATATTTCGGTTGGTACAACGACTTTGAATACACGTAAACGTCCTTGGATTTCGCGCCATTTGGATTGAACAGCAGGGAAGGCATCGCATTGGTCTTTCCACATCCGCTTGGTCCGCAGAAGATTGCTCTGAACGAATGGGGAAGCAGTTTCCCATGTTTACTATTTACTGGTGGTTTGGTTGACAAAATTTCATCCAAATTCACAATGGGTAACATCCGTTCTTGTTGAATGATCTTCATCATGTGATGATATATTTTTCCTTTCATCAGGTATATGCAGAGTTGTCGAACTTCCTACACGTCAGTCTTCATGTTGCTCTACCACGGATAGGGGGTGTGCTTAATTCTCTGATCGATAAACTTCCGATCGAATTACACATTCCAGGCTACAGATTTTGTGGTCCAGGTACCAAACTCGATAAAAGACTTGCAAGAGGAGACACCGGTATCAATCCGTTGGACGACGCGTGTCAAGTACACGATATCGCCTATTCACGAAATTCCTCAATAGAAGACAGACACAAAGCTGATTGGATATTGGAAAATAGAGCGTGGGAGAGAGTCAAGTTGAAGAACGCTAAATTCAAAGAGAAGGCTGCTGCTTGGCTTGTCACCACCGGAATGAAGGTCAAACGAAAACTTGGCATGGGTCTTGTATCACAGCAATCCCTATCCAACATTATCAAATTCATAAAAAATGTACTATCAAAGTCAGGTGGTGGTGGTGGTGGTAGTACAACATCAGGAAGTGGTCTGAATGAATCTGCATTGAAAGCACTCCATGCAGCCAGAATGGCAATCAAGAGGGCTGGAGGTAAAAAAAGAATCAGAGTACCAAGAATCATACCTCTTCCACACAGTGGCGGTATACTACCATTGATACCAATCTTTGCCGCCTTGGGAGCCCTAGGATCTCTAGCTGGAGGAGCCGGAGCAGTCGCAAAGACAGTCATTGATGCGAAAAATGCAAAAAAAAGCTCGAAGAAGATCAAAGACATAATAAAGCAATGGAGGCTATCGGCAAGCAGGGTTCCGGCCTATTTCTACGCAAAACATCGAGAGGATTCGGACTGTACTTGAAGAAACAATCAAAAAACTCAAAAAACTTCTAGACGAGCTACCCAATAAATCAATGTACGATAAAGATGTGATGAAGTATGCCAAACAGCTGAAAATACCGTATTTTCGAGGTGTTTTTTTGCGGGACACTCTACCTTCCACCGGTCCATGGCATCGCGAGTGTGCTGTGTTGAATTTGGAAACCTCCAATCATGCGGGCACTCATTGGGTGGCTAACCTAAAAAATGATGAAAAAGCCTTATATTTCGATAGTTATGGTAATCTGAAACCGCCCAGAGAATTGGCGCAATATTTGGGTGCCAGCACGAAAATCTTGTACAATAACAATCAATACCAAAATTTCAATCAAAGTAATTGTGGACGTCTGTGTTTAGAATTCCTTTTTAATGAGACCAAGTAACTCGGTCATTGTGCATCAGTCATGTCTCTGTTTGTGACGTTGAAAGGTCGTACATCTACGCTCTCCATAGACTTTTTGACACCACTTCAACTCGATCCAGACTCTGATTACGGACTCGCATTATTGGGATTCTATTCATACAACAGTATACCAAATATCGACAAAGGATCAAAGTTTTATCTGCAAGATAAGACCAAGGCGGGAACGATCATCGATATTCCCGAAGGTTCATACGACATTGTGGACATTGAGACATTCATACGCAATGAATTGAGCATCTCAAGTGGAAAGGACGTTGATGATATATTCTCGTTGAAGCCCAACAATAATACACTAAAGTGTGAGATTTCGAGCCAAAGGTTTGCCATCGATTTTCGCCCGAAGGATAGCATTGCTCAAGTCTTGGGATCTTCAAATAGATTGTTGAACGCACAACAAGTCCACACTTCCGATTTGCCGGTCAGCATAACCAAAGTGAGAACCATTCACATTGATAGCAATGTCACTGCTGGAGCTCTCTACAACGACAGACCATCACATACGATCTACGAGTTTGCAGTTGCAGTCGATCCTGGTTACGCCATAGACGAGACTCCCAGAAATCTAATCTATCTACCTATAGTCAGCAGGCGGGAATTGCCCAACATTACACTCCAGATTCTAGACCAAGATTTCAGGCAGGTGAATTTTAGAGGTGAAGGAATCATCATAAGATTGGAATTGAAGAAACTCGCAAGATGGTACTAGTGTTTGATTACTCCTATAAATCAGATAATATACCATCATCAGCAACATCATCGGCACCAGTTCTCTTGACACCGTACACCAAAGTAGTCGTGTCTTCGAAGAGCAGCATCAACAGAGAAACATTGACATTATCCAGTGTCCTGTTTCTGAAATCACTCAAAGACAACAATGTTTTTAGCAGCCGTGTTCGACGTTTTCCGCAAACCCAGACTCGACGAAAGCATCACTAAAGTGGGATGGCGTACCTATTATCCATATGTGAAATCATTCGAGAACAATGATGTCATCGATATAACGGTTAATCAAGCAGATTCGTGGTTGGCCATGTTTGAAGGCATCATTACCATCAAGGGTAAATTGAAGGTGACCGGTGGTGGTACTGGTACATTAACCCACAATGCTGGAGCTTATCTGTTTGATTCCTGCACCTATGAATTATGTAATAAAGAATTGGACACTGTTAGATATCCTGGAATAACGAGTACTGTGCGAGGATACTTGTGTTATACGCCTGAAGACTCACGTCATCTAGCCATACCAGGCTGGAACTATCCTAATGCTCCGATCCTCAACACCGATGGTACGTTTAGCATGAACATTCTACTAAAACATTTGTTTTCCATCTTCAATGATCATCAAGTGGCAACGTGGGGCAAGCAGTCAATCCGTTCAGTGAGAGCTCGCGATGATGCCAATAGTGTGAAGGTTGTCGAGAGAGCGAATACTGCTTTGCAAGGATCTCCTCAGACTCAGAGTATTGCTTAAATAACGATAGAAAGCATTAATTTGAAAGTGCCACATCTCACACCCAACGATGACATAAAGTTGCAGCTGTTGACATGTATCAAAGCAGATGAGCCTATGATGATACCGTTTCGCCGATGGGAATTGCACGAGCTACCAGCACTCACACAAGGATCTACCATAGAAATCTGGTCTGTCAAGACATGTTTTGCATTGGACAGTCCAAGATATGTTATAGTATTTTTCCAAACGAAAGAAGCCGATAATTTGCATGAAGACGTCACCTTGTTCGATAATGCCAACATCAAATCCATACGATTGGCTCTGAATAGCGACTATTATTCGCAAGAACGAATGCTAATGGACTTTTCCCGAGACCAATATGCTGACGCTCACTTCAACTATACAGAGTTCAACAAGAGCTACCATAACTGTCAAGAAAAGTGCTCTCTAGTAAACTTTGCCGAATTCAAATCCCGACCAATGTTTGTTATCGATTGCTCGAGGCGCTATCTGGGTCTGAAGTCGTCCACAGTTGACATAAAGTCGGACATTGAAGCGACTACAGGCTCCCCTCCCGACACCAAAGCCTATTGCATCATCATTCACGATCAAATCATGGAACATCTCCCACTCAGCGGAATTGTTCGAAATATTGCCTAGTTAGGTGTTGCTGCATCAGTCAGACGTCAGTTTGCTTCGAAGAGTCATGGAGATCGCACTGGTTGACATTCAAGGGTTCACGGTTGATGGTGAATTCATTCCAAAGGAAATGACCATTCGCATTGGCAAAAAGACGAGTCATTTTCTATTCAAGCCATCTGTAGAATTTTCGAGTTTAAGCAGAGAAGATAAAAAGATGGCAAATCACCTGGAACGCTATGTGCATGGTTTGAGATATTCCAGTGGTTATGTGGATTTGAATGAGTTCGATGGAATACTACAAGACAACCTGCGGCAAACAAATATCATCTACGTTAGAGGACACCAAAAGATACAGCTCTTGCAGCGGAAATGTGCAGAGTTGGAGATGAACAATCACATTGTGAATTTAGAAGATTTTGACAATTCTTGGTGGCAACCAATAACGTTTCAACAATCCATTCCACCTTGCATGAATCATTTCCGCCGAGGAAGGTTCCAGTGCAGTCTTTACAATGTCGATACTTTATTTGATTGGCTATGTGATTTAATACCTAAATAAAAAACTATATTTCGTAATTTCAGAGTTTTTATTCATCACATCCCTTATTTCTCAGTATAATGAAAATAACATGTGAGATTAAAATGAGTGAACATATTAGTGTACAACAAAATGTCAAAATTGCAATGATATTGACAGAATCTTGATCATCATCTAATTTTGCGGGTGATTTCTTCAATGTAAATGTCTGCCAGTCCCCAGTTTCGCCGTCACTGCCATCAGAAAACAATAATTTCAATTTGTAGTCGATGGTGGTCCCATTGACTCGAGGCATGTCGATTGAATATACAGGTAGTTTGTTATCATTGACATGCATTCTTTTCATCATCTTCCAATCACATTGTTATGTACGATTCATATCAAAACATATGGCTGCATTCCTCGTATCATATGGTATGTTTGTGTAGAAGACGTTGTTGCTCAGAGCTGTCAATAGAATGAAGCTTGCTTTCAGTATCGCCATCTAGCTGTGTTGGTTGGATTCTTCTCGATGTAGGAAACGTTGCAACTGAACGTCTTGGTTCTGTGAACACCTTGTCCCAAATACTCAATTGCTCGAAATCTTTGAACAAACAAACTTTCTGCTTAAACAATTGGATGTCTGCACTGAGCTTTCTAACTTTTAACCCAAATTTTCTAGTGCACGTCTGTATTCGTCAGAAGACATGATACAACTGTTTTTTACATCCATACTTTCAACCCACATCTTATAACATCTCTTTCCCTCTCTCTCTCTCCCTTTCTCTCTCTTCTTTTTTCGTCTCTCTCTCTTTCTCGTACACATCATCCAGACAAGGGTGTGGAAAAAGGATACACAGAAAAGTCTTATAATTGTTTCTATATTCTAAATTGTAAAAGTGTATGATAGTATAAATGTAAAAAGGAATAATAAAAATGAAAAAAAAAAGTTCATACAATAAAATATGAATATCAGGAATAATTAGATGATACTGAAATAATTGGAAATATACATATATACAACATTTGGTAAATTATTGGATGAATAAAATAAGTTAAATTTTTTTGTTCATGGGATAATAAGTCATCAATACAACACAGCGTTGGTTTAAGAATTTTGGTGCAAAAATACTGAGGAGAAAATCAATCCGTCAATCTGTAGTGACCCCACGGAAGTGTGTCAAACGAATCGTGAATCAGTTTCCGCTTATCATCTTTGGGACTCAGACCAATTTTTGTTTGTTCGATGGAAAAAACATCGTGAGCGTAGGAACGAATCGTTTGCTGGGCTACGGTCTTTTCTTTCCAAGCCGTCAGACAATTCACATAGTCATCAAAAGTCAACTTATTTTTGACAACACATTTCTTGACACCCTTGGATTTTTTAGTAATACCGAAATTTTCCAATTCCCTATCTAGTCGTTCTTTACTGAATCCCTTTTTTTCCAATCGCTTTCTCTCTTTTTCAATATCCTCATCCGTTATATCCAATTTATAACTGTACATCTTGGATCGTAGTCCAGCAAAATGCGTAATAATCTTACTGTTTGCCTCATCCTTTAATAGGCCCAAGACTTTTTTATTTACTAGAGGTATACCAAAAATATAGTCTGGAGCATAGTCAGACGTGTCAAATCTCTCGATATTTGCATCAATCACCTCACTATACACATCGTCACATACAATTTTGTAGATGAAGCTGTCCGTATCGGTATACATGGGTTTTACGTCAGCCCCAAGCTTTGGTAACATGAAATTGTAGTGGAAATCAAACATGACAATTTTCGATAAATCAATAATAGCCATACCAATGTATAGGGGCTTGTTGAAGATCAACTCCGACTTTTTCAGTTCGATAGCCATGAGGTTTTCATCGAAAACTGTTCGATTTTGAAATCTAGGACTGGAAATTAAATTTTTAGCACCATAACGGCCTTCATATTTTTGTACCAATTTCACAACGCGGTGATGACGGATATTTCCCATTGTTTTCCCAAACACCGCATTGTTCATCAATTTTCGCAAGTCTCTTTCGAAGTCACTAGTGGCCAAGGTCCTCAATCGCGTATTCAACGCAATGTAGGACTTAAGCCACAAGGCTTGCTTAAATTTCAATACTTTATGGATTTTGGTCAATTTCAGACCGTGTTCTAATGCCTGCTTCAAATTTCGATAATGTGAAGTATATTGTTTTTTATCGTGGAGTGTGGTCATTAGTTTGGATAATTTTGAATTTGGTGGTGTGCGGTGTTCGGGACGATATGGTAGGTCCTTGTGTAGGTCATGCAACCTCTCAGGATACTCCAAATCAACTTGGAGAATATAGCTTTCTGGACTGTTGTCAGTAATTTGGGTTACATTAATGTCAACATTTTCTACCCATGTAAAGCCCCCATTAGGGAGGGGTTCACTCATTGCTTTTCCATAAAGGTTATTTACATCGAGATAAAGAAGGTACTTTGACGGCTTTTTTGAATCGTAATTTTTCTGGTACTTATTGTTTGCTTCGCTATACCTATTGCAACAAACCGATACTCCTCCTCTTATCGCCTGCTCCACAAACATCACCATGTCGATGTCTTTGATGATTTGCAGCTTACACCCAGTATACTTGAGCATGCAATCCCAAGTATAGCTGGGCATTGTGTAATACCATGCAGGATCGAGGCCATAGGTCTTGAGGGATGACGCACGGAAATTTTCCATGACGTCGGCAAGAAGAAGAATATCGGTCCGCATATATAGGTCGCTATATTCTCCCAGCGATTTCAGCTCGAAAGATTCCCAAACTTTTCGCGCGTGCGCGTAATCGTCGTCCGAAATATTTGTATCGTTCAATTTGTTGTAGAAATTTTGAATGCTTGGCAACTTGGATTCATCCAATCTTTCCACATTATCGACATAGTCATATGGGAATACTCGTTTTCGTGTCAACAATGCAAATTTCGGCTCATTCACGTCGCTGAATTCCTTCTTTGGGATTTTCAAATCATCGACTTTCAACGTTGACACTGAAGCATCGAGACTGGTTCCCAAAAAGCGGAAAGAGTCGATGAATCGGAATTTTATGCTTGTATCATCATCATGTTGTGTAAAGGAAATTTATTTTCCGCGATTAACTGGGAGTACGCTCATACGTCCCCGCTTGAAACTGTCTCTGATTATAAAATGCGAATCATATCCTGAGAGGTTGTGGAACGTAATGGAAACAACGAACAGTTTCCTAAAGTTGAGATTACAGGGAGCCTGGTGTGCGAAGCCTCTGAATGCGCCAGTAAAATGGTCGTGGTCACGTACGATAACGGCTTTTGCCTTGAATTTCTCTTCGCAAATGTGGCAGATGGTTGCGCCACTGGTACTAGCTGGTTTAACTACCATTGGAACGATATTTTTCAATTTGGATTCGACAAATTTGGCAATTTTGGACATTTCGCAGGCAAACCAGTCCATGCAACCTTCACCCCTATGACTACGATAAAATGACAGCGAGTCATCGAAAGAACATTTAAAATAGTACCCAGCACTGTATGCTTTATGATGTTGATACTTTGGAGTGGTTTTTGAAATTTTGGAATTACATTTCTCCAACTGCGATTCGAAATCAGCATAAATGATGAAAGGACATGTCCGCTTATACACATGGTTCTTGAATTCTACAAAATCATACTTGGGGAATGAAATTTTCTCATTATTAATTTTCTCACATAGAGCAGCATGATTATCAAGCTTCTCCTGGCAATGGTAATAGTTGAGGCACCGATCGCAAATAAATTACTTACTACGATTTCTGTTGAATCGACTTGATATTTGTCGTGAAAGGTCCTTAATCCAGACATAGTGATATTTTACGTTAACGTTTTCCTCAACACTATCATTATCGAGAGGAGCTTCATAGTCATTCAATTTTGGGAAATATTTGTCTTGAATTAATAGCAAATTAACGTGTCGATTACATTTATGTTCAGTCAGTCTGGTGGGTACGACAGTGTGAAATGTTCGTTCGTTGACTTCTGTCAACTCTAACGCATAAACATTAATCGAAATATCATACATTTTTTCAAATTTTGTGATTTGGGACAGTTTCATTGGTATGTCTAACCCTTTGATGTTCAAAACTTGTGAATAGTGAGGATAATTCTTAACTCTATTTGAATTTTTTTCAATGGGTTGCAAACAACTGACCATGCTCCAAAAGAAGCATGCCTCATCATCATTTTGAACGTTAATGCAAGCCTGCTTTTTCTCAATCTGCACTGGCAATTTGATGTATGATGAGCCATTGCCCATTTCATATTTATTAATGGCCACCTCGAGAGAAATAATTTCGCTCAAGGCCCACCCGCTATTCTTCTCGGCAAATTCGCTAAGTTTATTTAGGATCACATCTAGCGCATTGATTTTGAACCAATCGGCTAGGTCCGTTCCTGCGTCCACGATGGCATTGGGAGTACAAAAATGTTTGCGGTCAACCAATTTCCCATTATTTGACTGCTTAATGAAGTCTCCGGAAAATGAAAAGTTGACTTTTAGCATTGAAAAGCGCCCTAAAATTTTTGAAATTCTCTTATTCACTAATCTAAATGAATCCTCCAAATAGTCGATAATCTCCTTATGTCTCAAATTCAGAATAAGACCGGTCTGCACACTCGACGCGAAGATTGAATTAACATCAATCCAACGAATATAGGGCTTCAGGCCGGAGCCAACATGTCCTCTATTCATAGTTTTGATGAAAAATCTCATCCGTTTCAGTTCCCCGATCTTAGTCTGAATTTTACGCTTCAAACCAATCGAAAAAGTATTTCTTTTCATTGCTAAAACACATTTCCGTATGTGTGAACGGATTGATTTCAATACAAAAAGTGCCAATGGTTTAGAATAATTGTTCTTGATCAGTAAAAGTGTTTCGTCGATTTTGGTTAGGGTTTCATTAATGTTTTCCATTGTTGTATTGATAATATTTTACCCACAAGAAATGTAACTCACTTTAATTCTCCAAAATTTCGAATGAAGCTGCTGGTAGTGCCTTTCTAGTCTTCACCTTCCCTCTGAATACCAAGGAATATTTCCTGGTGTTGAAATGCTCAATGTGGGACGAATAGACGTTCGTTACGCGGTTCGGTAGGAAGACGACAAATTCTTCTAGTTCCAGAAGTATGGTCTGTCCGAATTTCGTATTGACTACTTTTGCTGTTAGGATGTTATTGGGTTGTCCTAGGAGAAGATCCACCAACTTCACGCTCGGTTTCTGTTGTTTTGGAGCAATCAGAGAAGCTGCGTTGATTTGAGTAAGATCCATCTGGTGGGGAGAAAAAGGACAAAAAACATCAGCAGTCCAACAAAGTCATGATGAGCTTGATACTAGGATGGAATATTTTCGATAAAACTAGAAATAGAATCAATCTGCGATTGATCATTGACAATTTCATTGAATTGTCTTTCGAAAAAACTTGGAATGAAAAAGGTTGATGCGGAATGAGCACTAGGTTGTATTATTTTCAAAATAAAATGAAAGGGACCGATAATATGAAATTCGAGAAAGGAATGGGCACTGAATGAATAATTTGCAATGAAACTTAAAATGAAACTAAGAAACTCAAAATGGAATAAAGAAGTCGGATAATATAGGATTGAGAATATAAATACGCACTTTGATGAAAAAGAGGTACTTACTATTATTGCTATTAATGCACACACACACACGAACAGTGATGATTTGGCTGGAGCTGGTCAAGAGACAACGTTCACGATTGCAGACTCGAGTGTGAATGATGTTGTGCGGCGTCATCGCTTTCATACGCTGGTGGAGTTACCTCGTGACTTGCTGATAGTAGACGCGGATGTTCTGAAAAAAACCCATCTGGAACGACTGCTGATAGCGATAATTTCTTGCGTCATTCTGATCACGTATTTTGTTTATGCGACTAGTTGGGTTTTTTATAGTTTTGATAACCTCCAACGTTTCCTGTTATGCTGCTGATTGTGAAATTGTTGGGTTTTTTGTAGTTTCGATAACCTTCAACGTTTCCTGTTATGCTCCTGATTGTGAAATTTGCTGTTGGGTTTTTTTGTGGTTTTGATAACCTCCAACCTCATCTGTTATGCTGTTGATTGTGAAATTTGCTGTCGCTGCACCCGTGTAGAGATAGGCGCGCGCCAGCGATGGATATTATTTTCAACTCGAAGTTTCTTATCTCCAGAATGCATCTCTCGCTTCACTCTACCTCGATAGATCCGTTCCGAAGATAAGCGCGCGCCAGCGATGGATATTATTTTCGACTCGAAGTTTCTTATCTCTGGAATGCATCTCTCGCTCCACTCTACCTCGATAGATCCGTTCCAAAGATAAGCGCGCTAGCGATGGATATTATTTTCGACTCGAAGTTTCTTATCTCTGGAATGCATCTCTCGCTTCACTCTACCTCGATAGATCCGTTGCAAAGATAAGCGCGCGCCAGCGATCGATATCCCGTTTGAATAGCATTAAAATAATTGAAATATCACGGAGGTCGGAATACCACAGTGCGTATATACGCTGCCTCATAATGCAAAGGTCCCTGGTTCAATTCCCCAGCGGTGACAGCTTTTTTAAATTTATTTATTCACGATGGTGACATGACGACGTATGAATAATTTGAATTTCGCGCCTGTTTTCAGTGGGCATGGCCTCCAACCAAATGATGGTCTCTGATTGGCTTGAGCTGGGAGTCACATAGTCCCTCTACTGCCTTTCGTTCACACATTGGATCTGAGAAATCATTTGAAAAATGTTTGTGTATTAATTATGGTGATATGAATGGTTCTGTGATGTATAGGTACCCATAATAAAGAAAATTTAAGAAAAGTTCATTATTTTATTCAAAATCGCATCTAATTCACGATGAGTCGTTATACAGGGTGTTTTTCAAAATCATATAGTCACATGTCTTATCATCAAATACCGACTAAAGAAAGTGGAGTTGACTAGTCATTGCGTGTTATTCTCAGATGCTTACAAACACAATAGGAGTCGGATAAATTTTTAATCATTTATTTCAGATATTATATCAGCATTTTCAAGTTCAGTGAGAATAAGGTTGATTTCTTCATTGTTTTGTGATATTTCATTGAATATCTCAATCTATCTACCAAGACATTCGAATCTGTCCATCCATCTAAAATATTGAACTCGTCATTCCCACTACTGGCTTCAGGTTCCACTATCGACTTTGAGCGTTTAGACTGGGTCTTATTCTTGAAGAGTGGTTTGATAACTTCATCGAATTTCTTCTTATCAGCCTATCCGGCCTAATCGATCTCTATGAATAGCGCTGACTTTCAGCATCTATTCATACATCTCGTGATCCAAAGTCGAGAAATTTTGAGGGTTCTTGGAGAATAATAATTCCAGAAGACCCGAAGTACTTCTGGAATCGACATTATCTACGACTTTGTGTTTATCATCAAAGCGTAGATTCTAATGGCCGAGTGTTCATCTGCCATCAACATTTTTCGGTCCATTAGCATCATCATAATCTGCACAGTAATATTCATCTGATGCTTGCTCTGATGAATGGGGCTCCATGATGTGGACGCTATGGTGTCTGATATTCAAATGAAAATTCGATTACATCTGTAGGTATCTGTAGGCATCTGAAGGAATCTGTGGGCATCTGTAGGCATGATCTGTACGCATCTGTAGGCATCTGTACGTATGATCAGATGATTCATGTGAACGCAATTGTCTAATCAGTCCGATTATTCATGAACAGGAGTGATGGACATTCCTCTTATGGCGGTACATGTCAGTTCTTGTCATGAATTTTCCACATTTCTCACACAATAGCTGATGTCTATTATGGAGAATTTTTTCTGTTCAAAACTTTCCCAGGTGTTATTGATGTTGAATGGAATCCGTTCTCCACTATTGAGGTCTTCTATTATGGAACAGTTATTACAAAGTTCTCGTATAGTACACAGCTGATGACAGCCCTCACAAATATTAGCCATAACTACTCTATAAGACAGTTGGATGTAAAATGATCTACTGGATAGTGAAATAAGTAATAATGAACGGATATCACCAATATTGCAGCTCCAAAATCTTCGACTATGACACTACCACCACAACCGCCACCAAAAACAAAACCTCCTGTGCGAATCATATAAACTCATTGTGCCATCGTTTCTTACATCATTATCCACGTTGTCAACATGTTACATTCTGAAAAAAAAATCCAACTCGTTGATGAATTACATAGACCTGCACGTAAGAAATTCCCGAGACGTCGCATCATAATCAATGGCTCGAATGACCTATGGCAAATGGATCTGGCCGAAATGCGACCCTATGCCTCTGTTAATGAGGACCATGAGCTAATAATGGTTGTGATTGATTATTTTTCCAAGTACCTATGGACTCGACCATCGAAATCAAAAACTGGTACTGAAATTGCTCGAGCATTTGAAGATATCCTATCACATGCTGGCAACACCAGAGTTCCCAAGAACTTGCAAACCGATCAAGGTACTGAGTTCTACAACGAAAGGTTTCAAAGTCTGATGGAAGAGTTCTCCATCAACCATTATCATACGTACACCATAATGAAGGCAGCCATTGCTGAATGTGTTTTACGGACATTGAAGGAAAAGCTATACAAGAACTTTAGTTTGAATGGCTCATACCGTTGGATAGATGTCCTGCCTGAAAACACGAAAAATTACAATAACACGAAACATACACGATTAACAAATATCGGTAATCCGTCAAGTGGTGGAGATAGTGTACCATTGGAGTTCTATAACCAACAAATGTCTGAGATGGGAAAATCTCTGAATTATGTGAAGATGCATATCAAAGATTATCCCCAGTTTGCTCAGAAGGTTCTCATGATGGTGCCCAAGGTGAACGATTTAATTAAGAAGATGGACATCATGTCAAAAAAAAACCGATGAAATTATGTCGGAACATAACAACAAAATCCCGGATTTCACTGAGAGATTGTTGAAAGTGGAAGTAGAGGTAGCATTTAGGAACGGGGACGTCTTTAAGCAATGATTCACCAATCGTAGAAGATGACGAGAGAACAACGCTTAAAAATGGGTCACCGCTACATTACGAGAGAAGAGGTCTTGAATACCATAGTCCAGAGGCGGTGTGAATCGTTAGTCAATGTCGCGATATGGTGGACGGAATTCAGCAACAGATGATGATGGTGATCGACGGTGAAATTGTAGTGTGAGATGACGACGACACCGTAATTTAAGAGTTTTCTTCCATCGATACGTCGCGGTGGGCGAAGTCTGTGAAGAAGTGCCGATACCCGCCATATACCTCTGAAAATTCAAAAACCAAAACAAATGCGAATATAAGAGGAATATAATGAAATATCAATATTATTATACATTATGGCAAAATCAATAAATATCATAATTTCATTCCCTATTGGATCATACAATTGGTGGAAACTCGAGGAAGGATTGGGGCGATAATCAACTCAGATGGAGTTTTAGCCGTTATTCACATTGCAACCAACTGCACAAGCAATACTTGCACATGCGTTGTTCAGAGAAAAAAAAACATATCGTGATTTTGATCATGGAATCGTCATATATACTCAAAAATATATATTATCCAATTTACTGCGCATATTTTTTACTTTTGCGCAAAAAAAACGACCAATTATGGTCTATTTTGGCCTCAGGCTTGTCTTAGGCCCGCCCACTCGATTTTCCACAGGATCCTCCTTGTCAGAGGGTATCCTTCGGTTATCTTTCAGAGACCTTCACATTGGTGTTGTGTGCATGCGCACTATAGTTCTGGTGGGTGATATGAAGCGCAATACCAAATTATCGTTTTTTTCTCGAGACTTTCATACATATTAAAGATTGAAATTTCGACAATCCTTTATTATCGGTGGATATCGCGTGCGCACTATATATTGGATGGGTCAAGTCATGCGCATTTGAGTGCACAGTTAACTACAGATTGAAATACATCTGATGAGCCTATATTATCAACTCATTCCAGAATTTTTCAACGCCCTCTTCACATTATATCAGCGAAAAAACTCGTATCGGAATTTCCGATCGTGGATTCGTTATGAATACTCAAAAATATATATTATCTAATATACTGCGCATATTTTCCACTTTTGCGCAACCAAAAACGACCAATGATGGTCTATTTCGGCCTCAGGCTTGTCTTGGGCCTGCGCACTCGATTTTTCACAGGATACTCCTTGTCAGGAAGTATCCTTCGGTTAACTTTCAGATACCTTCATATTGGTGGTGTCAGATCGCTGATTGGCCTTCGCATTCACGAGATAATGCATGCTCACTATAGTTCTGGTGGGTGATATCATGCGCAATACCGAAAAATCGGTTTTTTCTCGAGACTTCTATACATATTGAAGATTGAAATTTCGACATTCGTTTGTTTTCGGTTGATATCGTGTGCGCACCATATTTTGCTTGGGTCCACTCATGCTCATCTTTGTGCACAGTAAACTACAGCTTGGAATACATCTGATGAGCCTATATCATGTAACGTTCTCAACTTTGTGGCAAATTGAAAAGCTACTATCCCGTTAGCGATATAGTCTAGAGAGCATGGAGGTCGGGGTTAGTATAATATTGTGTAATCTCATTTATTTAATAAGTTTTAAACCATATAAAAAAATTAAAATTATGGAAACTTACCCAGGCGCCACTTGACTTGTATAGTACTTAGATTAGTTGGTCTTGTTCAAGTCAAGAAAACAAGATCCAGTGAAATAGGTCTAGTTGGATAAAATTAGAAATGTCACTTTCTTTTATTTTCATACCGTCAAACCAATATTCAAACAACTTAGGGAGAGGTGGAATGTAAGAAATAGCACTGATAATTCCCCAGATATTTACATTTAATTATAAACCTACAATTACAATAGCTGACCTGAAGATTCGTGGAACTGCTAATATATCACCCTGTATGTAGATTATGAAAAGTTTGGCAAAACAATGTGACCGATAATATATCACTCTGTATATAGATTATGAAAGATTTGGCAAAACAATATGACCGATAATATATCCCTCTGTATATAGATTATGAAAAATTTGGCAAAACAATATGACCGATAATATATCACTCTGTATATAGATTATGAAAAATTTGGCAAAACAATATGCATATTATTATGTACTTTAACTCACCCTGGTAACTCACATGATACATAGGTAATAAATGTAAAGTGCAATGTCAGTGAAAGGTAGAATAAGTAATGTAAAGTATGATGAACACCCCTGAGTGTTATCTTACATTAAACTGGAAAATTGATACTTATGGGCATCCGCACAGTACTGGGCGAAGGCTTCACAGGTTTAAAAGTATCTTCATGTTACATTATAGGTGTTGAAATTGTTATGCAAAAAGTTCCAGGTGATACAAATATGAATGTTGAATAAATTAGGAAGTGAAATTTAGAAAAAGGTTAGATCTGGCCTTGTTACTGGAGTTTGAAGTCCATATCCAAATTCATCAAACCATGGCAGCTTTACAGGTTCAGGTTCAGGTTCAGTACAACAAAAAAAACAATTCTTGATCCTTCTGGTTCAAAACTAACCCTAGACTCGGCTCAAGAGTCTGGTACTTGGGATAATCCTACTTAGGTATTACTACCACCGGCATGGAAAAGATGGCAACACAAGGGGTTGGTAATATTACCCTGCAGTTTTCCCTTTTCAAAATAAAATTACATTTTGTCCTGGTAGTGGTGCCTACATGGACACGGTTTAGGTTCAACTCTACCTAAAACCCTAAATAACAAGAATGTTAACTCTGACATTCTTATCCTTAAAAAAAATATCTACTTACCCCTTGAAGAGGGTTTTACAACAAATGGACCAGGTTAATCCCATCTGGTTTCCCATATTTAAAATTTCTTAGGTAACAAACGAAGAATATTTGAATCACCAACTGAAATCAATGAAAAGAAAACCCATGAAGACATTTTGAGGAATTTGAAGGAAAGAAAAACTTACGACTGGTGTCAAGAAAAAATGCCGGCACGTATTCGGTATCTCTGGATTCGGGAAGTACTGAAGAATTCACTCTCGGTTAATAATCACCATTTGTGAATTGATTGGAGACGAACCACAACAATGAGGAGCTGATCCCTGGAAATTGTTGGCACTAATCCCGAAGATATCGGTTGGAAGCCATTTTACAACCTCTCAAATCAACAAGCTCTTGCAGCTCATGGCATGGCCCTCATGGACGCTAATGGAAGTCCCCCGAAACGAATCGAAGCTTCCCCTCTCCCGAAAATACGCAGAACCGCCAGGCAGAACCGTTGGTCGACCGAGCTGTCACAGCGACGGTCGCGCCACCTTTGTGTTTGATTCTTCCTATTCAGTTTCATGAAGATTGGAAAATTTCCAGAAATAACAACAACCCCTATCCAGGTATTTTACAAGACAAACATATGTATACTAGAAGAAGAATAAACGATGGAAAATGGGTTTTTATCTAATTTACTGATTTTTCGTTCAAATTTGGCTAGCGCCATCTCTGATCGAATTGCCAAACCAAACTAGGTAACTAGCTGTAATATAGAGCCCCAATCTGTACCTGCCAACCGTATCTTTCCTGCAATATCTACCTGTGGGTTTGTTCCGAAATCAAAGGAGGGTATTGTTAGAGTACATTCTGTGCTCTGAGCATTTGCGAATGTTACAATTGTCACCACCTTTTGCATTTTAGTAAAGATTTACCAAAAATAAATACCAAGCTCTGCAAAATGGTGTTGCCAAGGAACGGCAGCCAATGTGTCTGGAGAGCTGGGTCGTGAGTTAATGGTCAGATGTTATTACTCAGTTTCTTTGATACTTTGAAAGGGGGCGCCACTTAAATTTGTTCAAATGAAAAATAAGAAATCAAGAAGTTTGGTCAAAATAAGTCTATTGATCTTCAAAGTTCATTGCTCACAAGTTATTAAATTTCAACTTCGAAACAAACCAGTAAAAGTGCTTGGCAGTCAACTTTATGTGTATTATGTGACTTAATAATGAAAGTGTTAACCTAGTGGAGGTACCTACCATATGCAGCTGCAAGGGTTTACATAACAGGCCCACTTTATCACTTCTAAAGATCAAGATAATGACTTAAAATTTATAACTTTTAGGTATATGATAGCTACTTAGATCTGATTGCCTTTAGCTACAGAACCCTATTTCATGACTCACCAAAACTTAAAATAAGAGTTATCACAATTTTACTCATGATGTGCACATAAAAAAAAAATCAGTGAATTGTAGTGTTTTAAGTATAACTATCCCATAAAAAAACAAGAAATGAATCTGGAACGAGCTCACCAGTTTGCATTGCCTGATTGGCCCTTGGCCCCAGTGCAGCCCATCCTCAGCATAGCTTCAATGGGTGATCCTTGTAGCAGGGCCCCATTTTGAGGACATTGAGGTTTCCCAGCTACTAGTGCCGGAAGAAGGTCAAGAAGGTGGTGAACCTGTCGTGCCTTCAGGCTGGAGAACAAGCCTTGCTGTACGAAATCATGATGGAGGTGAATGGGGGTGCCAGGATCGTGCCAGAAATCAGGATTGCCAAAACTATTCCCGGTAGAGGTGTCGAATGTCATGCCAAAAGTATTCCAAATGAATGGTGGTTCAATTTGGGGCCACGCGGTGACTCGTGGAGACAGCAGAAACTGAGGGTCTCGTGGAAGCCGACAAATCTACATTGATAAATGCATATGTTTCATACACTGCATTAAGAAAAAATGATTAAAAGACTCACCTTCCACGGGGGAGCGACTTCACGAGAAAACAATGAAGAAAATATTAGTTTTGCCCTTTGCCAAGGCAGAAACAAAAATGATCGTCTTTCGACCATTATGGCGTCTATCGTTGTGGAAGAAGGCGGATAACCCTTTCCCAAACTCCAGAAGAGCCGGAAACAGACACCAAAACTATTCAAAAAAAACAACATCCACGGCCTACTTTGCATATTGCGCACCCACGCTGCTAGGAATGCTGAAGCACGTGATCAACAGAACAATCACGGTTTGACACCTGTGTTGGATCTTGGCCAGTTAAATAAAAGCTTCGACTCACGTGATACTTAATGTCAATTTACAATCTATGATACCTGACCATGACTTTCATTGAAAATTCGAATCGACCTGACTTCCGGAGTATCGGGTACCAATTCGAAGAGGTATGTCCCGAGCAGAACGGTACTTGAAATAGGAAGAGGACCTAACGTGACTTATGGCATTGACATAAGACAAATCGACTTTGAAATACTTGGAATTTATCATAATGATTAGTGACAGACAAGAAAATAAAAATAAACAATCACTAATTTGAAAATAGCTTTCCAAAGAATTGAATCAGGAAAATTAAGGAAAGTAATGGGGCCTGCACAACTATGCTGGTGAGTAGAGAACTTCGGTGGACCCAAATAGGTAATCCCTGATTCCAACTAATAAACTGTTTTGCTTTCAGACTACTCTGGACTTTAGCTTGCTTCCTGGGTTTGATCTACCTGCACCAGGGATACCTGGACTGCACTGAGGTAAGTTATGCTTCAAAATGTATAATCAAATCTAAGTAAATATTATAAATTTCAGTCAATAAAAGTTCCCAAAAACATAAGCAGTGAGCCAACCAATCCAACAGGTACAAGAACATGATGAAATACCCAAAATTGTCATATAATGTAATTCACATCTTGTAAGGTATTGTAATAAAATGTGAACTAGAAGTCTAGCTGTTTACTTAGGATGTACTTGATATAAATTTGAGCACAACAAGGGGAAGCTGTATCATTCTGATACTCAAGTTGAGATAAAGGTAAATTTTCATGTTACAATCACCCCCCCTCCTATGAAAAATAAAAATTGTATCATGGGTACAATTTTTATTTACTCAGAGAATAAACTACTTTGACCATTTTCTAATGATTTGCTGCTTAACCTATCTTACTATGGTAGAGAGCTCTCTTAACTAACTTATTCTATCTTACTTAGAAAGATGCATACAGTACTGTATTAGGACCATATAACAATGTAGCATGGAAATTTACACAGGGAAAAATTAATCCTTTGATTATATACAAAAAATTTACAATTTAATCTTCAGATCCAGATTCGTGCCCACTCGACGAGATATCTGATAATGAACCATAGTATGGTTTTAAATTCTGAATATGCCACTCTCCGGCGTGACTACCGTCTTCATTTTTCAAGACATAAACTAATTTACTCTTTTTTCTACTAACTGTACATAGTACATATCGTGGCGCTAATTTTTGACTAAAGCTGTTTGCTGCGTTAGACAAAACGATATTCCGTTTCCAGACTTTATCGCCTACAAAAAATTCTTTCTCTCTCCGCCTGAGATTATAATACTTGGAATTTTTAGCATAAGCTAAATTTAACTTTTTCTCAACTTCTTTTTAAATGTCTTTAAGATTACCCAAATTTTCTTTCCATACATCCCTATTACCACACTCCAAATCATCTGATGCAATATTGCCATAATAATTTCCATTACATGGAACAATTCGTCCAAAATTTAAAAAAGCGGGACTATACCCGGTGACTTCGTGTACAGCCGTTCTAATGGCATAACCAATTTTTCCTAATTCTTTGTCCCATTCTTTGTGAGAATTCCCTATATAGCTTCTAATAGCTGTGCAAATTGTTCGATTAGATCTTTCAACAAAATTTGCCTGAGGATGGTAATACGGAGTATAAGAAATCTTTGATCCATAATCGGAAACTAACTTTTTCATTGAATTACTGATTAATTGTCTGCCGTTATCGCAGATGATACGTTGGGGAACCCCATAAATCAAAAAAACGTCATTTTCAAGAAATTTCAAAATTGCTTGAGACGTCGCATTTCTTAGCGGACATATTACTGGATACTTAGTAAACCAGTCGCTGACAACGAGAATATACTGAAAACCGTTTTTACTTCTGGGTAAAGGACCCATTAAGTCAAGTGCAATAACCTGCCATGGAAAACAAACCTTTTTCTCCATGCCCATTAATCCATACTTCGCATAGTTAGGGGATTTTTGTGAAGCACAGACCTTACACGATTTCACATACCTACATATATCCCGTCGCATTCTAGGCCAGTAGTATGATAGCTGAACCCTAGCAACTGTCTTTGAATATCCAGCATGAGAAGCTGTGGCTACGTCATGATTTATATGAATAATTTTCCGTCTCTGAGGTTTAGGTACAAGTAATTTCCAATCTGAAATATTAGTCTCTAGGGGTACTTTAGAAGGAGCAAATTTATATACATAACCCTGTTTAACTGTCCACTGAGGGAAAGAATTTGGAGACTCTAAAATTTGTCTACGCATTTTTTCATAAAAACTGTCTAAGTTGTCTAAATCCAAATCTAAGACATTATTATCAATATTATCAGTCGTAGCTACGACAAGACATGATGTGGATGGCTCTTCAGGCGCAGGATCCACAGGACTACGAGAAAGTGCATCAGGTACTACATTAAATTTACCTTTCCTATGAAATATTTCAAATTGGAATTGACTTAATTTTACACTCCATCGTGCTAGACGACCAGATGGGTCTTTCATGTTAAATAACCACTTCAAAGAAGCATGATCCGTGATTACTGTAAAATTAACTCCTTCAATGTAAGGTCTAAATTTTTCACAAGCGAAAATACATGCGAGACACTCTTTCTCTGTAGTAGTGTAATTTCTCTCACACCGAGAAAGGCTCCTAGAAGCAAATGCAATGACTTTTTCGACTCCATCCTGAGTCTGAGTAAGTATACAACCTAATTCAACGTCAGAGGCATCACACTGTATACAAAATGGCAAATTAAAATTCGGACTTGATAAAATTGGTGCAGATATTAAAGCTTCCTTAATTACTTTAAATGCTTTTTCAGCGTCTGCTGACCAAGTGACTTTCTGACCTTTCTTTTTGTCATGAAGAAGAGAATTAATCGGCGCCATAATAGTTGAAAATTCTGGGATAAATCTGCGATACCATCCGCACATACCAGCAAATCTTTTTATCTCAGTTGTGGTCTTAGGTGTTGGAAAATTTACTATAGCAGAAACTTTGTCGGGATTTGTTCGTAAACCGAAACTGTCAACTATATACCCAAGGTATTTTAAAGAAGGTTTCAAAAAGACACATTTGTCAAAGTTAATGGTTAAATTTGCGTCTCGCAGACGACAAGCTACTTCCTTTAGCAGTCTGATATGTTCTTCAAATGTTGATGAAATGATGATAAGATCATCTATGTAAACAAATACATGTGGCTCCAACTCTGGACCAAATACAGCATCCATCAACCTTTGTTGGCATTGGGCAGCATTTGCTAGGCCAAATGGCAAAACGTTAAAGTGAAATAATCCCCTTCCTGGGATTGAAAAAGCAGTTTTTTCCTTCGAACTATCGTCGAGAGGAATCTGCCAAAATGCCGACTTAAGGTCAATTGATGAAATAAAACGAGCATTTCTCAACATAGATAGAATACGATCTACATAAGGTAGAGGATAGCTATCCTTTTTCGTTAAAGAATTTAGCTTGCGTCCATCAAAGCAAAATCTAAATTCGCCGTTAGCCTTTTTAACTAGTAACACTGGGGATGACCATTCACTACTAGAAGGTTCCACAATATTAAGCTCTAACATGTGATCAAGTTCCTTGTTTAAATGTTCCAACATATAAGGCGACATTAGGTATTGACGTTGTTTAACCGCCCTAGCATCTCCTGTATCTATAGAATACACCATTTTATTTGTACGCCCTAACTTTCCTGCAAATCCAGCAAGTGTCTTGAATTCAGCCATCACACTATCGACTGTCTGAATATCTTCAGGTGGTAAATTCTCAAAAGTGAACGTTTGGTTGTTGGTACTAGCATCATCAACTTCAACAGATCCGATAGAGACGACGTTGATGTCACTATTACCAAGAACCTCCCATGTATCATCCTTGAAATTCAAGGTCAAACCAAATGACTTACAAAAATCACTACCCAAAATGATGGAACAGTCTAAAGATGGCACAATCAAAAAGGAAAATAATTTACATGCGTTTTCAACGCAAATTGGTAATTCAACTATACCGGAAACTTGTTGTTTTGCACCATCTGCAGTCGTGACAAACTTATAAGGTGAAACATTGATTGAAATTTCAAAAAAACTTTCAATATCTGGAAACTCACGTCCTAGAATTGAATGATTGGCACCAGAGTCCAAGAGTGCAATGAATGCATTATCAAAAATATTAACATTTATATATGGTCGGTTATCCAAACCTTTTCTTGTAAAAACTGGAGCAGTTACTAGAGTTTTTAAATGTAGGAAATATTCCTTAACAAAATTCAAAAGAGATTTCTGTTCACCAGATAATCTATGATTGTTCAACTGAACTGTGGCCTCAAATTTTCGGAGCGGTGTTCGGCCACTGGAAACTGCCCCTACTGTTCGTTTCCCGAACACTTAGTGCACTCTGAGCTTATTACTCCAGGGTTGCCGCATTTAAAACAAAATTTTGATCTTTTAAGTGTACAAGCATGGAAAGTGTGGTTAGGCCCTTTACAATTCCAGCAAACAACAGTTTTGGCTCCACCAGCATTAGTAACTGAAGTATTCACAGTAGAAGTTTGGTTGCCTGAATTATTATTACTCTTTTTTCTGAAATTTGAATTCCTATAAAAATTTCTATTTCCACCTCTGTTATTTTGAAATCTGTTATACCTACCCTGACTACTGGAATTACCTGGAGTTCCAGGTTCACTTTCAAAATTTAAAATATTTACTTGAGGTCTCTTGGAAATTGACTTAACTTGTGTGTCTTTCAAAACGGATTCTAGAATTTTTGCATCATGTAATAATTCATCTACAGTATTATATTCATTTAATGCTAATCGTGACATGTACTCTGGTTTCAAATTTTTCCGCACCCATTTAACTCTAGTTACTACTGCAGGGGGAGAACTCAATCTGTTAAACAAAGATTCCATGATGGCTCCAAAAATAACAACTGATTCATCATCAGACTGTTTCCGATTCTTTATGGTTTCCCATAAGTCCTCATCATAATCCTTATCAAGGAAATCTGTTTCTAATCTCTTAACAAGTGAATCCCAATCGTGAACATTACCTGAATCCTTTACATGGCGCAGCCATAACAATGCTTTGCCAGAAAATAAATCTACTGCAGATTCAAATAGTTGAACTTTAGTAACATGTCTTGCTTCAGACAACTCAGTGACTCTTTCAAGAAAAGCTTTGACGCCTAAACCTTTTTTTGTTCCATCAAACTTGATGTCCCACTTATAAATGGAAGCTACTTTAGAAGTACCCTGTATAACGGCAGGTGGTTGTTGCGCAAAGGTTGAAGAAAAATTTACATTTGAATTTAATTGATCGACAGGCTCTGTAATTCGCTCATCCAGATCAGCCTCTAAAGTTAAAGCTGTTGCTAGAGCTTCATTTTTAAATAATACCTCAGCTGCAACTGCTGAATCAATTGGCATTCTTTTTATTCTCCCTATAATATGAATGAATCTAGATCTTAACCGTAGGTATAAAGAATCTTCGGTTGAACCTTCAAAATCAGGAATTGCAGCTTTAATACTATCTAAGGTATTCTCAATTGCTGTGCATTCAGAAGCAAAAGTATATGTAGAATCGGGAATTAGAACCGTATTGGTTTTTATAAGTCTTCCTAAAGCCTTTCTTTTATCATTCATGTCCCTTTGAGTAACAACACCCCGTATACGTAACTCATAATTTATTTCATCTATAAGTAGATGTTTCACCTTCATACTGTCCGGCATTTTGGGAAGTGACTGTCAAAATTTACAAGAATTTCAAAATTTGCAAAAATTCAAGAGTTAGAAATTGTCCAGAAAAATTTTTCAAAAAAATCTTTCTTCAAAAAAAAATCTTCAAAAAATTTCTCAAAAAATATTTCAAAAAATATTTCCAAATAGCTTTACCACCGAAGAACTATCACTCTATACAATATGATTTAATTCCTTCAATCATGAAAGTATTGAAAGTATATTTAAAATATTTGATAACAAATACACCCTGTATAGTGTTTGTATCAAATATGAAAAAAAAATCCGAAAATATTCACCAAATATTCCGTACCAAGTAACTATATCATGTTCTCATCAAACATGAAAGAAATCCGCAAATATTTATCAAATATTGCATACCAAGCATCTATCACCCTGTATAGTGCTAATTTTTCAAAAATTCAATTTTCTCAAAAATTTTATAAGTGTCAGCTGACACAAGTGAAAAAATATTTTTTCTTATAAACATTCCATAAATGCAAAGAAACTCAACTTATGAGAACTTACAATGTCAGTATGTCAAATCCTGTAAAGTCTGTAATTTTCTCTTGTGAAGGAGGCTGAAATCACCTAATTATGCAAAAAACTAATGATGGTCACAATACCATACCAAAAGAAAGTAAATGTAACATTTCAATTTACCTTCATGAAAAATTCAAAGAGTATATTCAATACTTCAAGAAACCCAAGTTATTGTCCCTGTTGGACCAGAAAATCCACTGCTCATACATGAAAAAGTACCTAAATTTCACCTTTCCAAAAGTGACCCCAAAAATTCCCAATTTTACCAGAAAATGTTATGTAAAAATTCACATATGTATAAAATGTATACCTATGAAATAATTCACCAATATAGTGCACATCACATAAAAACTTTCAAAAATTTCCAAAAAACTGGCCCTACACGTTGCGTCGCCAAATCTTGTCACCACCTTTTGCATTTTAGTAAAGATTTACCAAAAATAAATACCAAGCTCTGCAAAATGGTGTTGCCAAGGAACGGCAGCCAATGTGTCTGGAGAGCTGGGTCGTGAGTTAATGGTCAGATGTTATTACTCAGTTTCTTTGATACTTTGAAAGGGGGCGCCACTTAAATTTGTTCAAATGAAAAATAAGAAATCAAGAAGTTTGGTCAAAATAAGTCTATTGATCTTCAAAGTTCATTGCTCACAAGTTATTAAATTTCAACTTCGAAACAAACCAGTAAAAGTGCTTGGCAGTCAACTTTATGTGTATTATGTGACTTAATAATGAAAGTGTTAACCTAGTGGAGGTACCTACCATATGCAGCTGCAAGGGTTTACATAACAGGCCCACTTTATCACTTCTAAAGATCAAGATAATGACTTAAAATTTATAACTTTTAGGTATATGATAGCTACTTAGATCTGATTGCCTTTAGCTACAGAACCCTATTTCATGACTCACCAAAACTTAAAATAAGAGTTATCACAATTTTACTCATGATGTGCACATAAAAAAAATCAATGAATTGTAGTGTTTTAAGTATAACTATCCCATAAAAAACCAAGAAATGAATCTGGAACGAGCTCACCAGTTTGCATTGCCTGATTGGCCCTTGGCCCCAGTGCAGCCCATCCTCAGCATAGCTTCAATGGGTGATCCTTGTAGCAGGGCCCCATTTTGAGGACATTGAGGTTTCCCAGCTACTAGTGCCGGAAGAAGGTCAAGAAGGTGGTGAACCTGTCGTGCCTTCAGGCTGGAGAACAAGCCTTGCTGTACGAAATCATGATGGAGGTGAATGGGGGTGCCAGGATCGTGCCAGAAATCAGGATTGCCAAAACTATTCCCGGTAGAGGTGTCGAATGTCATGCCAAAAGTATTCCAAATGAATGGTGGTTCAATTTGGGGCCACGCGGTGACTCGTGGAGACAGAAGAAACTGAGGGTCTCGTGGAAGCCGACAAATCTACATTGATAAATGCATATGTTTCATACACTGCATTAAGAAAAAATGATTAAAAGACTCACCTTCCACGGGGGAGCGACTTCACGAGAAAACAATGAAGAAAATATTAGTTTTGCCCTTTGCCAAGGCAGAAACAAAAATGATCGTCTTTCGACCATTATGGCGTCTATCGTTGTGGAAGAAGGCGGATAACCCTTTCCCAAACTCCAGAAGAGCCGGAAACAGACACCAAAACTATTCAAAAAAAACAACATCCACGGCCTACTTTGCATATTGCGCACCCACGCTGCTAGGAATGCTGAAGCACGTGATCAACAGACCAATCACGGTTTGACACCTGTGTTGGATCTTGGCCAGTTAAATAAAAGCTTCGACTCACGTGATACTTAATGTCAATTTACAATCTATGATACCTGACCATGACTTTCATTGAAAATTCGAATCGACCTGACTTCCGGAGTATCGGGTACCAATTCGAAGAGGTATGTCCCGAGCAGAACGGTACTTGAAATAGGAAGAGGACCTAACGTGACTTATGGCATTGACATAAGACAAATCGACTTTGAAATACTTGGAATTTATCATAATGATTAGTGACAGACAAGAAAATAAAAATAAACAATCACTAATTTGAAAATAGCTTTCCAAAGAATTGAATCAGGAAAATTAAGGAAAGTAATGGGGCCTGCACAACTATGCTGGTGAGTAGAGAACTTCGGTGGACCCAAATAGGTAATCCCTGATTCCAACTAATAAACTGTTTTGCTTTCAGACTACTCTGGACTTTAGCTTGCTTCCTGGGTTTGATCTACCTGCACCAGGGATACCTGGACTGCACTGAGGTAAGTTATGCTCCAAAATGTATAATCAAATCTAAGTAAATATTATAAATTTCAGTCAATAAAAGTTCCCAAAAACATAAGCAGTGAGCCAACCAATCCAACAGGTACAAGAACATGATGAAATACCCAAAATTGTCATATAATGTAATTCACATCTTGTAAGGTATTGTAATAAAATGTGAACTAGAAGTCTAGCTGTTTACTTAGGATGTACTTGATATAAATTTGAGCACAACAAGGGGAAGCTGTATCATTCTGATACTCAAGTTGAGATAAAGGTAAATTTTCATGTTACACAATCATCAACACATTTTCGAATTTCCAACACCCTTTTCTCATTTTCATAAACTTTGTCGTTTTTTTCTGAACATATTCTTATGACAATTCCTCATCATCTCCACCTAACCCATCCAAATCACTCAAAATGAAAAGATGAATCGATATCAGCCAAAATTTTATAATTAACATTAACCCATTAGCGCCCAAATTAATTTTTTTTACTAATTTATATTGAATTTCACATATTTCGACAAATTGTGTATCAGGAAGAGAACAGCAACCGAAAAAAAATTTTGGGACAAGTAGTTTTTGAGAAAAATCCCGATCTATGAATAGATCGCTGGGCACATATGGACTGTTCATAGGTTTGTGAACATTTATTCAAAAATATGCAAAACAAAATGAGATCAAACTACTTATCTCTAATTTAAACATAAAAAAAATCTGTTTATACCTCCAATTAAGGTTTGACATGGAAGTTTCTAAAACATGTTGTACATAACGTAACATTGCATTTTTTACAGAAAGTTAGAGGCCTACTAGTACAGCCTGGGTATTGGCACCGCCGTTGGTTTGTTCTCTTTTCCAAAAAATGTCCTTTCAAGCATTTTGACCTCGATTTTGACTCATCGCGTTCTTCACAATTTGTACTCCAAAATCATCATCACCTGACCAATTATCTCGCTCACTTGGCAAAGTATGATATCTCGAAAATATTGAAAATCCGATAAAAATCCTTATATCATCTATATCAACAGAAAAATTGTGCTTATTTCTTTGATCAGTTGCAAATCGGTTTGTTTCGCGAACTATCATACCGAATACACACCGATCGAAAAAATTTTCGAATATAATTGTGGGGAAAAGTCTTTCAGAGATGTTATCAGTTCATCGGATTTCATATCTAGTACGGTTCCAGTTGCCATCGTATCATAATTGGGGTTCACTTTTTTCCAATCTGCTTCCAGTTTCACTTGTTTGGTTGGTTTACTCTTCCGATTGTTGATCAACGATGAGAGAGTTGAATTGTCCTCATCGTCGAATGCATCGACATTGTCATTCTCATTGTCTGGTAGTTCAATTTCGAGTGGACCTGCAACATCTTGCAACATTGAGAGGGGTAAATTGTCCAAATTGTCCTCATCTTCAGAATAATCGACATTATCTTTCTCATTGTCTGGTAGTTCAATTTCGATTGAACCTGCCACATCTCTCACAATTGGGAAATTGAGGTCATTATCGTCGACTTCTTCGTCCGTCTTTTCGTCTACATCTGGAGGTAATAGAAGCATATCCAACTCTATTTGCTGGGAATCAAGATATTCATGGGATTCTCCCAAACTTCTGAATACTTGACGGTTTCTCTTTCATTTCCGGAAATCAAGAAAACGACTTATTAGAAAGAGTGAAGTTGTAGGTACAGACGCCCAGCCTCCGCCCAACGATCTATTTATAGATGGCCTATGTTTACAGACCTATAGAAGTTGTGTTTCTCTAATAAACTGCAAAATATGTGTCTATATAGTTATTATCATATATTGAGATACCTATTTGACGAATATGCAAAACTTACCTGGTTTTAGGATTGCACCGGAAGCTAATGATCGTAGAAAAGCAGAGGTTCGCAATATCACTCGCTTTGAAAAAAGTATAGCGTCTACACACTATCATCAAATTCCAAACTGAATATTTTAACGATACTACAGCCTCTCCAACTGTGGTGGGGTGAACGAATATTCAAGCTCTAGTATGTGTGCGTGATGCCAAAAATTGTAATGTGCGCCGATCTTTGAATAGATCGCTGGGCGCTGATGGGTTAATACATAATTTATCCATAACTAATTCTAGAGTGTGACCAAAACTACCTTATATTGACTTGCATAGTTACAGTGTGAACATAGTCGAAGTTTCTTGGTCTCCTTGTTGTGCGTTACGCTCGCTTCGATGCCGTCTCATATGAACTTCACGATTTATTATGCTTCCATAGTATCCATGTTATATGATGAAATAGAGGAATACAGTGTGCACCCGTATACAGGAATACAGTGTGCTTACTAATGTAGTCAAAGTATCTCCACTTGCCTATCAATATCGTTAAATGTTCTTAAAATCCGTCCTATATGGTCAGTGCGATCGTTTCTGTTTCAACTGTAGGCATGTCAGATGATTGAATTCAGAGCCACAGTATGAACATAGTCGAAGTTTCTTGTTCTTCTTGTTGTATGCGTTATTCTGATCAAGGAAACAATTGACAATGTCTACCTATAAGATGTATAACACTTATTATTAAGATTGATAGATTCGAAGTTTTGGCGAACACGCCGGTTTACCGACTCTTGATTGTTGGAATCGGAGTTTTTGGTGGATATGAAAAAGTATAGTACTCCTCTCGCTGATAATGAGGTTTCACATAAACTATGCTTCCTGAATAGGCATTTCAGATGCTAGATTTAGAATTACAGTGTGAACATAGTCGAAGTCGGAAATTCTTGTTCTGCCTGTTGTGTGCGTCTTACCAACTTATATGTCTCATATTATCGTTGCGAACTCAAATGCTTCAAAGGTATTCATGTGAGATGATAGAATACGGTGTGCAGATTGATGCTGTCGAACTATCTTCATTTGTCTATTGTTCTCATTATATGTCTTGCGAAGTCGTCTTATATGGTCAGTGCGATCGTATCTGCTTCAACTGTAGGCTAGTCAAATGCTTGAATTCAGAGCCACAGTGTAAACATAGTCGGAGACGAAATTGCTTGTTCCTCGTGTTATATGAATTATGCCCTCTTCTATCATGATCGTTGCGAACTTATATGCTCCAAAGGCACACATGTGAGATAATAGAATACAGAAATACAGTGTGAAGACTGATGTTGTCAAAGTATCTTCGCTTGCCTGATGTTCTCGTTATATGTCCTTCGAAGTCGTCTCATATGGTCAGTTCGAATCGTGTCTGCTATAACTGTAGGCTTGTCAGAAGCTATAATGCGAAAATACAGTGTAAAAATAGTCGAAATCGAAGTTTCTTGTTCTGTTTGTTGTGTGCGTTATACCCGCTTCGATGTCGTCTCATATAATCGTTGCGAGCTGATATGCTCCAGAGGTATCCATGTGAGATAATAGAATACAGAGATACAGTGTGCAGACTGATGTTGTCGAAGTAACTCCACTTGCCTATTGTTCTCGTAATAGGTCCTTCGGATTCGTCCTATATGGTCAGTGCGATCGAATCTGCTATAACTGTAGGCATCTCAGATGCTAGAATGCGAAGTTACAGTGTAAACATAGTCGAAGTCGAAGTTTCTTCTTCAGCCTGTTGTGTGCGTTATACCCGCTTCGATGTCGTCTTATATGATCGCTGCGAACTTATATGCTCCAGAGGTATCCATGTGAGATGATAGAATACAGAGATTTAGTGTGCAGACTGATGTTGTCGAAGTATCTTCACTTGCTCATTGTTCTCGTTATTTGTCCTTCGAAGTCGTCTTTTATTGTCAATGCGATCGTATCTGCTATAACAGTAGGCATGTCAGATGCTAGGATGCAAAGTCACAGTGTAAACATAGTCACAGTCGGAGTTTCTTGTTCGGCCTGTTGTTTGCGTTATACCCGCATCGAACTCGTCTTATATAATCGTTGCGAACTGATATGCTCCAGAGGTATCCATGTGAGATGATTGAATACAGAGATACAGTGTGCAGACTGATGTTGTCGAAGTATCTTCATTTAGCTATTGTTCTCGTTATATGTCCTTCGAAGTGGCCCCATATAATCAGTGCGATGGTATCTGCTATAACTGTAGGCATGTCAGATGCTAGAATGCAAAGTTACAGTGTGAACATAGTCGAAGTCGATGTTTCTTGTTCTGCCTGTTGTGTGCGTTATACCCGTTCCGATGTCGTCTCATATGATCGTTGCGAACTGATATGCTCCAGAGGTATCCATGTAAGATGATAAAATACAGAGATACAGTGTGCAGATTGATGTTGTCGGAGTATCTTCACTTGCCTATTGTTCTCGTTATATGTCCTTCGAAAGCGTCTCATATGGTTAGTGCGATCGTACCTGATATTGATGTGGACATGTCAGATGCTAGGATGCGAAGTTACAGTGTTAATATAGTCACAGTCGAAATTTATTGTTCTGCCTGTTGTGGGCGTTATACCCGCTTCGATGTCGTCTCATATGATCGTTGCGAACTGATATGCTCCAGAGGTATTTATGTGAGATGAAAGAATACAGAGATACAGTGTGCAGACTGATGTTGTCCTTGTATCTTCACTTGCCTATTGTTCTCGTTATATGTCCTTCGAAGTCGTCACATATGGTCAGTGCGATCGCATCTGCTATTGCTGTGGGCATGTCAGATGCTAGGATGCGAAGTTACAGTGTTAATATAGTCACAGTCGAAATTTATTGTTCTGCCTGTTGTGTGCGTTATACCCGCTTCGATGTCGTCTCATATGATCTTTGCGAACTGATATGCTCCAGAGGTATCCATGTGAGATGATTGAATACAGAGATACAGTGTGCAGACTGATGTTGTCGAAGTATCTTCATTTAGCTATTGTTCTCGTTATATGTCCTTCGAAGTCGCCCCATATAATCAGTGCGATGGTATCTGCTATAACTGTAGGCATGTCAGATGCTAGAATGCAAAGTTACAGTGTGAACATAGTCGAAGTCGATGTTTCTTGTTCTGCCTGTTGTGTGCGTTATACCCGTTCTGATGTCGTCTCATATGATCGTTGCGAACTGATATGCTCCAGAGGTAACTATGTGAGATGATAGGATACAGAGATACAGTGTTCAGACTGATGATAAAGAAGTATCTTCAGTTGCTTATTGTTCTCATTATATGTTCTTCGAAGTCATTTCATATGGTCAGTGCGATCGTATCTACTATAGCAGTAGGCATGGTCAGATGCCAGAATGCGAAGTTACAGTGTAAACATAGTTGGAGTCTTGTTCTGCCTGTTGCGTGCGTAATACCCGTTTTGATGTCGTCTCATATGATCGTTGCGAACTGATATGCTTCAGAGGTATCTATGTGAGATAATAGAATACAGAGATACAGTGTGCAGACTGATGTTGTCGAAGTTTCTTCACTTGCCTATTGTTCTCGTTGTAAGGGTATCTACTCTGAGATATCTTTTTGGTGCAATAAAGCGGGTTCAACTATGAGCAATTATTTACAACTCGGGCGCTACCTATTTTATAGTGATAGGTCCACTTGCACCGGGCAACTATCAGTGGAGCAAGTTCAATCCAGGGGTCTGGAATTTCAACTATCAAATCGACAGGACTTCCACTTAACTCATTCCCCGAACTATTAGCTGCACCTTGAGTGAACAAAAAAAAGACTCCATGAAATATTAACAACTATATATTCTCAGTGTATTTACAATATTCTTTTCACTAACCTAATATTCTGAATGTATTTACAATATTCTCTTCAACTTCTTATTTACAAACTTATCCATATTATTAAACACGGATGGGATGATTCATACCCCCTCGAGACATACGGCATTCGAGCGGATTCAAATTGCAAGCTCGCGGGTTATGCAAAGCAACAAAACTAATCAAACGCGCAGTCTGAGTATCAAAAGCAAAACGAGCAGCAAGCTTCAGTGGCTCTACATTAATGCTATAATAATAAACACATGCAACATATAGCATACAGGGGATACCGTGCACGCAAATGACCAGGTGATAGATCACACTAAGATCATAGCGGCTGGAAGAGAACGTAAGTTAGTTACACAATATATCCACAATCATGTGCTGCATACAGAGGATGCCCACTTAGTATGCGTGCACGCAAGCTATCAATCGTGCACCCCCAGATCAGGTGATAAATCACACTCAGATCATAACGGCTGAAAGAGAAGTTATATGAGTTACACCAAATGTATTGCATACAGGGGATGCTCACTCAGAATGCGTGCACGCAAGCTATCAATCGTGCACCTCAAATGACCAGGTGATAAATCACACTTAGATCATTACGGCTGAAAGAGAACTTATATGAGTTACACAATATATACACAAAATGTACTGTATACAGGGGATGCCCACTTAGCATGCGTGCACGCAAGCTATCAATCGTGCACCTCAAATGACCAGGTGATAAATCACGCTCAGATCATGACGGCTGAAAGAGATCTTATATTAGGTACACAACGATATCCTGCATACAGGGGATACCCACCTAGTATGCCTCTCCTCTCTCTCCTCACCTAACGCTCTTACTTTCCTTCTTACTGGTCGGTCAGTCCGGTCTGCTTTGGCGTGACTGGCTGGTCGGGCGCTCTCCAGGAACTGATCTCCAAGTCCCCAGTCAGTCCTCTGGCTCCTAGTCTGCTTCCTCCTCTCCGTCGGTAGTCCTCGGCTGGTTTTGGTGTCGGCTCGTCTTCGGTCCCGCTGGTCTGCTGGCTGCGCGTGTATGGCTCTGGGCGCTCGAGCTATACTGATTTCACCGTTCGTCTCTCTGAGCTACGACGGCTCGCGAGGCGAGGTCCCACTCCTCTTGAATAGTGGGGCGCGCACGCGATACGTATACTTGGATGGATATCGATCTCATATCCATCTGACGCTTCATCAATTATTCAATCAGAACATTTATAATTAATCAAAAGTAAATCGCGGTCATCGAATCTCATTAACAATACTCCCGGTGTAATATCAACATCATTCACGAAAAATAACGGAATTTTTAGCTTACTATTTACAGCAGTTTGTAATAACTATACCGTATGTCTCAAAATAAAAGTAACTTCGTTACTTCTCCCCCTTACTTACTAAAAAAAATAACACCAGTTATTATTTTTTTTATATATATAATCGTCTAGCAAGTACCCTATGACAGAATTAAATATATAAAATTGCATAAAACAAAACTCCATTCTGGCTTCCCATCATTTTTCTTCATGTAATCCTGGTGAATCTAGGTGTCTGGCTCGATTGGTCTCCCAATCATTCCGGTGACCGGCGGCGGCGATGTAGATGCGAATGGTGACATCCGCACGTGGGGCATCGGTCGTGGAGTTGGCGTGGCTCGTAACGGCTTCGGGTTTTTCTGTCGGTTTTCTGCTGTTTTCTGGTACAAGGACATTTCCTGGACATCAAGCCGCCTAGGCCGCAACGGGAGCAAAACATCACCGGTGATCGCGAACACGCCTGTCGTTGGTGCCCGATTCGGCCACATCGCCAGCACAGGTTAGGCGCGATCCTAATATACTGGGCTTAGGCATCTCGATTCTTGGCCTGTCGTTCTTTCCGCTCCCGTTCTTTCGCCAGACGTTTCTTGGCCAGTCGGTTCTCAGCGATTCTAAAATCCCTGGCCGTCGGAGTCCAATAATCCTTCGTCATCGGGTCCCAGTGTGATGGAACTCCTTCCTCATCTTCCTTGCTGAACGGTAGTGCCTCTGTCCCGACAGTCTGTTGGGGCGTGACCAGTGGCTGTCGAGCGGATTGCTTGTCGGTGCTTCCCATTCTGTTGGAAGGGCCAGCGACGGCATTGTCGTCAACCTCCGGCCTTGGAGAGGCGGTTGGCATTTCCCTCATTTTCTCAGTGGCGGCCTCTGTTGCATCGGTGGAGTCAGCGAGGGCTTCCGCCAGTTCCCTTGCTAGGTCTTCCAGCTGTCTTGGAGAGGCGGATATTTTCAAAACTGGACTCTGCATTTTTTTGCCAATATTCTAACAGAAAACCCAACTTTGCAATACCAGTGTTTATTCCAACTGAATAACAAAATATAACCAGAACAAAATGAACCTAATCAGTCTTCATAATTTCGTGAGATCATAGAAAAGGAAAAAAACAATAATGACAATAATTGTTATGGCTCGTGAGGTAATGTAACCCGGATGCTTCGGTCATCTGGAGCAGCTAGTTTGAGGCGGAGGCGGGTGTTTGCATCTGCTCCTAGGCCGCGCAGCGCAAATAGTCGGGCTTTCAGGGCAGGGGGCCACGGTATCCCTCGAGGATGTTCAAGTAGTGCCTCCGCTAATTTGCCTCTTTAGTCTGCCTTCGAGAAGGCCGGTGTGGTTTTCTGCCTTCCTACCACAGTGTCCATGGGGTGTTCAGGAGTTTCTCTTTGCTGAGCTGTCTCGGAGTTTGGGTAAATTTGCGGCCTTGCCAAGGTTAACTCGTACTGGGATTTGGGCGGAGGACCAAGCGGTAATGGTATATCTGCCACGGCTACCAGAGGAAATGACGGAACTTCCGAGGTCGTTGTAGCAGATTTCGGCGGAGTCTGTCGCGTCATCGGAGCCGGTCTGCATGGCTGCCGACCGGGTGGAGTGACAACCATAAGTTGGTGGGATCGACGGCGCAGGGTCAAGTCCCGTGCCAACACCTTGATGGACCTCATCCTCTGTTGAGCCTTGGTGGTCATTTTCGCCGCATCTGCCACAAGGGAACGAATGTCCTTCGGGTGGGGTTTCGGGACGGTTGCTTTCCTCGGCATTTTCTAGAAGAGATGATACTGCTTCATTGTTTTGATCGATCAGGTTATGAGCAGACTTCGAATCCTTTATGTGGATATGGTGTAGCTTCTCGCCAGTGTTGCTCTTAAGATCATAGACCACCGGAGATATAACTCCTGAAACGGTATACTAGCCAGAATTTTCAGGGGTTAATTAAGCGGCAAACCCCTTTGTAGCAGATGAAAGATGATGCTCCTTTTTCATCACTAGATCTCCCACATGACATCTCCATTCTCGTCTACGGAGATTGTAGTGATGACTCTGTGTCGTGAAAGCTCGAAAAAGGTTGACTCGAACAAACTCGAAGACTTCCCGGAGTTTGTCTAGTCTTTGGGCTCGGTCTCTTGTATCCTCTGGATAATCATCAACGTCGTCGGTCACGAGATCCTCAGGACGGTACACAGCCCCTGGTATTTCCAACTCTCTGCCATAGTTGAGAAATGCCAGAGTGTATCTGGTGGAGTCATGGCGGGCTGTGTTGTAAGCGAACACCAGATCAGGTATGTGCTGGTCCCATTTTCGATGGTCCTTGTCGCAGAACTGAGGAATCATATTCTTCATTGTCTTGTTCGTCCTTTCCACAGGATTAGACTGCGGTGTGTATGGCGGAGTCAAACAGTGGCCAATCTTCAAATCTTTCAGCAGGTCTCTGAACAGCGAACTGGTGTACTGGGTTCCATTATCGGTGATGACGGTCTTCGGACACCCAAAGCGTGTGATGATCTCTTCGTACAGAGCTTGGCTCACTGCTTTTGCTGTTGCCTTCCGTATGGGACGGCACTGGACCCACTTCGTGAATCTGTCTTGAAATACCACTAAGTAGTTATTTCCTTCGCTTGAGCGAGGCAGTGGTCCAACTAGGTCGGAACTGATGGTTTCCCAAGGTTGTCGGTTCACAGACGGTTGCATTCTTCCAGGTGTCTTCTGCTGTGATGTCTTGTACTGTGGGCAAGATTGACAGCTCTGAACGTACTTGGCTATGTCTCTGAACATGCCAGGCCGATAATATCGGTTAGCTATTCTGGCTGTGATCTTGGCTATCCCGAGATGTCCAGCAGTGGGAGCATCGTGGTTCTCCTTCATGACGGTTGAACGAGCTGGTTTCGGTATGCACAACTTCCAGGGATCGTATAGCTCTGGTTCGGAGAAATCTGTCGAATCCCAGAAATGACGGTAGAGCCTGTCCTCCTTGATACAGTAATCCGAATTGGTTGCAGGATCCTTCGGATTTCGGTTTTCTTCCGGAGGTACCAGGAACAATCAGGTTGTCCTCCAACGGCAGCAATGTCTTCTTCGGCTGGGGACGGGTGTCTTGACAAAGCATCAGCTACTTGGTTCAGGACTCCTTTCCCATACTTGATCTCGAAGTCGAACTGTTGAAGGTACATACTCCATCTGGCTAGTCTTCCACTTGGACTTTTGATATTGTGAAGCCACTTCAGAGATTGGTGATCAGACAGGACGGTGAAACGGTATCCCTCCAGATAGGGGCGCATCTTCTCTATTCTCCACACAATAGCCAGGCATTTCTTTCGGTTACTGAGTATGCCCTCTCTGGAGTGGTCAGAGTCCTGCTTGCATAGGCGATGATGTGGTCACAATCTTCCTTATTCTGGATGAGCACAGCTCCCAGTCCTTGATCACTTGCATCTGTATGTAGTATGAACGGTCTATTGAAGTCCGGACAGGCTAGAACCGGTGATTCCGTCAAGTATCTCTCAAGGTGATTGAATGCTTCATCCTGTTCATTTCCCCACTGCCAACGGTATCCCTTCTTCAGTAAACGGTTCAACGGTGCAGCCACATTAGGGAATCCAGGCACAAAGCGTCTGTACCATGATGCAACTCCAAGGAATCTTCGTAGCTGCCGGACGGTGGTCGGTGGTGGAAATTCCAATATTGATTTCACCTTGTCTGGGTCGGTAGAGATTTCCTCACCTGTAACCACATGACCTAAATACTTCAGGGATCTTCTGCCAAACTGACATTCCTCTGGGTTCAGACGGAGGTTGGCAATTCGGAGGCGACGGAATACTTCCTGTAAGATACTCAGGTGTTGCTCGAATGTCTCTCCAAGCACAATGATGTCATCCAGATATGCGAAGCAATATGGATCCAGTTCAGGTCCGATGATACGGTCCATCAGACGCTGAAATGATGCTGGTGCTGCATGCAGCCCGAAGGGCATTACTCGGAATTGAAACAGTTCACGGCCTGGTACTGTGAAAGCTGTGATTGGTCTACTAGCATCGGTCGAAGCCACTTGCCAATACCCCTGCTTCAGATCAATGCTCGAAATGTACCGAGCTCTGCGCAACTTATCCAAAATTGCATTATTGAAAGGCAATGGGTATGCATCCTTGTGCGTCACAGCATTCACTTTCTGGAAGTCGATGCAGAACCTCGGTTTGCCATAATTCAACCGGACTATGACCACAGCTGAGCTGCACGGATAATTGGACGGCTCTATGATGCCTTCTTCCAACATCTGATCAACTTTGGTGTTGATAACCTCTTGCATTTTGGGATTCTGTGGTCTGTTACGCTGTTTGATTGATTCTGGATAAATCAAACGTATCTCATGTTTGAGTATCGGCGTTACTCTCTTGAAGCTCTCAAATTGAGGCAGCTCCTGGTCCAGGAATGCTTGGAGTTCTCTATCCTCCATCGGGGTGAGTACAAGCATCTCGGTACGGTCTACGGTATTAATTGGGTGAATCGGTGACGGTGTCGGGTCAGTTATCGGTTTTTCATCCATTCGTATATTTCCATCAGCAAGGTCTAGCTGGAATTTCTGCGGTTTCAGAATATCCATGCCTATGACGAAATCTGATGACAGGCCAGGCAAATGTCCGACTATGGCGGAAATAGTTGTATTCCCAATCACTAACTCCAAGTGATACTTGCTGGGAACTTGAGCTGGGAGGCCATTAGCCATTCTGGCCATGGAAGCATCCGGTGCTTCCTTAGGGACTCCCATGGCTTGACACGTTTTAGCCACTTGATCTCCCATATATGTTCGGGATGCTCCGGTATCCAACAGTGCATCAAAACGGTCACCAAGGCATTGCACAGAAACAAATGGACGGACATCTTCAGGTCGGACGGTTCGGATTGTTTCCGAGACATTGGTGGAATGGCACTGCTCAGGTCTCGGTGCAGGGCAATGCCTTTCTAGTTTCCCGACCTAGGACAAGGACAGTCACGTGACATCACTCTTTCTTTCCCGCATCTGGAGCAAAATAATCCAGGAGTAGATCGGTACTGATTCCTCATATGTCCTGTCTGTCCACATCTCCAGCATATAGCAGGGGGAGATGATCTTGCTTCCGTTCTGGAGTCACCTACTGGTCGGACAGGGTTTGCTCCCGACTCCGTCATCCTGGGATTCGGCAGTCTGGCTGGGGCAGGTCGAGGAGTTGTTGGAGCTTGTGGAGCTGTTGATAGAACAATAGGAGCTGAAGAGTACCTCACTGATCTCTCGAAGGTCTGATAACTCTCCTGTAACTCCCCACAGAGGAGTTCGAACTCCTTCACAGCGCGAGAGAAAGAGACAATATCGGCAAAGTCATTTATTTTTATGTGCTGTCTGTATTCTGGTAGCAGATTCCTTTAAAGCCACATCAGCTCCTGCTCCGGTGTCATATTTCCATGCCTTCGTACAAGCGTCTGGATGTCGGTAATATACGCTTGTACTGGCTCATAGCTTTTTCCAAGTATATCTGGTAGTTAGCTGGGAAGTAGAATATCCGGAACAATTCCACGAATGCATTCCACGTCGTACAGGCTATTCGGTTATTCCGGTACCAGAGGGCGGCTTCCCCTGAGAATAGGTCAGACAATACTGCTATTAACCTATAAGCAGGTATATTCTGGGACAGTCTGATTTCATCAAGCCTCTCCAGAAACGCTACCAAATCTCCTAGTCCATCGAATAGTAAATCCCAGTCTCTGGTGCGGATTGGTTCTGGACTCGAAGTTGCCATTGATGTAGACGATGCTGTCATCGTTGTTGGTACGGCCATAGTCGGTACGGTTACTGTCGGTACGGTGCCGGGTGACGTCACGTTCAGAGGGGGTACGGTATTCAGATTTGGGAATGTCCAAATTGAGGTCAGTAGAACATTCCCAGGAGTCGGTGTCGACGGTGCTGTTATCACCCGACCTTCCCTCAGGAACCTTATCAGGCGTTTTCTTTTGTCTTCCACGGTTCCAGTGTTTTCAAAGCCGAACTTAGACAGTTCTACGTCTATATCAGCTTTCTTAAGCTCCAGCTCACCCGGACATCTACAGGCTCTTTGTTCTTCGGCGGTGAACTCTGTCCTTCTGCGGATTCTGGAGCTCTCGTTTTATCTTCGTTCGTCATGTTTGGTCTACCAGCAGTTTACGATATACGGTTTATCGGCACGTCTGACTCTTTCAGTGTCTCGAGCAAGAATCCTCAATCGTTTTTGCTGATGTCCCAGTTTGAATAATTCCGGTCGGTCTCCGGTTGAACTCGGATATCCCGTGAATGAACGATCGTGCCAGCTCGGGAATGTTTTAAACGGGTTCTTCGTCCCTAGAAACCTGAAGATTGATGTGCCACATGACTCAAAGTCTTTATCTGGACAGCTTTCGAAGTGACAGGTCTTGATTTTATTCTAAAACACTCTCTACCGTGACTAAATATATGCTAGGGTAACAAGATTCAAGCTTGCCGTATGCCCCAAGACAGAGTGATTATAGCAACCAAAAAAAATTCGACACTTGATACTCAGATTTTCGAAAACCAACTCATGAAAGTTCACTTCACGACTAGCTAAACCCTGGTTCAACTCGGTTCAACTCGGTTTAACTTGGTTCAACTCGGTTTAACTCGGTCCAACTCGGTTTACCTCGGTCCAACTCGGTTCAACTCTGTTTAATTCGGTCCCTGCTCGGGCGCCAAATTTGTAAGGGTATCTACTCTGAGATATCTTTCTGGTGCAATAAAGCGGGTTCAACTATTAGCAATTATTTACAACTCGGGCGCCACCTATTTTATAGTGGTAGGTCCACTTGCACCAGGCAACTATCAGTCTAGAAAGTTCAATCCAGGGGTCTGAGATTTTAACTATCAAATTGACAGGACTTCCACTTAACTAATTCTTCGAACTATTAGGTGCACCTTGAGTGAACAACAAAAAAAAACTCAATGAAATATTAACAACTATATATTCTCAGTGTATTTACAATATTCTTTTCACTTACTTAATATTCTGAATATATTTACAATATTCTCTTCAACTACTTATTTACAAACTTATCCATATTACTAAACTCGGATGCGATAATTCATACCCTCCTCGAGACATACGGAGCGGATTCAAATTGCATGCTCGCGGGTTATGCAAAGCAACAAAACTAATCAAACGCGCAGTCTAAGTATTGAAAGCAAAACTAGCAGCAAGCTCCAGTGGCTCTACATCGATGCTATAATAAAAAACACATGCAACACATAGCATACAGGGGATACCGTGCACGCAAGCTATCAATCGTGCACTTCAAATGACCAGGTGATAAATCACACTAAGATCATAGCGGCTGGAAGAGAACGTGAGTTAGTCACACAATATATCCACAATCATGTTCTGCATACAGGGGATGCCCACTTAGTATGCGTGCACGCAAGCTATCAATCGTGCACCTCTAGATCAGGTGATACATCACACTTAGATCATAACGGCTGAATGAGAAGTTATATGAGTTACACCAAATGTACTGCATACTGGGGATGCCCACTTAGAATGCGTGCACGCAAGCTTTCAATCGTGCACCTCAAATGACCAGGTGACAAATCACACTTAGATCATAACGGCTGAAAGAGAACTTATATGAGTTACACAATATATACATGAAATGTACTGCATACAGGGGATGCCCACTTAGCATGCGTGCACGCAAGCTATCAATCGTGCACCTCAAATGACCAGGTGATAAATCACGCTTAGATCATGACGACTGAAAGAGATCTTATATTAGGTGCACAACGATATCCTGCATACAGGGGATGCCCACTTAGTATGCCTCTCCTCTCTCCTCACCTAACGCTCTTACTCTCCTTCTCTCTGGTCGGTCAGTCCGGTCTGCTTTGGCGTGGCTGACTGGTCGGTCGCTCTCAAGGAACTGATCTTCAAGTCCCCAGTCAGTCCTCTGGCTCCTAGGCGGCTTCCCCCTCTCCGTCGGTAGTCCTCGGCTGGTTTCGGTGTCGGCTCGTCTTCGGTCCCGCTGGTCTGCTGGCTGCACGTGTATGGCTCTGGGCGCTCGAGCTATACTGATTTCACCGTTCGTTTCTCTGAGCTACGGCGGCTCGTGAGGCGAGGTCCCACTCCTCTTGAATAGTGGGGCGCGCACGCGATACGTATACTTGGATGGATATCGATCTCATTTCCATCTGACGCTTTATCAATTATTCAATCAGAACATTTATAATCAATCAAAAGTAAATCGCGGTCATCGAATCTTATCAACAATACTTCCGGTGTAATATTAACATCATTCACGAAAAATAACGGAATTTATAGCTTACTATTTACAGCAGTTTGTAATAACTATACCGTATGTCTCAAAATGAAAGTAACTTCGTTAAATCGTTATATGTCCTTCGTAGTCATCCTATATGGTAAGTGCGATCGAATCTGCTATAACTGTGGGCATGTCAGAAGCTGGGATGCGATAATACAGTGTGAACATAGTCGGAGTCGAAGTTTCTTGTTCTGCCTGTTGTGTGCATTATACCCGTTCTGATGTCGTCTCATATGAACGTTGCGAACTGATATGCTTCAGAGGTATCCATGTGAGATGATAGAATACAGAGTTACAGTGTGCAGACTGTTGTTGTCAAAGTATCTTCACTTGCCTATTGTTCTCGTTATATGTCCTCCGAAGTCATCTCAGTGCGATCGTATCTGCTATTGCTGTGTGCATGTCAGATGCTAGAATGCGGAGTTGAAGTCTTGTTCTGCCGGTTATGTGCGTTATACCCGTTTTGATGTTACTGATATTCTCCAGAGGTAACTATGTGAGATGATAGAATACAGAGATACAGTGTGCAGACTGATAATAACGGAGTATCTCCACTTGCTTATTGTTCTCATTTTATGTCCTCCGAAGTCATCTCATATGGTCAGTGCGATCGTATCTACCATAGCTGTAGGCATGTCAGATGCTAGAATGCAAAGGTACAGTGTTAACATAGTTGAAGTCTCGTTCTTTCTGTTGTGTGCGTTATACCCGTTTTGATGTCGTCTCATATGATCGTAGCGAACTGATATGCTCTATAGGTATCTATGTGGGATAATAGAATACAAAGATACAGTGTGCAGACTGATGTTGTCGAAGTATCTTCACTTGCCCATTGTTCTCGTTATATGTCCTTCGTAGTCGTCCTTTATGGTCAGTGCGATCGAATCTGCTATAACTGTGGGCATGTCAGATGCTAGGGAGTCGAAGTTTCTTGTTCTGCTGGTTGTGTGCGTTATACCCGTTTTGAAGTCGTCTCATATGATCGTTGTGAACTGATATGCTCCAGAGGTATCCATGTGAGATGATAGAATTCAGAGATACAGTGTGTAGACTGATGTTGTCGAAGTAACTTCACTTGCCTATTTTTCTCGTTATATGTTCTTCGAAGTCGTCCTATATGGTCAGTGCGATCCCGCTAAGCTTATTTGTTCGTTCATGCAATTTTTTTTATGCTCATACGCTTGATTATTGCTTCGCCAATACTCTTGCTTCCCCTCTATTTTTTTTTCTGTGAACCCTGAATTGAGCGTAGTGGTGTGGTACCTCCCCGTTGGGTATAATTCTATGCGCCTGCGCCTGAGCTCAAGCGACGCCGACTCATTCTCCCGTTCATCTTATCCCGCTTGATTCCTGAGTTAATCATGATTTCTTGTGCTCACTGAATTGTGTTAACCAGCGGCTATCCATTTTTTCTATTTTTTTAAATATGCATAACGTGCTAATACTTATGTAACCATTGCTATGCATGTAGATTTGCGTGCTTTCTGAAAGGATAAGGGGTAAATACTAAATTTTCCTTCATTTCCTTTATTTGTTTTATTGTTCTTTTTTTTTGTCTAATGAGTACTACTTGATGATGATGTTTGTTCACATTCAACTTTCTGCATATTGAATATATTTCTGTTCCTTTACTTGATTTGGTTTTACTCTTATTTGGTTAATTTGGAGAAGAAACCTTGTGGGTATTTGTGATGGGTAATTTTACCTGTCGCCCTTGAACATCAACTATTTGTATTGGGAAATCTTTGACGAACCACCCCATCTCCACTAGAGCTAATGGCAAATGCCCACCTGTCACTAGACAGCCGTGGCTCAGTAACCGATCAAATTTTGAATACTCATCTGAGGTAACAGTAAGGTAACATATTAGGTAACATGTGGTTACACTTGAGGTAACAGTTGGTTTTATTGTTGTCAACATATGTTTACATTTTTTGGAAACGTTTGGATATATTTCAGATTATTCTATAAGTCGAATTTGTGGTTACAAGTTGAAGCATAAACGATTGCAGTGACCGTATAAGACGACATTTAGGGGTATATAACGGGTATGATAGGCAAATAGAGAGACATCGATTTCATCGTTGTGCACACTATATCTATGTATCTTATCATTTTACATTGACACTATTGAAGCAGACAAGTTTGCATTGACCATATTAGACGACTTCCAAGCGATTATAACGCACACAGAAACTTCAACTTCGGCTTAGTTCACACTGTAACTGTAGAGTCCAGCATCTGACATGCATACAGTTGAAGCAGATACGATGGGAGTGACCGTATAAGACGACTTTGGAGGGTATATAACAAGTACAATAGGCAAATGAAGAAACATCGTCTCCATCGGAGTGCACACTCTATCTCTCTATCCTATCATCTCACATGGATACTATTGAAGCAGACGAGTTTCTGATGCCCATATCAGACGACTCCCAAGTGGGTATGAGGCACACAACTTGCACAACGAGAAACTCCGACTTGGACTATGTTTACACTGTAACTCTGTCGTCAAGCATCTAACATGCATATAGTTGAAGCAGATACAATGACAGTAACCGTACAAGACGACTTTGAAGTGGAAATAACGAGTTCAATAGGCAAATGAAGTTACATCGACTTCATCGGTGTGCACACTCTATCTCTCTATCCTATCATCTCACATGGATACCATCGGAGCAAACAAGTTCGCAATGCCCATATGAGACAAATTCTTAGCGGGTATAATGCACGCAACTTGCAGAACAAGAAACTTCGACTTCGACTATGTTCACACTGTTTCTCTGCAGTCTAGCATATGACATGCATACATTTGATGCAGGAACGATTGCAGTGACCATATGAGACAACTTTGAAGGAATTATAACGCGTACAATAGGCACACTGTGCACAATATATCTCTCTATCTCATCATTCTACATCGACATTGACGTGTATAACGCACACAACAGGCAGAACAAGAAACTTCGACTTCGACTATGTTTACACTGTAACTTCGCATTCTAGCATCTGACATGCCTACAGCTATTGCAGATACGTTCCCACCGACCATATAAGACGACTCCAGAGGACATATAACGAGAACAATAGGTAAGGGGAGATACTTCAACAACATCAGTCTGTAAACTGTATCTCTGTTTTCAAACATCTTACATGGATACCTCTGAAGCATATTTGTTCGCAACGATCATATGAGACGACATCAAAACTGGTATAACGCACACAACAGGCAGTAAAAAATACTTCAACTCCGACTATGTTTACACTGTTACTTCGCATTCTAGCATCTGACGAGCCTACAGTTATTGCAGATTCGATCGCACTGACCATATACGACGAATACGAAGGACATATAACGAAAACAATAGGCAAGTGGAGATACTTCGACAACATCATTCTGCACACTGTTTCTCTGTATTTTATATCCCCACATGGATACCTCTAGAGCAAATTAGTTTGCAACGATCATATGAGACGACATCGAAGCGAGTATAACGCACACAACAGGCAGAACAAGAAACTTCGACTTCGACTATGTTCACTCTGTAACTTCGCATTCTTGCATCCGACATGCCTACAGTTATAGCAGATACTATCGCACCGACCATATAGGACGACTCCGAAGGTCATATAACGAGAACAATAGGCAAGTGGAGATACTTCAACAACATCAGTCTACACAATGTATATCTGTATTCTATCAACTCACATGGATAACTCTGGAGCATATTAGTTCGCAACGATCATATAAGACGACATTGAAGCGGGTATAACACACACAATAGGCAGAACAAGTAACTTCGACTGTGACTATGATTATACTGTAACTTCGCATCTTAGCATCTGACATGCCTACAGTTATAGCAGATACGATCGCACTGACCATATAGGACGACTCCGAAGGACATATAACGAAAACAATAGGCAAGTAAAATAACTTCGACAACATCAGTCTGCACACTGTATCTTTGTATTCTATCATCTCACATGCATACCTCTGGAGCATATCAGTTTGCAACGATTTTATGAGACGACATCAAAACGGGTGTAACGCACACAACACGCAAAAGAAGGAACTTCGACTTCGACTATGTTCACACTGTAACTTTGCATTCCAGCATCTGACATGTCTTCAGTTATAGTGGAAGCGATCGCACTGACCATATGGGACAACTTCGAGAGACATATAACGAGAACAATAGGCGTGTGGAGATATCATGACAACATCAGTCTGCACACTGTTTATCTGTGTTCTATCATCTCACATGTATACCTCTGGAGCATATCAGTTCGCAACGATCATATGAGACGACATCAAAACAGGTATAACGCACAGAACAGGCAGAACAAGAAACTCCGACTCTGACTATGTTCACACTGTAATTGCGCATTCTGTTATCTGACATACCTACAGTTATTGCACTAACCATATAGGACGACTTCGAAGAACATATAACTAAAACAATAGGCAAGTGGAGATACTTCGACAACATCAGTCTGCACACTGTATCTCTGTATTCTATCATCTCACTTGGATACCTCTGAAGCATATTAGTGCGCAACGATCATATAAGACGACTGCGAAGCGAATATAACACAAACAATAGGCAGAACAAGAAACTTCGTCTGAGAATATGTTAACACTGTAACTTCGCATACTAGCATCTGACATGCCCACAGCAATAGCAGATGCGATCGCACTGACCATATGTGACGATTTTGAAGGACATATAACGAGAACAATAGGCAAGTGAAGATACCTCGACAACATCAGTCTGCACACTGTATCTCTGTATTCTATCATCTCACATGGATACCTCTGTAGCATATCGGTTCGCAACGATCATATAAGACGACATCAAAACGGGTATAACGCACACAACAGGCAGGACAAGAAACTTCGACTTCGACTATGTTCACACTGTAACTTTGCATTCTATCATCTGACATGTCTACAGTTATAGTAGGAGCGATCGCACTGACCATATGGGACGACTTTGAGAGACATATAACGAGAACAATAGGCAAGTGAAGATACTCCGACAACATTAGTCTGCACACTGTTCATCTGTATTCTATCATCTCACATGGATACTTCTGGAGCATATCAGTTCGCAACGATCACATGAGACGACATCAAAACGGGTAAAACTCACACAGCAGGCAGAACAAGAAACTTCGACTTCGACAATGTTTACAATGTAACTCTGCATTCTAGCATCTGACATGCCTACAGCTATAGCAGATACGTTCGCATCGACCATTGAAGACGACTTCAGAGGGCATATAACTAGAACAATAGGCAAGTGAAGATACTTCGACAATATCAGTCTGCACACTATTCCTCTGTATTCTATCATCTCACATGGATACCTCTGTAGCATATCGGTTCGCAACGATCATATGGGACGACATCAAAAGGGGTATGACGCACACAACAGGCAGAACAAGAAATTTCGACTTCGACTATGTTCACACTGTAACTTTGCATTCTAGCATCTGACATGTCTACAGTTATAGTAAAAGCGATAGCACTGACCATATGGGACGACTCCGAGAGATATATAACGAGAACAATAGGCAAGTGGAGATACTTCGACAACATCAACCTGCATATAAATCTCTGTATTCTATGATCTCACATGGATACCTCTGAGGCATATTAGTTCGCAACGATCAAATAAGACGACATCAGAGCGGGTAAAATGCACACAACAGGCAGAACAAGAAACTTCGACTGTGACTATGTTTATACTGTAACTACGCATCCTAGCATCTGACATGCCCACAGCTATAGCAGATATGATCGCATTCACCATATGAGACGAATTTGAAGGCTATATAACGGAAACAATCGGCAAGTGAAGATACTTCGACATCAGTCTGCACACTGTATCTCTGTATTCTGACATCTCACATGGATTCCTCTGGAGCATATCAGCTCGCAACGATTATATAAGACGACATCGAAGTGGGTATAACGCACACAACAGGCAGAACAAGAAACTTCGACTTCGACTATGTTCACACTGCTTTTTTGCATTATAGCATCTGACAAACCCACAGTTATAGCAAACACGATTCGATCTGACCATGTAAGACGACTTCGAAGGACATATAACGAGAACATTAGGCAAGTGAAGATACTTCGACAACATCAGTCCTCACACTGTTTTTCTGAATTCTATCATCTCAGATGTGCGCTTTCGTGGTATATAAGTTCGCAACGATCATGATAGAACAGGGCATGACTCACATTACAGGAAGAACAAGCATTTCGACTTCGAATATATTTATACTGTGACTCTGAATTCAAGCATTTGACATTTCAACAGTTGAAGCAGATACGATCGCACTGACCATATAAGACGACTTCGCAGGCCATATAATGAGAACAATAGACAAGTATCGACAGCATCACTCTGCATACCGTATCTCTGTATTCAATCATCTTACATGAATACCTTTGGAGCATTTGAGTTCGCAACGATCATATAAGACATCAAAGTCGGTATGACGCACATAACAGGCAGAAAAAGAATCTTCGACTCCGATTATGCTAACACTGTAACTCTGATTGTAGCATCTGAAATGCCCATTCGAGAAGCATATATAAAAACCTCATTATTTGCGAGTGGAGTACTATTGTAAGATTCCGTATAACAAACACCACACTTCGAAAGTAATCACAAATTTATTGAATAATTGACGATATTTGAATAGAATTATTCACAAAGAAGTCTACAGTTTCAAGCGTGTATCTTGACTGACTCAGCCTTCTGTAATTCCTCCAACCGTCAACGATTCGTCACAAGGTCAGCTGTCGACATCGAGCACTCTACAGGACGTCTTATTCCCGGCAATATCTAACACGGCCAGACTGACAAAATTCCGCTCCCGGAATAACCAAAGCAATTTCACTGACCTGCAACAGGAACGGTAGATGCCTCATCTGAGCTAGGGGCTTCGGACATGGCATCTACCAGTAATAATTAGTAACGCACAATCTCTTTGTACTGCGAAACACAGCAGCTTAGAATTTCTTGGATATATTTTCAAATTTGTCAACGACATATTCAACAACTCAGAAGTTTGTGTGCAAAACTTGTCTACAATAGAAATTACAGTGATATGGCAGCTCAGAGGTTTGTTTATCAAACGTGTCTTCAAATATGCCAACGACATATTTGACACCTCAGAGGTTTGTGAGTCAAACGTATCTCCAATAAAAATTACAGTGATATGGCAGCTCAGAGGTTTGTTTATCAAACGTGTCTTCAAATATGCCAACGACATATTTGACAGCTCAGAGGTTTGTGAGTCAAACGTGTCTCCAATAAAAATTACAGTGATATGGCAGCTCAGAGGTTTGTTTATCAAACGTGTCTTCAAATATGCCAACGACATATTTGACAGCTCAGAGGTTTGTGAGTCAAACGTGTCTCCAATGAAAATTACAGTGATATGGCAGCTCAGAGGTTTGTTTATCAAACATGTCTTCAAATATGTCAACGACATATTTGACAGCTCAGAGGTTTGTGAGTCAAACGTGTCTCCAATGAAAATTACAGTGATATGGCAGCTCAGAGGTTTGTTTATCAAACGTGTCTTCAAATATGTCAACAACATATTTGACAGCTCAGAGGTTTGTGAATCAAACGTGTCTCCAATGAAAACGTCCTAAAATGTCAGCCATAATCGACAATTACATAAAATAAACTCACCGTTAGTTTCTAACAACAAAGACTGGAAATCATCGGGGGTCCAGTCCATCGGCCAAACTCTCAACTGATCGACTGAACATTTCAACAACTTTTTCGCTCCTATCTTTTGTAGGAGATACCTGTCATTTTTAGCAATCGATTTTATCAAATATGGTCCAACGAACTCACAGCTGAATTTCTCTGGACGCTGGCCTCTACTCAAAAGCACAAAGTCACCAATTTTGAATTTCCGGTTACATCTTCGTTTACAGTCATAGTTCTTCTTCTCGTTAATGGCATTTTCTTTCAATCTATTGATAACTTTTATTCGGTCACCAGTTTTGTCATTATTGATTACAGGGAGATTCGACAATATATTTCGAATTTGGGGTGTTTGACTCTCTTTTCCGAAAACGAGTTTGAAGGGTGAAGATCCCGTGGCTTTTTGTACGGTTGTGTTCATAACCAACTGGATTTTCCATAGTCTGTTCGGCCACTCTGACGACCTTTTAGACTCGACTCTCAATAAATTGATTATTGTACGCATGTAGCGTTCTACTTGTCCATTTGCTCGGTGTGTACCAGGAGTTGTCACATGCGTTTCTATTCCAAAATCTTCGATGAATTGTTTGAAATGTTTGGAGGTGAAATTGGTTCCAGCATCATGGATGAGTTTGGAGGGAGTCCCAAAGGTGCTTACAAAATTAGAAAATTGTTGTTTTGTCTCCTCCGCAGTGACATTTGAGAGAGGATATATTGTGCAGAACTTAGAGAACGCGTCAACTACGACGAGAAGATAGCGGTAGTTTTCTTTTGATTTTGGTAGAGGACCAAGACAATCAATGTGAATTGTGTGAAAACATTCTAGAGGCTTTGGGATGGGATGAAGGAAGCCTTGCATTGGACCTGTTCTATTTTTACGAACTGCACAGAGCAAACAATGTTCAACATATTTTTTTACGAAACGCGTCATATTGGGAAACCAGAAATAGAGTTTGAGTGATGCTAATGTCTTTTCCCATCCAACGTGACTTTGGTCATCATGGAATATTTTCAGAAGATTGTACCTATTGTTGGACGGTACGAATAAGAGTTTAACAGTTTCACCATCGCACTTAGTCGTTATGTGGTATAAAACATCTCTTTCGAATACATAAGATTTCTTTACTTTATTATCATTTGACTTGAGTGCGTTGGTGATTTCCTTACATTCTGGATCGTTGGACTGTCCAACGGATAGCCAGTTCTTATAGTTGATAGGGCCAGAATCGATGTCATTGATCTGTTGTATAGGATTTCTGCTCAAGAAATCCACATGTGAAATTTCTGATCCTCGACGGTATTGTATTTCAAAATCAAAATCTTGAAGATACGCCCACCAGCGAGCCGTACGAGGTTTCAAATCTTTTTTATGAGCTGATAACTTTATAGAGTTACAGTCAGTAACTAATCTGAATTTGATACCAAGCAAATATACACGAAAATGTTTGAAGGCATTTACGATAGCTAGAGTTTCCAGTTCATAGGAGTGATACTTAGATTCGTCTAGAGAGGTTTTTCTACTAAAATACTCAACAGGCCTGAAGGACTTCTCATGTTTTTGCATGAGAATAGCACCAAATCCGATACTACTCGCATCGGTATGTAATTCAGTTTCCAGATTAGTGTCAAATATGGACAATATGGGTTGTTGGGTTAAAATGTCAATGACATATTTCCTGGCTTTTTCGCATTCAGGTGTCCAATGGAATGATACACAATTTTTTGTTAAATGAGTTATACATGACATTTTGCTAGAAAAGGCAGGAATGAATTTCCGGAAGTAACTAGCTAAACCGATGAACTGTCTAACTTGTTTGACGTTTGTAGGAACAGGGCTCTTCTCAAGGGCTTCAATTTTACGCTTATCTGGTCGTATTCCATCAGCTGATATTTCACGACCTAAATAAGTGATTGAATTCATGAAAAAATTACATTTAGCTATATTGATGGAAAATCCGGCTTTTTGTAATGCAATAAGAATGGTTTCCAAATACTCAAAGCCCTCCTGTACGGTACTAGATGGTATCAGAATATCATCCAAGTAGACTACAGCTATATTATATTTCAAGTTGCCAAGTGCTAGATTAATTGCTCGCTGAAAAACGGACGGTGCGTTAGCCAAACCAAATGGCACTCTCAAGAACTCGTACTGCCCGTCGGGAGTGACGAAAGCAGTTTTGCTGACAGAGTTTGCAGCAACGGGAATCTGATAAAAGCCGGATGCCATATCTAATGATGTGAAGAACTTCCCTTTTCCCAGTCGATCTGAAAACTCGAAAACTGGTATAACGCACACAACAGGCAGTAAAAAATACTTCAACTCCGACTATGTTTACACTGTTACTTCGCATTCTAGCATCTGACGAGCCTACAGTTATTGCAGATTACATCGCACTGACCATATACGACGAATACGAAGGACATATAACGAAAACAATAGGCAAGTGGAGATACTTCGACAACATCATTCTGCACACTGTTTCTCTGTATTTTATATCCTCACATGGATACCTCTAGAGCAAATTAGTTTGCAACGATCATATGAGACGACATCGAAGCGAGTATAACGCACACAACAGGCAGAACAAGAAACTTCGACTTCGACTATGTTCACTCTGTAACTTCGCATTCTTGCATCCGACATGCCTACAGTTATAGCAGATACTATCGCACCGACCATATAGGACGACTCCGAAGGTCATATAACGAGAACAATGGGCAAGTGGAGATACTTCAACAACATCAGTCTACACAATGTATATCTGTATTCTATCAACTCACATGGATAACTCTGGAGCATATTAGTTCGCAACGATCATATAAGACGACATTGAAGCGGGTATAACACACACAATAGGCAGAACAAGTAACTTCGACTGTGACTATGATTATACTGTAACTTCGCATCTTAGCATCTGACATGCCTACAGTTATAGCAGATACGATCGCACTGACCATATAGGACGACTCCGAAGGACATATAACGAAAACAATAGGCAAGTAAAATAACTTCGACAACATCAGTCTGCACACTGTATCTTTGTATTCTATCATCTCACATGCATACCTCTGGAGCATATCAGTTTGCAACGATTTTATGAGACGACATCAAAACGGGTGTAACGCACACAACACGCAAAAGAAGGAACTTCGACTTCGACTATGTTCACACTGTAACTTTGCATTCCAGCATCTGACATGTCTTCAGTTATAGTGGAAGCGATCGCACTGACCATATGGGACAACTTCGAGAGACATATAACGAGAACAATAGGCGTGTGGAGATATCCCGACAACATCAGTCTGCACACTGTTTATCTGTGTTCTATCATCTCACATGTATACCTCTGGAGCATATCAGTTCGCAACGATCATATGAGACGACATCAAAACAGGTATAACGCACAGAACAGGCAGGACAAGAAACTTCGACTTCGACTATGTTCACACTGTAACTTTGCATTCTATCATCTGACATGTCTACAGTTATAGTAGGAGCGATCGCACTGACCATATGGGACGACTTTGAGAGACATATAACGAGAACAATAGGCAAGTGAAGATACTCCGACAACATCAGTCTGCACACTGTTCATCTGTATTCTATCATCTCACATGGATACTTCTGGAGCATATCAGTTCGCAACGATCACATGAGACGACATCAAAACGGGTAAAACTCACACAGCAGGCAGAACAAGAAACTTCGACTTCGACAATGTTTACAATGTAACTCTGCATTCTAGCATCTGACATGCCTACAGCTATAGCAGATACGTTCGCACCGACCATTGAAGACGACTTCAGAGGGCATATAACTAGAACAATAGGCAAGTGAAGATACTTCGACAATATCAGTCTGCACACTATTCCTCTGTATTCTATCATCTCACATGAATACCTCTGTAGCATATCGGTTCGCAACGATCATATGAGACGACATCAAAGACGACAGTTTTGCTGACAGAGTTTGCAGCAACGGGAATCTGATAAAAGCCGGATGCTATATCTAATGATGTGAAGAACTTCCCTTTTCCCAGTCGATCTAACTGATCATCTATACGTGGCAGAGGATAACGATCCTTCACAGTTATCTTATTCAAGGCCCTATAGTCCACGCATAGTCGGTCAGTTCCATTTTTCTTCTGAACTAATATTATCGGACTGGCAAAAGGTGAGCTACTTTCACGAATAATCCGATTCTTGAGCAGATCCTCTACAATGTGTCTCACTTTAATTCTCTCAGATTCTGACATACGATAAGGATGATAATGAATTGTTTTATTCTCTGAAAGTGTAATTGTCAATTCAGCAGTGTTGACCGTGCTAACGGCTGTGCCAGACGTAATTGTATTTGGAAAACCCGACAATAATGTCAAAAGACGTTCTTTCTCAGGTCCTATGAGGTCAGTAGTGAGACGAATTTGAGGGGTTGAAATATGATTTACTGGAGCGATAGGGGTAATACTTACTCCTTTCTTGCTTTTCATCAAAAATACATTGTAATCGTAAATGTTCTCTCCAATTATTACGTCATAGTCAGGGTTAATGTTAGGCACTATGACAAGCTCCAATTCTAATTTCATTTCAGGAAATTCTGAAAGAGCCTTGGTCTTTTCACAAGCATTGAAAATTGTCCCATCAAACCATCGTAATGGAGTGTAACAAACATATCGTGGGAGATTCAATACACCCACTAATATTTCTGAAATCAAGGAACAGGTGGCCCCTGTATCTATAAGACAGTTCACGCTCCGGCCAGAGATTATTATGTTGGTGACATTAGTATTTTTCAAAGAATACAGGGTATTTATCGTTTTTTCTTCGTTTTGATTTTGTTTATTCTTATTTTGACGTTTGAAACAATTCTCAATGCTATGTCCGGGTTTCCTGCAATATCTACATAACATCGATTCAGTAAGCTTAGCACTTGATGTAGATGGATTACCAATGAAATGTCCACGTTTAGAACGACAATCTCTTGAAATGTGACCAGGCTCATTGCAGGAAAAACAAATTTGTGCTGATTTTGATTCGGGCTCTTTAGAGAAATGTCGTTTTCTAATGGGTATCAGTTTATTTCTCATGCCACCACTTATATCATCAGTATCTTTGACAAAATTTGAAAGTAATGCAATCAAATCACTGACAGACCCATTACAGTTGTATGCGGCTGTTCGCACTACAGGTTCTTTAATTGAAAATGCAATAAGTTCCATTAAATCAGAGTCAGACCAATCTGCACGTAATAATTTCAATTTCTCTAATTTTATACGAGCATATTCAACATAACTATCTGCATGTATACTTTGAAAATTATTAGCGTCATTCATTAATCTCCCTAGAATTTTCTGTTTAGGAAAAACGATTGAAAAATCGTTCTTGAAATTCGCCCAGTTCTCTTCAATAGGTTTCCATGTTGTGAACCATCGTTTGGCATCACCTAATAAAAAAGGACCAACTCTACTTACGGTTTCCCTGTCAGTCCAATTGAATTCAGTTTTATAACCTTCTATTTTTTTTAACCAGGCATCAATATCGGTGTTATCGGGATTGAAGTTGGGCAAGGTCATGGGAACAGTCTGTGATGCACTTGTCACAGGTATTTTTTGATTCTCAGATGAACGACGTTGCAAATCTGCCAAAACTGTTGCAATCGCCGACAATGAATCCTGAAGAGCCATCAGGGGTTGATTCGGTGTAGAACTCGTATTTGCACTATTGTCCTCCATTTCAGAAATTCTGCTCAATTCACTGAATTCACTGCGAAATCCACTTGGCAAAAGGTCGATCCGTCTTCTGATGTTAGATTCCGTATAACAAACACCACACTTTGAAAGTAATCACAAATTTACTGAATAATTGACGATACTTGAATAGAATTATTCACAAAGAAGTCTACAGTTTCAAGCGTGTATCTTGACTGACTCAGCCTTCTGTAATTCCTCCAACCGTCAACGATTCGTCACAAGGTCAGCTGTCGACATCGAGCACTCTACAGGACGTCTTATTCCCGGCAATATCGAACACTATACTTTTTTGATCCACCAAGAACTTCGATTCCAACAATCAAGAGTCGGTGAACCGGCGTGTTCGCCAGAACTTCGAATTTATCAATTTTAATAATAAGTCGGTTATACATATTATAGGTAGACATTGTCAAGTGTTTTTTGGATCAGATATACGCATACAACAGGAAGAACAAGAAACTTCGACTTCGACTATGTTTACACTATGACTCTGAATTCAATCATCTGACATGCCTACAGTTGAAACAGATACGATCGCACTGACCATATAGGACGAATTTGAAGGACATTTAACGAGATTAATAGGCAAGTGGAGAAACTTCGACTACATTAATCTGCACACTGTATCTCTGTATTCTATCATCTCACATGTATACTCTCGGAGCATATCAGTTCGCAACGATCATATAAGATGACATCGAAGCGAGTATAATGCACACAACAGGCAGAACAAGAAACTTCGACTTCGACTTTGTTCACGCTGTGGCTCTGAATTCAAGCATCTGACATGCCTACAGTTGAAACAGATACGATCTCTCTGGCCATATAGAATGAGTTTGAACGACATGAAACGAGATCAATGAGCAAGTGGAGATACTCCGACTACATCAGTCTGTACACTGTATCTCTATATGTAAAGCAATACTATAGTATTACTTCGCTAATTCGGGATATCGCGCGTGCCGCGCCAATTAGATAGGCAAACAAATATTCATCGGATAGACTCGTGACCTTGACAGGTTTTGCAATATACAAAATCAGTTCACTCACAGTTCAATTAGAGAAACGGAATTGTAAACAGTGTAGGATGATTGGAATGTAATAGCTTTTAATGTCGTTTCTTATATTATTACAGGTAAGAATAATAATTGTCAGTATTAGTATTAGATTAGTATATTAGTCTATAAGGGCATTATGAGTATTAATAAAAGCTTATATTATTACAGAAACACAATTTAGTTATTGAAACCAATCATAACCAAGATAAAGATAATCTGCACATTATAAAACGACATTAACAGTAATGGCAGTAAACAAACTCTTGCTCACGATTAAGGTGGCATCAACAATGACAGACAAAAAAACTAATATAGAATGTTTGGTAGAAATTGGAACCCCAGATGGAAAACTGTATAAAGTACCACCAGAATATTACCCATTGAAGGATCATACAGAATTGTTGAAGATCAGTGCGGTAAAAAAAGTGAAAGATATTTTGAGAGTGAGACATGACTCAAGGAAAATCTGGATCAAGGTGACAGAAGAACTGAAGGGAATATATTTAGATGAAAGTGATAATGTAATCATCTATGATTACTATCCAGAAGAGATCATCGAAGAAATGAAGCCGACACCAACAGTGAAGGAGGAAAACAAGTGCCGTAATTTGAAAAAAGTAACAGAAAATTTCGTTCTTGAAAAATGTTCAGGTAAAAATTGTAATGGAAAACAATGGTTAGATACTTTTGTGAATGAATGTGAACGTTTAGTATTAGATGAAGATACAGAAAAGATAGAAGTTTTGAGACTATTTCTAGAAGGTTCAGCTATAGACTGGTACAATTCCATGCTTATAAAGAATTCCTTAAATTCAGATTGGAGCACTTGGGAAAATAGCTTCTGTGATACATATACAAACAAAGGCTGGTCTTCCATCAGGCATGCGATTTTATATAAATACATAAATGGCTCATTACTATATTATGCATTGAAGAAAGAAAGAATTGTACTAGAAATTAATAAGGAAATCAATAATAGTACAATGATAGATCTTATTGCAGTAGGTTTACCAGAAGTTGTAACTGATAAAATTAATAGGCAGAAACTAAATACATCTCAAGATCTTTCTACTGAATTGGGTAGTTTAGAACACTTGTTCAAGAGAAAAACCGGTTACAAAGAGGTTAAAGAAAATCCTGAAAAAAAACAACAAAAATTTCCATGTAAAATTTGTGAAAAAAAAGGTAAAATGAATCGTTTTCATCCAGAATCTTCTTGTTGGTATAAGACAAATGAAAAAGATATGAGAGACAAGAATCAAATAAGAGTTGTAAATAATGCAGAAATAGAAACAGAATTATTTGAAACAAGTCCAAAAAACTAATAACTCCACCATTAATCAAAATTAAATTAATCATTGAAGATACAGTTGAAATTCTTGGTATGTATGATTCAGGGGCCAACATATCATTTATCAATTCAAAATTATTCAACATTAAGAATGAAAAATTGGGGAATATATGGAAAATAAACTTAGGGACGATTAATGGTGCAAAGAAAACTAGAGGAATGATATCCATCAAAATTAAAATATTCAATATCGAGAAGACAATGAATGTTTTTGTAGTAGAAGGAGACGATATTCAATATGAGTTCTTGATCGGATTAGATATCATAAAAGAATTCAAACTTATTCAAGATGAAAATCTAAATATTAGACAGAAAGAAAATGATGAAGTAGAAGAGAGATACAATTTAAACGAGGATTCTATAAATTTCAATGAACATATAGATGAATCAGATTTTAATATTTTTGTAAATCATTTGGACTACCAAGATAAATTTGAAATAGATAGATTAATAGAGAAATATAGGTCAATGTTTGCAAAAGATAAATATGATGTAGGTACAGTAAAAGATTATGAAGCACGGATTGACCTAATGATAGATAAATATTGTAGCAAAAGACCATATAGATGTAATGTGGAAGATAAACCTGAAATAGAAGCACAAATAGGTGAATTACTGAAAAATAATCTAATAGAAGAATCTTATAGTCCCTTTGCTGCACCAGTAACACTGGTATATAAAAGAGAAGAAAACAGAAAAACAAGATTATGCATTGATTTCAGAGATTTAAATAAGATTGTGATACCACAATCTCAACCGTTTCCTTTGATAGAAGATTTAATGATAAAAACTAGAAACTGTAGTTTTTTTTCAACGTTAGACATAAACTCAGCATTTTGGGCAATCCCTTTGAGAAAAGAAGATAGGAAGAAAACAGCATTTGTTACACAAGAAGGCCACTTCCAATGGACTTGTTTACCATTTGGGTTAAAAACATCTCCAGCAATATTTCAAAGGATACTAAGTAATATTATCAGGAAGCATAACCTATCTAACTTTACGATCAACTATATAGACGATATATTGGTTTATTCAAAATCGTTTGATAAACATATAAACCATTTATCCCAATTGTTAGAGGCAATCCAAAAAGAAGGATTCAGATTAAAATTTCAAAAATGCAAATTTGCAGAGAATTCAGTTAGATACCTCGGCCATATTATAAGTAACAACTCTATATGTCCATCAAAAGATAACCTACTGTCTGTAGGTTAATCGAGGAGGTGGTACATTCATTATTCCGAATTTTTTGGGATTTTCTCTCCTCGTTTCTATAAAATAAAAATATGAATATTATTTCAATATACGTGTAGTAAGGACAAATCAGATGATTTGCCCCAAAATGTCACTGCGTTTAAAGAATTTTCCTATCAGAGAGCCTAAAAGAAAAATTCACTAGCTTGTCAGTGACAATTTGTATTGAAAAAATTTTTGGAGAAGGGAAATAAAGGTATATAGAAAAATATCAAATTTTCACTTATCTTTGGACGTTTCGGGACCGGTTCTGCTCCCGTTTTCAACATGAAAAGAGATTATTTCAATAGCGAAGTCGTAAAATGTCTTGAAGCTTTTCAGTTTTCAATGACAATTGGTGACGTTGGCAATCAAATGAGTTACAGGATGTTTTCATTAATTGATCTTGAATTTACCATTTTCATGTTCAGATTTTAGTAGTGAATACCATGTTCTGTCTATATCAACTGAACAAGAAGCAATGCTATTGTCTCCGTTCAGAAGAATGCAAGCAGATTCTTTGATTTTCCTCTTCTGGTTGTTATCTTCTTTTCCAATAATTTTAATATTATTCCACTCTGCCATATGTTGTCCGTCTTCAGTAAGAATATGTTCAGCTAGTTTCGATTTATCGATGTTTCTTTTCTTTATATTGTACTTATGTTCTTTCGTCCTCACTGAAAGAGGTCTCTTGGTTTCACCTGTATAAAACTTTCCACAAACACAAGGTATACTGTAAATACAATTTTTTGACGATTGTTCTTCATTTTTCGGCTTTGTTTGAGTTAGAATTGATCTCATTGTATTTTCAGTTTTGAACACAGTTTTCACTTGAAATTTATCACCAACACGTTTGATTTTTTCAGATATGCCGGGAATGTATGGTATTATATTTGTCGTTATTGATGGTTGATTTTGTTGTGGTTGACCCTGTTTGTTTTCAATTTGATGAATCGTCCTATCGACAAAATTCTTTGGATAAGAATTGAGTTGGAGAACATTTTTAATGTGGTGGACTTCGTTATTGAAAATTTGTTGGTCAGATGATATTGATTTGGCTCTATCATGGAGTGATTTGATTATTCCTTTCTTGATACTTTTCTGATGATTTGATTGAAAGTTCAAGTATCTGTTAGTATGGGTCTTCTTACGATAAACACTCGTTACAAAGATGTTATTTGATTTTTCAATAAGAACATCTAGAAACGGTAATTGATTATTAGATTCAATTTCCAAAGTGAACTTTATTGTAGGTTCGGCATTGTTCACATAATCCAGAAAATTATCTAGCTCCATAACGTTATGAGGCCAAATTATGAAAATATCATCTACATATCGCCACCATGTTTTAGGTTGTTTTTGGTAATTTTTGATGATGTTGTCTTCAAAATTCTCCATGAATATATTGCTTAAAATTGGAGATAATGGCGATCCCATGGCCATTCCAAAGTTTTGTTGATAAAACTCATCACCCAATTGAAAATATGTTGTTTTTAGACACAATTCCAAAAATTCCATTATTCCTTCGATACTTAGATTAGTTCTTTCAGTGAGACTTTCATCGTCTTCTAATTTATGTTTCACTATTTGTAAAGTTTTATCTATTGGAACATTTGTGAATAAACTTACTACATCAAAACTAACAAGAGTATCATTCGTATCAAGAGTGATGTCATTAAGCTTTTCTAAGAAATGAGGAGTATTTCTGATGTAACTCTCACTTTTTCCTGAAATAGGATTGATGATATTCAAAAGAAATCTTGCTAAATTTTGACATGGAGAACCAATTGAACTCACGATTGGTCTTAATGGAACATTTGGTTTGTGTATTTTTGGAAGTCCGTAAAAATGAGGAGGTTTGCTGTGATATGTGGAGATATTCTTTCTTTCCGCGAGTGTCAATTGATTTTCGTGTTTCTTAATAGTGTTACGTATCTTTCTTTCGATATTTGCTGTAGGATCTCTATTCAATTTCGTGTGATTACCATCATTTATAAGTTGTTCAATTTTAGTATTATATTCAATTTTGTCCATGATGACTGTAGCATTTCCTTTATCAGCTGGAAGTATTTTGATTGTGTTATCGTGTTTTAGGTTATTAATTGACTGTTTTTCTATTCTAGTTATGTTTTGTGTGATTTTGTGTTCTTTTTCAATTATAATTTTATTTCTAATTCTATACTCATTGGAAAATTCATCAGGAAGTCTTTGCGCAGTTTGTTCGATTGCTGTAATAAATTCTAATCTTGGAAAATTATTTGGAGTTATTGAAAAATTCATTCCTTTAGATAATATTAACTTCTCAGTATCTGTCAATACTCTCGATGATAGATTCACAACAGTTTTGTTCATGAAATTCTGTTGACGACTTCTGAATTGCAATTCTTTTCGTTGTTTTTCATTAATGAGATTATTGAATTTTCGTATGTGAATCTGTTTGTTCTTAGCATTCTCCTTTGTATAAGAATTATGTACACAAATGAAAATATGTGTTGAGTCATCCTCGTGTAAATCATTATATAAATTATGTTCTAATTGTGATATAATGTTCTTTATTCTTACCTTATTGTATTTGTGGAAACTTATTCTTTCTCTTACCAATGCCTTACTTGCTTTCAGAACTATCCATTCACATCGTCTACTATAAAATGGTGCTTTTAAATGTAACCCTTTTGGTATCACTTCATTATTACGACATTTGCAAAGAAAGGTTAAACTATTTTCCGTGTGAGACAGTTTTATATATAAATCTTCAAGTTTTCTGAACTGATGATTGATGTGAGGCCCATACCTATTTGTTAAATACTGTCTGTAGGTTAATCGAGGAGGTGGTACATTCATTATTCCGAATTTTTTGGGATTTTCTCTCCTCGTTTCTATAAAATAAAAATATGAATATTATTTCAATATACGTGTAGTAAGGACAAATCAGATGATTTGCCCCAAAATGTCACTGCGTTTAAAGAATTTTCCTATCAGAGAGCCTAAAAGAAAAATTCACTAGCTTATCAGTGACAATTTGTATTGAAATAATTTTTGGAGAAGGGAAATAAAGGTATATAGGAAAATATCAAATTTTCACTTATCTTTGGACGTTTCGGGACCGGTTCTGCTCCCGTTTTCAACATGAAAAGAGATTATTTCAATAGCGAAGTCGTAAAATGTCTTGAAGCTTTTCAGTTTTCAATGACAATTGGTGACGTTGGCAATCAATGAGTTACAGGATGTTTTCATTAATTGATCTTGAATTTACCATTTTCATGTTCAGATTTTAGTAGTGAATACCATGTTCTGTCTATATCAACTGAACAAGAAGCAATGCTATTGTCTCCGTTCAGAAGAATGCAAGCAGATTCTTTGATTTTCCTCTTCTGGTTGTTATCTTCTTTTCCAATAATTTTAATATTATTCCACTCTGCCATATGTTGTCCGTCTTCAGTAAGAATATGTTCAGCTAGTTTCGATTTATCGATGTTTCTTTTCTTTATATTGTACTTATGTTCTTTCGTCCTCACTGAAAGAGGTCTCTTGGTTTCACCTGTATAAAACTTTCCACAAACACAAGGTATACTGTGAATACAATTTTTTGACGATCGTTCTTCATTTTTCGGCTTTGTTTGAGTTAGAATTGATCTCATTGTATTTTCAGTTTTGAACACAGTTTTCACTTGAAATTTATCACCAACACGTTTGATTTTTTCAGATATGCCGGGAATGTATGGTATTATATTTGTCGTTATTGATGGTTGATTTTGTTGTGGTTGACCCTGTTTGTTTTCAATTTGATGAATCGTCCTATCGACAAAATTCTTTGGATAAGAATTGAGTTGGAGAACATTTTTAATGTGGTGGACTTCGTTATTGAAAATTTGTTGGTCAGATGGTATTGATTTGGCTCTATCATGGAGTGATTTGATTATTCCTTTCTTAATACTTTTCTGATGATTTGATTGAAAGTTCAAGTATCTGTTAGTATGGGTCTTCTTACGATATGTGAACAATGCCGAACCTACAATAAAGTTCACTTTGGAAATTGAATCTAATAATCAATTACCGTTTCTAGATGTTCTTATTGAAAAATCAAATAACATCTTTGTAACGAGTGTTTATCGTATGAAGACCCATACTAACAGATACTTGAACTTTCAATCAAATCATCAGAAAAGTATTAAGAAAGGAATAATCAAATCACTCCATGATAGAGCCAAATCAATATCATCTGACCAACAAATTTTCAATAACGAAGTCCACCACATTAAAAATGTTCTCCAACTCAATTCTTATCCAAAGAATTTTGTCGATAGGACGATTCATCAAATTGAAAACAAACAGGGTCAACCACAACAAAATCAACCATCAATAACGACAAATATAATACCATACATTCCCGGCATATCTGAAAAAATCAAACGTGTTGGTGATAAATTGCAAGTGAAAACTGTGTTCAAAACTGAAAATACAATGAGATCAATTCTAACTCAAACAAAGCCGAAAAATGAAGAACAATCGTCAAAAAATTGTATTTACAGTATACCTTGTGTTTGTGGAAAGTTTTATACAGGTGAAACCAAGAGACCTCTTTCAGTGAGGACGAAAGAACATAAGTACAATATAAAGAAAAGAAACATCGATAAATCGAAACTAGCTGAAAATATTCTTACTGCAGACGGACAACATATGGCAGAGTGGAATAATATTAAAATTATTGGAAAAGAAGATAACAACCAGAAGAGGAAAATCAAAGAATCTGCTTGCATTCTTCTGAACGGAGACAATAGCATTGCTTCTTGTTCAGTTGATATAGACAGAACATGGTATTCACTACTAAAATCTGAACATGAAAATGGTAAATTCGAGATCAATTAATGAAAACATCCTGTAACTCATTTGATTGCCAACGTCACCAATTGTCATTGAAAACTGAAAAGCTTCAAGACATTTTACGACTTCGCTATTGAAATATTCTCTTTTATGTTGAAAACGGGAGCAGAACCGGTCCCGAAACGTCCAAAGATAAGTGAAAATTTGATATTTTTCTATATACCTTTATTTCCCTTCTCCAAAAATTTTTTCAATACAAATTGTCACTGACAAGCTAGTGAATTTTTCTTTTTGGCTCTCTGATAGGAAAATTCTTTAAACGCAGTGACATTTTGGGGCAAATCATCTGATTTGTCCTTACTACACGTATATTGAAATAATATTCTTATTTTTATTTTATAGAAACGAGGAGAGAAAATCCCAAAAAATTCGGAATAATGAATGTACCACCTCCTCGATTAACCTACAGACAGTATTTAACAAATAGGTATGGGCCTCACATCAATCATCAGTTCAGAAAACTTGAAGATTTATATATAAAACTGTCTCACACGGAAAATAGTTTAACCTTTCTTTGCAAATGTCGTAATAATGAAGTGATACCAAAAGGGTTACATTCAAAAGCACCATTTTATAGTAGACGATGTGAATGGATAGTTCTGAAAGCAAGTAAGGCATTGGTAAGAGAAAGAATAAGTTTCCACAAATACAATAAGGTAAGAATAAAGAACATTATATCACAATTAGAACATAATTTATATAATGATTTACACGAGGATGACTCAACACATATTTTCATTTGTGTACATAATTCTTATACAAAGGAGAATGCTAAGAACAAACAGATTCACATACGAAAATTCAATAATCTCATTAATGAAAAACAACGAAAAGAATTGCAATTCAGAAGTCGTCAACAGAATTTCATGAACAAAACTGTTGTGAATCTATCATCGAGAGTATTGACAGATACTGAGAAGTTAATATTATCTAAAGGAATGAATTTTTCAATAACTCCAAATAATTTTCCAAGATTAGAATTTATTACAGCAATCGAACAAACTGCGCAAAGACTTCCTGATGAATTTTCCAATGAGTATAGAATTAGAAATAAAATCATTATTGAAAAAGAACACAAAATCACACAAAACATAACTAGAATAGAAAAACAGTCAATTAATAACCTAAAACACGATAACACAATCAAAATACTTCCAGCTGATAAAGGAAATGCTACAGTCATCATGGACAAAATTGAATATAATACTAAAATTGAACAACTTATAAATGATGGTAATTACACGAAATTGAATAAAGATCCTACAGCAAATATCGAAAGAAAGATACGTAACACTATTAAGAAACACGAAAATCAATTGACACTCGCGGAAAGAAAGAATATCTCCACATATCACAGCAAACCTCCTCATTTTTACGGACTTCCAAAAATACACAAACCAAATGTTCCATTAAGACCAATCGTGAGTTCAATTGGATCTCCATGTCAAAATTTAGCAAGATTTCTTTTGAATATCATCAATCCTATTTCAGGAAAAAGTGAGAGTTACATCAGAAATACTCCTCATTTCTTAGAAAAGCTTAATGACATCACTCTTGATACAAATGATACTCTTGTTAGTTTTGATGTAGTAAGTTTATTCACAAATGTTCCAATAGATAAAACTTCACAAATAGTGAAACATAAATTAGAAGACGATGAAAGTCTCACTGAAAGAACTAATCTAAGTATCGAAGGAATAATGGAATTTTTGGAATTGTGTCTAAAAACAACATATTTTCAATTGGGTGATGAGTTTTATCAACAGAACTTTGGAATGGCCATGGGATCGCCATTATCTCCAATTTTAAGCAATATATTCATGGAGAATTTTGAAGACAACATCATCAAAAATTACCAAAAACAACCTAAAACATGGTGGCGATATGTAGATGATATTTTCATAATTTGGCCTCATAACGTTATGGAGCTAGAAAATTTTCTGGATTATGTGAACAATGCCGAACCTACAATATAGTTCACTTTGGAAATTGAATCTAATAATCAATTACCGTTTCTAGATGTTCTTATTGAAAAATCAAATAACATCTTTGTAACGAGTGTTTATTGTAAGAAGACCCATACTAACAGATACTTGAACTTTCAATCAAATCATCAGAAAAGTATTAAGAAAGGAATAATCAAATCACTCCATGATAGAGCCAAATCAATATCATCTGACCAACAAATTTTCAATAACGAAGTCCACCACATTAAAAATGTTCTCCAACTCAATTCTTATCCAAAGAATTTTGTCGATAGGACGATTCATCAAATTGAAAACAAACAGGGTCAACCACAACAAAATCAACCATCAATAACGACAAATATAATACCATACATTCCCGGCATATCTGAAAAAATCAAACGTGTTGGTGATAAATTGCAAGTGAAAACTGTGTTCAAAACTGAAAATACAATGAGATCAATTCTAACTCAAACAAAGCCGAAAAATGAAGAACAATCGTCAAAAAATTGTATTTACAGTATACCTTGTGTTTGTGGAAAGTTTTATACAGGTGAAACCAAGAGACCTCTTTCAGTGAGGACGAAAGAACATAAGTACAATATAAATAAAAGAAACATCGATAAATCGAAACCAGCTGAACATATTCTTACTGAAGACGGACAACATATGGCAGAGTGGAATAATATTAAAATTATTGGAAAAGAAGATAACAACCAGAAGAGGAAAATCAAAGAATCTGCTTGCATTCTTCTGAACGGAGACAATAGCATTGCTTCTTGTTCAGTTGATATAGACAGAACATGGTATTCACTACTAAAATCTGAACATGAAAATGGTAAATTCAAGATCAATTAATGAAAACATCCTGTAACTCATTTGATTGCCAACGTCACCAATTGTCATTGAAAACTGAAAAGCTTCAAGACATTTTACGACTTCGCTATTGAAATAATCTCTTTTCATGTTGAAAACGGGAGCAGAACCGGTCCCGAAACGTCCAAAGATAAGTGAAAATTTGATATTTTTCTATATACCTTTATTTCCCTTCTCCAAAAATTTTTTCAATACAAATTGTCACTGACAAGCTAGTAAATTTTTCTTTTAGGCTCTCTGATAGGAAAATTCTTTAAACGCAGTGACATTTTGGGGCAAATCATCTGATTTGTCCTTACTACACGTATATTGAAATAATATTCATATTTTTATTTTATAGAAACGAGGAGAGAAAATCCCAAAAAATTCGGAATAATAAAAGATAACCTGATTGCAATAAAAAACTTTCCAACACCAAAGACCCAAAAGAATGTTAGACAATTCCTGGGAAAAATAAATTTCTATAATAAATACATTCGAAATATAGCTATAACCTTGGATCCACTACATAATTTGTTGAGGAAAGGTCAAAAATTTTTATGGACCGAAGAGTGCCAAGAGTCGTTTGAAAGAATGAAAGAAATGTTATGTTCAAAACCAGTATTGGAAATCTATGATCCAGAATTGCCAATACATATTTATACAGATGCAAGTTTACAAGGTATAGGCGCTATATTAAAACAGGAACAATTAAATGGTGAAGAAAAAACAGTAGCATACTTTTCGAAGAAATTAAACAATAGTCAGAAAAAGAAAAAAGCCATATATCTAGAATGTCTAGCTATAAAGGAAGCAATCAAATATTGGCAATTCTGGCTTATAGGAAAATCATTTATAGTTTTTACAGACCACAAACCATTAGAAAATTTGAACATAAAATCTAGAACAGATGAAGAATTAGGTGACCTCGCGTACTATATTTCACAATACGATCTCACTATAAAATATTCTCCGGGAAAAGACAATCTAGAAGCAGATTCCTTGAGTAGAAATCCTGTACTAGAAGCTCACGAAAATGAAGAAGAACAATTGAAAATTGTTAATTCAATAACCTTGGATGAAATCATTGTAGACCAACAAAATAATGAATATTTACAAAATTTTAAAAATAAAATGATTTTAAGAAATAGAATATACTATAAGAAAGTTAAATCTAAGGAAAAGATTGTGTTATCCGAGAACTTGAGTAAAAAAATTACCAAAGTAATACATGAGGATTATTGCCACATAGGCATAAGACAATTACTGAACAAAATAACACCATTTTACACAGCAAAGAATTTGAGGAAAAACATAAAGGAAACCTGCAAGAACTGTGCAATCTGTATAAAAAAATAAAGCTAGAGGCCAGAATAAATATGGATTGATGTCCCATTTAGGACCGGCAACAGAACCGTTTGGGATAATGTCAATTGATACAATTGGTGGATTTGGGGGATCTAGATCAACAAAGAAATACCTACACCTGTTAGTGGACCATTTTTCAAGGTACACATTCATTTTAACCTCAAAAACGCAAAACGCAAACGATTTTATGAAATTGATAAAAAAAGCTACAGACATGAATGAAATTGGTATGATTTTGTCAGACCAATATCCAGGAATTAATTCGCGGGAATTTAAAAATTTCTTGAATGAGAAAAATATCCCATTAATATTCACTTCAGTCAATACTCCATTTTCTAATGGGCTAAATGAGAGATTGAATCAAACTATAATTAACAAAATGAGATGCAAAATCAATGAGGACGAAAAGATAAAAAAAACCTGGACAACAATAGCACACGAATGCATACAGAAATATAATGAAACTGAACATACGGTCACTGGTTTCACACCAATTTACCTATTTCATGGAACAGATATTACAACCTTGCCAAAAGAACTGAATCAAATCCAAAATAACAATAATTCATATCAAGATCGAAAGCTAGCATTAAAAAATACAAAAAAGTCACACAATTACAATGAAAAACTGTTTGATGAAAATAGAAAAGAAATAATATTTAACAGTGGAGATATGGTATATGTAGAAAACAGAAATTGCTTAAATAGGAAAAAATTAGATGAACTAAGAATAGGTCCTTTTCAAATTATAAAAAAGATCTCGAACTCCATATACCAAATAAACACAGGATATAAAAAAGCAGAGTCCAACCTATATCATATCTCAAAACTCATTCCTGCACCAAAGAGCAATTAATACTTAATTGTAGGCATAAGTTATTAGTATAGAGATCACATAGGTATAAGAAAATTGTGTTATCAACATTTTCGCCAGGAGAGGGAGATGTAAAGCAATACTATAGTATTACTTCGCTAATTCGGGATTTCGCGCGTGCCGCGCCAATTAGATAGGCAAACAAATATTCATCGGAAAGACTCGTGACCTTGACAGGTTTTGCAATATACGAAATCAGTTCACTCACAGTTCAATTAGAGAAACGGAATTGTAAACAGTGTAGGATGATTGGAATGTAATAGCTTTTAATGTCGTTTCTTATATTATTACAGGTAAGAATAATAATTGTCAGTATTAGTATAAGATTAGTATATTAGTCTATAAGGGCATCATGAGTATTAATAAAAGCTTATATTATTACAGAAACACAATTTAGTTATTGAAACCAATCATAACCAAGATAAAGATAATCTGCACATTATATATATTATATCATCTCAAATGGATACATTCGGAGAAAATCAGTTCGCAACGATCATATAAGACGACACCAAAGCGGGTATAACCCACACAACAGGCAGAACAAGAAACTTCGACTTCGACTTTGTTGATACTGTAACTTCGCATTATTGCATAAGACATGCCTACAGTTATAGCAGATACGATAGCACTGACCATATAGGACGACTCCGAAGGACATTTAACGGAAACAATAGGCAAGTGAAGTTATTTCGACAACAACAGTCTGCACACTGTATCTCTGTATTCTATCATCTCACATGGATACCTTTGGAGCATATCAGTTTGCAACGATCATACTAGACGACATCAAAACGGGTATAACGCACACAACAGGCAGATCAAGAAACTTCGACTTCGACTATGTTCACACTGTAACTTTGCATTCTAGCATCTGACATGTCTTCAGTTATAGTAAAAGCGATCGCACTGACCATATGGGACGACTTAAAGAGACATATAACGAGAACAATAGGCAGGTGGAGATACTCCGACAACATCAGTCTGCACACTGTTTATCTGTGTTCTATCATCTAACATGTATACCTCTGGAGCATATCAGTTCGCAACGATCATAAGAGATTACATCAAAACAGGTATAACGCACACAACAGGAAAAACAAGAAACTTCGACTTCGACTATGTTCACACTGAAAGTGCGTTATAGCAGATACGATCGCACTGACCATATAAGACGACTTCGAAGGACATATAACTAAAACAATAGGCAAGTGGAGATACTTCGACAACATCAGTCTGCACACTGTATCTCTGTATTCTATCATCTCACTTGGATACCTCTCGAGCATATTAGTTTGCAAAGATCATATAAGACGACTTCGAAGCGAATATATCACACACAATAGGCAGAACAAGAAACTTCGACTGTGAATATGTTAACACTGTTACTTCGCATACTAGCATCTGACATGCCCACAGCAATAGCAGATGCGATCGCACTGACCATATGTGACGACTTTGATGGACATATAACGAGAACAATAGGCAAGTGAAGATACTTCGACAACATCAGTGTGCACACTGTATCTCTGTATTCTATCATCTCACATGGATACCTCTGTAGCATATCGGTTCGCAACAATCATATAAGACGATATCAAAACGGGTATAACGCACACAACAGGCAGGACAAGAAACTTCGACTTCGACTATGTTCACACTGTAACTTTGCATTCTATCATCTGGCATGTCTACAGTTATGGTAGGAGCGATCGCACTGACCATATGGGACGACTTCGAGAGACATATAACGAGAACAATAGGCAAGTGAAGATACTCCGACAACATCAGTCTGCACACTGTTTATCTGTATTCTATCATCTCACATGGATACCTCTGGAGAATATCAGTTCGCAACGATCACATGAGACGACATCAAAACGGGTATCGCACACAACAGGCAGAACAACAAACTTCGACTTCAACTATGTTTACGATGTAACTTTGCATTCTAGCATCTGACATGCCTACAGCTATAGCAGATACGTTCGCACCGACCATATAAGACGACTTCAGAGGGCATATAACGAGAAGAATAGGCAAGTGAAGATACTTCGACGATATCAGTCTGCACACCTTATCCTATTCTTACATCTCACATGGATTCCTCTGGAGCATATTAGCTTGCAACGATTATAGAAGACGACATCGAAGTAAGTATAACGCACACAACAGGCAGAACTAGAAACTTCGACTTCGACTATGTTTACACTGCATTTTTGCATTTCAGCATCTGACAAGCCTACGATTATAGCAGACACGATTCGAACTGACCATATAAGACGACTCCGAAGGACATATAACGAGAACATTAGGCAAGTGAAGATACTTCGACAACATCAGTCCTCACACTGTTTTTCTGTATTCTATCATCTCAGATGTGTGCTTTTGCTCATATGCTAGTTCGCGACGATCATGATAGAAGAGGGCATACCTCACATAACAGGAAGAACAAGCAATTTCGACTTCGAATATGTTCACACTGTGGCTCTGAATTCAAGCATTCGACATGCCTAAAGTTGAAGCAGATACGATCGCACTCACCATATAAGACGACTTCGCAGGCTGTTACACTTCGTTCATGACGTTACGAAAATACTGCAGAAAACAGAGCTATGCATTATTATTTACCTACTTTTCACTCTCTTTTTCATTGGTTCATAATTGAATTCATCTGTGATGTTTACTGCTGGCTATCGATTGGTATTTCTCTATTCGTTGTTATTGATTCTAACTCAATTTTTGCTGTAAATAAGGAATTATATTGTGATTTTTAGCCTACTAGTTATCGTTATTGCATACCTCTTGGTCAGAATGTTTTGTTTACAAATTTTGGTAGGTAGGTAGTTGGTTCCTGGAATTGTCACACATGACTGATTCAGTCCACAGGTATTTCGCCAAATTTCATCTTGAATTTCGAGTATCATTCTTGTAATTATTGTTGCCGTTATATTTCCAAATAAATATCATTGTCATGTAATTATTGTAATTATTGAAAATGTCACTGTCAGCTTGATGACGTTTAGTCTCTATTGACGGTAATGACACTAATGACGGATGACCACTATTTGCGAACCTCTGCATGCATCTTCTCGAATTTTCAACATTGTCATCATGGAACATTGACCCATAGTTCCCTTGCTATCATCACGAATACAGGCTCTAACGGCTCACAATCAGCACCATATCTCGTTATGATGATTTGGCACTCTGTATCTTCGCCATTATGTACCTGTTTGTTGATTTGGCACTAATTCCTTGTAAGTATGGGCGTTATGGGTTATGTTACATGGTGATAAAGGGTCATCGCACGGGAAGAAGATGATGACGTATTTCGCCCCACTATTCAGGTCTACAATGATCCTCAGTTGCGCATGACCGCGTTTGAATATTTGAAGTTTCAAATCCAAACAATAATAACTGGCAATAATATATTCTGACTCGAAATAAATGGTGATTTAATGATATTCCTTCTTTTCTGATGGTCTCGACACTTCTCTTGAAATTATAGACATAGTTTTCACTACCATGGTGAGGTAGAAATGCCATGTACAGGGTGTTCGCGGGGATATCTCCCGCCTATAATTTTATATCGTCCGGTGATTGATGTGTGTGGGAGTATAGGGGAAGATACACAAAAAAGGGTGATCTTCCGGTGAGATGTGGCAAGGACAGCCCCTTCGATCTTCATAGGCACCATTTTGTCTGCAGCAGTCTACCAGCCTGGTCACAAAAAGTAAGCCGTGAGATCTGTTTCTTGAATAATTTCGAATTTGTCTAACATTCGATTTTCCATTACTTAGTGTTGGGATTAATTAGGAAAAGATCTCAAATTTGGGATATCCATTATCATCGCTGGGATGATGGGATTCCTGTTGCCTCTATAGAGGGATTCTTCGTGGCTGAAATCCACGTGGCCGAGCCGACCTACATCACCACTTCTGGAACCCACACAACATCCAAGGTACTATATATTCTTTTAATCATCAGCTGCTATTTTCTTGTCATTCCTTGTGTTGGTAAAATAACGCACGATTGTCGTCATTCCATCTAGGGTTCCTTTTATCGGGCCAAAGCCTCCTCTCCCGACTGTCGCACTCAAGTTTTGCGCCCCAACAGCTCAGACCTGGGACTGTCTTATAGTCGTCGGCAGTCAACGCTTCGCTGCGTCAATTCGCGTTTTGGGGCCTGCTCGTTTGTGGCTGAAGGGCGACACACCGGAGACACCACCTGACAACGCTGCCTGACTTCACCTGATCCCCCTGTACATCAGAGCCAGATGATACACATCAGGACCTGCTCATAATTTGGTGAGTTCGTTCCATGCACCACCAGGGATAGTATTTTACTTGGGATAAACTACCACCAACCATAATTCATCAGTTTTAAATTTCATTCAACATAATATAATTGCAACATGACATTGATTTAATAGACACTCAGTATAGCTACAAAATATACCCCTGTAAACCAAAAGTGCACTGCGGTAAAATAGGCCTTATTATTTCTTTTGTCTCATTGATACTGATTTACTGAGTTATTTTGTTGATTAATAAGCTATATATTATCATACTGTCTCAGAGAGTTGATTTTGAGCAGTGATTGTATTATTTTACACTGATCTGAAGAGTTGATTTCAGTCAGTCAATTTATATTTCTTGTTGTTGCAATAATTGTACACTGTTCAGGTAATATTACTATTGATACTCAGTTACTTTGGAAGTCTTGAGCCAACTATAGTATCATTTGGAGCACATTATTTGTCATTTCAGAATTTACTTGTGATTAAAAGCATATTCATCCCTATCAAACTTAGTATTTTACTAAGCCTAACGTACCCACCCATTTGTCTCGCTGAACTACCAGTGTCTAGTTTCTACGGTATCAAACTGGGCACTAAAAACACTTTTTCTGTTGTCAATACATTTAAGATTTAAAACACCTATTAAATCCTAGCTAATTCATCAACCAAACTCAGGGGTAAATAAAATTCTATTCCATTTTTCTCACTACTCACCCCCTGAGATTTAAAGGCATAACAGTGGCGCCCAACGTTTATCAGTGGCACAATAGGGTGAATATGTTGGACTTATGAAGTAATAATTGGTGGTAGTGAATTTTTTTTTTGAAAATTTATACTTTCCAATTTGGCTTGAATTTCACATAATTCTGTATATTTTTGAATCTATTTTATACTGTGAATCGCTTTTTTTTTTTCGGAAACATTGAATCGACAGGGTGTTTGGACAAAATTACCATTTATTTTTGGAGTTGATGATCAGGAGAGATTAATAGAAGATTACAATTCAGACAATTTTTCTAATGACCTGTGTATTCTGTATAGACTGTTGAGAACAACCTATCGTCAATTTTTAATTGTACAGGGTATTCAATTTTCAGGTACATTTCTTCTTCACAACTTAAATTTCTATTCGAAAAAAAAAAACAAGGAATATACCAACATCAGCTAATTATTCTTAATGTAATCAAAAAGTTAGTGAAAGGATTTTTTTTTCCTTTTTTTTGAATTTTGAATACTGGTACAGGGTTAGGTCATAAAATAATATAGTCAGTTATACAGTATTTGAAGATAGCATTTGTCAATTTTATTAGATTGTATATTTTACAACAGTGAATTAATTTATACAGGGTCATTCCAAAAATCCATTACACTCACATTTGTTATCATTGATCATTGGATATCAATATACAGGGCGTACACATACAGGTGGTTCACAGTAATAGATCAAACAATTGATAATATATATATATTTTTCTTATTTACTAGAGGTTTACTCTGGTGAACATAAAATTTTCAGGTCGTGTTTGTTGTTGTACAGGGTGGTCAGCGTGCTGGGTGTATCCGTCTAGGTGTTGTCAAATTTTAGGGATTGTTTCCTTGTTCGTTTTTTTTTCTTCTCTGGGAAGGGAGGGGGTATGCAAACTGTCGTTTGCATGTGCAAATATTTTCATTTTCCCTGATAGTTGATTTCCCTATATTTTTTGTCTGATATTTCAAATTGAATTTGACATTTGATCTTGAATTTTTTTTTTGAATTTTTGATTGAGATTATTAACTATTTTTTTTTTGCTTATCGATCATTTTCGATTATTTCATACTTATTACCAGCCTATTTTGACTTCGAATTTATTATTGCCGAGATTTGAGACTGAGAAATTTCAATCGTGTTATTCTATAGTGAGCCAGGCGTGGACTTGAATTTATAACTGATTTCTGGGGTACCGAGAAATTCTAGGATTATCATGGAGATCAATAGACTACGTAGCGATGAGCTAACTTATGAACTTTTGCTTCGCGGTGCATGCCTAGGAAATGGAACAGTTCAGGAAAAAAGGGTGCTGCGTTGCAGGCTGAACAGGAAGGTTCATTACAAACATCCACCATGCAGTTCGATCCTAAAAATGAGCTTTTGATTTGTAATAATAAAGTAACTGAATTATCAGGAGATGTTCATACATTTGATGAGGACAATTTCGAAAATGAATTTAAAAAAATTCAATCGCGGCTCATTCATGTCTCCAAACGTATTGATAAGCTTCCAGCTAGAATACCGGAAGATGAGATAGAAAGATTGAAATTGACCACCGTAGCCAATAATTTGAAACTTGCATTAGATTGTGCATATAGGGCTGCTAGGAGAAAATCATCTAATACTACTTCAGCCAGTAATACTGTTCCCACAAATAATAATACTCCTCCAAATGCCAGTTCCACCAGCCATTCTTTTGTAGATGAACTGATTTCATTTGACGAAGCAGAGGAACATGTCAATAGTTATAGTGAAAAGGCACCTAATGCTAATGGTAATCATGTAAATTTCAATATTCCGGCGGCACAATCTTCCCAGCCTAAATCAACCTTGGATCAAGATATGGAAAAGGACATTGATGTTTCAATTTTGACGAACAAAATTTCAGAAATGATGCGTGACATGAATGTAACTTCCTTACGTCCAGCACAAAATGTTAATGATTTTGGATTAAACCTCCCTAGTAGTCGTTGCGCTACCATAGGCACGACTCAAGTAGATCCCTTTTCACCGGTCAATTTTCATACTACGAATGATAGCAGGAATATTTCTCGTGTAAGTTTCGAGTCTGGTGTACCTCCTCAGCGATTCGTGGATGTGAGTCGTTGGAGACTGAAGTTTAATGGTACTAGTAGTGTCACTGACTTTTTAGAAAAACTAGAGGATATGCGAGTTTCTTGAGGTATTTCCAAAAATCAACTTTTTGATTCAATTCCAGAATTATTAGAAGGAGACGTATCTATTTGGTTCCGTTTTGCGCGCAGTAACATCAGAACATATGATGATTTTGTTTTGGCATTGCGAAATAGCTTTTTACCTCGAAATTACGAAGAGAAAATTTGGGATACTCTTGAGAGAAGGACACAAGGTCCGAATGAAAGTGTGATTATCTATATTTCATATATGGAAAACCTATTCGATAAACTGAATTCTAAACCGAATGAAGAGTATAGGGTTGCTTTCATTAGAGGAAAAATGCTACCATATTTACAAATGGCTTTTGCGGGAAAAGGTGTCTATACTTTAACAACATTAATCTCAATAGGTAGGGAAATCGAAGAGGCCAATCAGAGCGCTCAAGATTATAGAGCACCTTAAGTGAGTCCTAGGTACTCAGTCGAACCTGGACTGGAGTATCAGCGACCCCCTAATTCTCGTGTAGCAGCGGTTGACTTCTCGATAAATCCTAACTACTTTGATTCCCCACAGACCCAAAATAGTCAGCACTATACATCAAATTCTTTTTCACTTCCTAATGCACCTAATACTTTGGAATTAAATTCAGTTTCGCCTTTAGCCATTAATGCTGCTCCTTTACAGCCTACTTTTCCAGATTACGGACAACAACATAATAAATTTACTAATAATCACAGGGATGTTGACGGTAATGCCAGTAATCCTACTTTTTCTGCTGATGTAACCAATAATTTGTTTCCACATAGTTCAGATTTAATGAATTACTCAAACAGTTTCATTCAAGCTGCTTCTATGAATTTTGGGCCTAACCCGACTCAGTCTACTCCGCTCGCTACTAGACCCTCTTCAGGTCCAACCTGTTGGAACTGCGGTCAGTCAGGACATATTAGGAATAGGTGTACACAACCCAAAAAGTTACATTGCTTTAAATGCGGTAGGCCTGAAGTCACAGTAAAAACTTGTCCTAACTGTTCGGGAAACGGGCAACAGAGCCGTTAAGGAGTCGTGTGATGTGCTCTGATAAATTAGTAGTCGACTCATTTCAAAATAGGGATTCTCAAACAATTTTGCCAGTACTCTCGTATATTTTGTCACACTGTGAAGGTGATAATCGACCATATTTATCAGTTGAAATTTTTGAGATTGAATTCAAAGCTTTGTTAGATAGTGGGGCAAATAATACAGTTATGGGAAAAATTGGATGGGATGTGTTAAAAGGTTTAGGTCTCAATTTAAATAAGTCAAATATCACTTCTTGCGTTGTTGCCAATGATCAGAATTGCGTTGTATTAGGCTCCATTTCTGTACCGATAAAATTAGAACATAAAGTTAAGATTTTAGATATTTTGGTTGTTCCTGAGCTAAATCACTCCATCATACTGGGTGTTGACTTTTGGTTGGCAATGAACTTAATTCCTGATTTGAAACGTGGCTGCTGGTCATTTTCGAATCCTTCCTCGTGCATCAATACCATCAGTTCTGTCACTAAAGTAATTCCAAAGGAAGTTTTGAGTGATGAAGAGCAATCACGATTGGATCAACTAGTTAAATCCTACTTTGAACAACAAGGAGATAAATTGGGTTGTACTCCTTTGATTCAACATAAAATCATAACAGATTCAGAGCCGATTAAGCAAAGGGCATATAGAGTATCTCCAATAATGCAAGAACATATTGATAAAGCAGTTAAAGAGATGTTGGGTTTGGATGTAATAGAACCTTCTTCTTCAGCTTGGTCAAGTCCTGTTTTGTTAGTGCCAAAGAAAGGAGGCGAATATCGATTCTGTGTTGACTATCGCCAACTTAATAGAGTTACCAAGAAAGACGCGTACCCACTCCCCTTCATTTCCTCAATTTTAGACAAGTTACGAGGCGCAAAATATTTAAGTTCTGTGGACATTAAATCTGCCTACTGGCAAGTATTGATTGCACCCGAGTCTAAGGACTATACAGCTTTCACTATACCAGGTCGCGGACTTTATTATTTTAAAATAATGTCATTCGGTCTTTGTGATGCGCCAGCCACATTTGAACGTCTAATTGACAAAGTTTTGGGTCCAGAATTAGAACCAAATGTTTTTTATTATTTAGATGATGTGATAATTGTTTCATCTTCATTTGAAGACCACTTGAAAACTCTGAAGGAGGTATTTGAGCGTTTCAAAAAGGCCGGACTAACTGTCGCAGAATCGAAATGTTTCTTCTGTCGCCCTGAGCTACGTTACTTAGGTTATGTTGTAGATAGTCAAGATCTCCATGTCGATCCTGAAAAAGTCTCGTCAATTTTGAACATCCCACCCCCTAAAAATGTCACTGAGGTTCGTCGAGTACTGGGTGTTGCATCGTGGTATAGGAGGTTCATACCAAATTTTTCCACCTTAGTTGCTCCCATGACTGCGCTTCTTTCTAAGAAAAAGAAGTGGTGTTGGTCAGATGACTGTCAAATTTCGTTCCAAGGCATCAAAAACGCATTGGCTTCAGCTCCGGTACTAACCTGTCCTGATTTTAGTCGACCTTTTCAAGTCCAGACTGATGCATCTGCATACGGTATAGGCGGTGTTCTGTCGCAAAATTTTGACGATGGAGAGCATGTTATATGCTATGTCAGTCGATCACTAACTTGCCAGGAACAAAATTACAGCACTGTAGAGCGAGAATGTCTGGCTGTACTGTTTTCGGTGGAGAAGTTGCGACCATATCTTGAGGGGTACGAATTCTCGGTCATCACTGATCATCACAGTTTAGTATGGCTCCATAATCTAAGAGAACCTAAGGGTCGAATAGCACGTTGGTTGTTGCGCCTTCAACAGTTTAATTTCAAGATTTACCATCGTGAAGGTCGTGATAACGTGGTAGCTGATGCATTGTCGCGAGCTGTACCAGAAATCAGTGTTGTCAACGTCTCTGATGTTACTAGTCCATCTTCAGATCCCTGGTATCTCCGAATGGTTCAGCATGTTTCAGATAGCCCATTAAACTATCCACAATGGCGTTCTATCAATGGAAAACTATATAAATATGTTTCCTGTTCGTATCCTGGTCTGAGAGACACGGCGGATTATTGGAAGGAGGTGATACCAAAGGAAGGCCGGAAAAAAGTTATCAGTGACAACCATGACAACTTGGTAGCTTGTCATGCTGGCGTTTTCAAGACATATAAGAGGTTGGAACAACGGTACTTTTGGCCTAAAATGCGAGCGGATGTTGCTGCTTATGTAAAGAGGTGCCAGACTTGTATACGTCATAAGCCAGAATTGAAACGTCCAGCTGGTTTGCTTGGAAAACACCCAGAGCCAACTGTTCCTTGACAAATGATCTCTGTAGATCTTGTTGGACCGTTGCCTCGCACAAAAGAAGGTTACAAGTTCATCTATGTGGTTACTGATGCTTTTAGTAAATTTTCCTTATTTTTCCCTTTGAGATTGGCTACAGCTGCAGCAGTGACTAGAATAACTGAGGAACATATCTTTTTGATATTTAGTTGTCCACAAATTCTGATTTGTGATAATGGGGTACAATTTCAATCTAATCTCTTCAAAAAGTTGTGTCAGGATTATCATGTCCACATCAGATTTACACCATTGTACCATCCACAAGCGAATCCAGTTGAGAGGGTGAATCGAGTTTTAAAGTCTATGCTGTCATGCTATGTGGAGGAAAATCACAGAACATGGGCTGAGTTATTACCAAAGGTTTGCTGTACTATCAGAACTTCAGTTCATGAGGCTACTAGGTTAACACCTTTCTTTATCAATTTTGGACGTGAGCATAAGTCTAGTGGCAATGATTATGATCATCCTCTGGTTGAAGCAGATAGCGTGCCTACCTCAAGAAGAGCTGTGGAGGAATTTAAAAATATCTATGATGATGTCCGAAAACGTCTGGACACTGCACACTCAAAGTCTAAAGTTCGATACAATCTCAGGCGTAGGCCCGTTAGTTTTGCAGTTGGTGAATCAGTTTATGTGAAAAATCACGCACTGTCGGATGCCACGAACCACTTCACAGCAAAGTTTGCACCAAACTTCAATGGACCTTTTGTGATCAAAAAGAAGCTTTCTCCAGTCACCTATGAACTTGAAGACAGCTCTAACAAGTCGAAAGGCACTTGGCACATTCAGGACATCAAGTCTCATCCACCTGATCAGCCATCTGATGATGAGGACGGTCATTCCTGAATTCAATATGAACCCATATCATAGCAGACAGTATTTTCGTTTTATTTGAGATTTACAGGTAAATCTCTTCAGGGTAGAGGGGGAGTGTTACACTTCGTTCATGACGTTACGAAAATACTGCAGAAAACAGAGCTATGCATTATTGTTTACCTACTTTTCACTCTCTTTTTCATTGGTTCATAATTGAATTCATCTGTGATGTTTACTGCTGGCTATCGATTGGTATTTCTCTGTTCGTTGTTATTGATTCTAACTCAATTTTTGCTGTAAATAAGGAATTATATTGTGATTTTCAGCCTACTAGTTATCGTTATTGCATACCTCTTGGTCCGAATGTTTTGTTTACAAATTTTGGTAGGTAGGTAGTTGGTTCCTGGAATTGTCACACATGACTGATTCAGTCCACAGGTATTTCGCCAAATTTCATCTTGAATTTCGAGTATCATTCTTGTAATTATTGTTGCCGTTATATTTCCAAATAAATATCATTGTTATGTAATTATTGTAATTATTGAAAATGTCACTGTCAGCTTGATGACGTTTAGTCTCTATTGACGGTAATGACACTAATGACGGATGACCACTATTTGCGAACCTCTGCATGCATCTTCTCGAATTTTCAACATTGTCATCATGGAACATTGACCCATAGTTCCCTTGCTATCATCACGAATACGGGCTCTAACGGCTCACAATCAGCACCATATCTCGTTATGATGATTTGGCACTCTGTATCTTCGCCATTATGTACCTGTTTGTTGATTTGGCACTAATTCCTTGTGAGTATGGGCGTTATGGGTTATGTTACATGGTGATAAAGGGTCATTGCACGGGAAGAAGATGATGACGTATTTCGCCCCACTATTCAGGTCTACAATGATCCTCAGTTGCGCATGACCGCGTTTGAATATTTGAAGTTTCAAATCCAAACAATAATAACTGGCAATAATATATTCTGACTTGAAATAAATGTTGATTTAATGATATTCCTTCTTTTCTGATGGTCTCGACACCTCTCTTGATATTATCGACATAGTTTTCACTACCATGGTGAGGTAGAAATGCCATGTGTTCGCGGGGATATCTCCCGCCTATAATTTTATATCGTCCGGTGATTGATGTGTGTGGAAGTATAGGGGAAGATACACAAAAAAGGGTGATCTTCCGGTGAGATGTGGCATGGACAGCCCCTTCGATCTTCATAGGCACCATTTTGTCTGCAGCAGTCTACCAGCCTGGTCACAAAAAGTAAGCCGTGAGATCTGTTTCTTGAATAATTTCGAATTTGTCTAACATTCGATTTTCCATTACTTAGTGTTGGGATTAATTAGGAAAAGATCTCAAATTTGGGATATCCATTATCATCGCTGGGATGATGGGATTCCTGTTGCCTCTATAGAGGGATTCTTCGTGGCTGAAATCCACGTGGCCGAGCCGACCTACATCACCACTTCTGGAACCCACACAACATCCAAGGTACTATATATTCTTTTAATCATCAGCTGCTATTTTCTTGTCATTCCTTGTGTTGGTAAAATAACGCACGATTGTCGTCATTCCATCTAGGGTTCCTTTTATCGGGCCAAAGCCTCCTCTCCCGACTGTCGCACTCAAGTTTTGCGCCTCATCAGCTCAGACCTGGGACTGTCTTATAGTCGTCGGCAGTCAACGCTTCGCTGCGTCAATTCGCGTTTTGGGGCCTGCTCGTTTGTGGCTGAAGGGCGACACACCGGAGACACCACCTGGCAACGCTGCCTGACTTCACCTGATCCCCCTGTACATCAGAGCCAGATGATACACATCAGGACCTGCTCATAATTTGGTGAGTTCGTTCCATGCACCACCAGGGATAGTATTTTACTTGGGATGAACTACCACCAACCATAATTCATCAGTTTCAAATTTCATTCAACATAATATAATTGCAACATGACATTGATTTATTAGACACTCAGTATAGCTACAAAATATACCCCTGTAAATCAAAAGTGCACTGCGGTAAAATAGGCCTTATTTTGTTGATTAATAAGCTATATATTATCATACTGTCTCAGAGAGTTGATTTTGAGCAGTGATTGTATTATTTTACACTGATCTGAAGAGTTGATTTCAGTCAGTCAATTTATATTTCTTGTTGTTGCAATAATTGTACACTGTTCAGGTAATATTACTATTGATACTCAGTTACTTTGGAAGTCTTGAGCCAACTATAGTATTATTTGGAGCACATTATTTGTCATTTCAGAATTTACTTGTGATTAAAAGCATATTCATCCCTATCAAACTTAGTATTTTACTAAGCCTAAGGTACCCACCCATTTGTCCCGCTGAACTACCAGTGTCTAGTTTCTACGGTATCAAACTGAGCACTAAAAACACTTTTTCTGTTGTCAATACATTTAAGATTTAAAACACCTAATAAATCTTAGGTAATTCATCAACCAAACTCAGGGGTAAATAAAATTCTATTCCATTTTTCTCACTACTCACCCCCTGAGATTTAAAGGCATAACAAGGCCATATAATGAGAACAATAGACAAGTATCGACAGCATCAATCTGCACACCGTATCTCTGTATTCAATCATCTCACATGGATACCCTTGGAGCATTCAAGTTCGCAACGATCATATAAGACATCAAAGTTGGTATGACGCACACAACAAGGAGAACAAGAATCTTCGACTCCGACTATGTTAACACTGTAACTCTGATTCTAGCATCTGATATGCCTATTCGAGAAGCATATATGAAACCTTATTATTTGCGAGTGGAGTACTATACTTTTTTATATCCACCAAAAACTTCGATTCCAACAATCAAGAGTCGGTAACCGGCGTGTTCGCCAAAACTTCGAATTTATCAATCATAATAATAAGTCGGTTATACATCTTATAGGTAGACATTGTCAAGTGTTTCCTGGATCAGGATAACGCATACAACAGGAAGAACAAGAAACTTCGACTTCGACTATGTTTACACTATGACTCTGAATTCAATCATCTGACATGCCTGAAGTTGAAACACATGCGATCGCACTGACCATATAGGACGAATTTGAATGACATTTAACGAGATTAATAGGCAAGTGGAGATACTACGACTACATTAGTCAGTACACTTTATCTCTGTATTTTATCATCTCACATGGATACTCTCGAAATATATTAGTTCGCAACGATCATATGAGACGACATCGAAGCGAGTATAACGCACACAACAAGCAGAACAGGAAACTTCGACTTCGACTATGTTCACACTGTGGCTCTCAATTCAAGCTTCTGACATGCCTACAGTTGAAACAGATACGATCTCACTGACCATATAGGACGTGTTTGAAGGACATAAAACAAGATTAATAGGCAAGGGAAGATACTTCGACTACATCAGTCTGCACACTGTATCTCTGTATTCTATCATCTCACATGGATACTTTCGGAGCAAATCAGTTCGCAACGATCATATAAGACGACATCGAAGCGGGTATAACCCACACAACAGGCAGAACAAGAAACTTCGACTATGTTCACAATTCAACTCTGCATCCCAGCATCTGACAAGCATACAGTTAAAGCAGGAACGATCGCACCGACCGTAAAAGACGGCTTGGGAGGAAATATACGAGTGCACACTGTATTTCCCTATTTCTTCATCTAACATGGATACTTTGTATGCAGAATGAATCGTGAATATCATATGAGACGACATCGAAGCGAGCGTAACGCACAACAAGAAGAACAAGAAACTTCGACTATGTTCACACTGTAACTATGCATTCTAGCATCTGACATGCCTACAGCTATAGCAGATACGATCGCACTGACCATATAGGACGGCTCCGAAGTACATATAACGAGAACAATAGGCAAGTAGAGATAGTTCGACAACATCAGCCTGCACACTGTTTTCCTGTATTCTATCATCTCACATGGATACTTCTGTAGCATATCGGTTGGCAACGATCATATGAGACGACATCAAAACGGGTATATCGCACACAACAGGCAGAACAAGAAACTTCGACTTCGACTTTGTTTACACTGTAACCTTGCATTCTAGCATCTGACATGTCTTCAGTTATAGTGGTAGCGATCGCACTGACCATATGGGACGACTTCGAGAGACATAACGAGAACAATAGGCAAGTGAAGATACTTCGACAACATCAGCCTGCACACTGTTTATCTGTGTTCTATCATCTCACATGGATACCTCTATAGCATATCAGTTCGCAACGATCATTTGAGACGACATCAAAACAGGTATTATGCACACAACAGGCAGAACAAGAAACTTCGACTCCGACTATGTTTACGATGTAACTTCGCATTCCAGCATCTGACATGCCTACAGCTATAGCAGATACGTTCGCACCGACCATATAAGACGACTCCAGAAGGCATATAACGAGAACAATAGGCAGGTGGAGATTCTTCGACATCATAAACAAACTTAACATCAAAATTGAAAATAAACAAATTCCACTAGTTACGTTTTGCGATCTATCTAAAGCGTTTGACTGCGTTGATCACGCTATTTCATTACAGAAATTAGAATTCTACGGCATAAGAGGGGTTGCGCACAGTTGGTTCGAATCATATCTGTCAGAGCGCGAAATCGTTATCTATATAACACATAATTGTGATTCACAAATGAAACAATATCACTCTAATAACGGAAAGCTCAATATGGTGTTTCCCAGGGATTGATTCTGGGTCCGATATTATTCATAGATGAAAACCCAAAGTCATCTCCACAACTTTTATTCAATGATCATGGATCATATAAGGGATCATGTTTCGGGCTCATATAAGCCCATCATCAGCCAAGAAAATGTAAAGTTCCAGAAAAGGCAGATTTTGACCTATGGTATGATACAATAATATTTTACTTACATGGAAGTGAAAAATGTTGCAATGAGTATAAAATAAGCAATAACTTAGCAAGTTAAGGCCATTGCTCCATGATCTGGAAAAGGAACAGTGAAAATTTCTTTGAAGAAATATCAATATGAGCAAAACTTACTGTTTTCATAATGAAAATGTTTTTTAAAAAATGTTTTAAAAAGTTGAAGGTTAAGGGGTCGGGAAAATATTCAATAAGGGCCCACGGTACCCTTAAATCACCGATAAGTGGTAATTGAACTTGAAAATATCAATCTTTCATAATAAGAAAGATGTGGCTTTGGAAATAACCAAGAAAAGAATCACATGTGCGGAAGCACTGAACAGTAAAATTTTTATGCTGTCAACTGTCAAGTCATCCAGATCATGGAACAACTAGTTGCATAGATAGACAGATTAGGTGATAGGGGGGCAACAACATAGCACAGCACTACGTCAGATTGGCAACAAAACTGAGAACAAGATTGGTACAATCAGAAATCTTACAATCAAAAATCTAGAAAAAAGTGTACATGGCAAATGACAATTATTTAGCAAAATTCAATGAATTGAAAAATTTGTTGCAATCATGTTGAGTTTGTTTATTCAAAGAAGTTACATTATTATCATTCAATGACAAATTTTTCTCATAAGTCTCCAAAAGATTTTATAAACGGCCTTTTTGGCATATGTGTAGGATTTCTAAACTAATGTCAACGTTAAAACTGTGTTTGGAATTGAGAACGTGATCAGAAAAGGAACTACCAGTTTGAAATACACCCAGAGTGGGAAGAAAAGTGGCTTTTTCAATGTATTTAATATGCTCATTCAAACCAGAGTAATCTCTGCACTGGTTCTCCACGAATGAGTTATGCCTTAATACAGATAAAACAAATACTATAACCTTCCATCCAAATAAGGATAAAAACCAAATCACGATCGAAACACACTATAGTGAAATACAGGGGAGAACCACTGTTAAATTTCTCGGAATTCACATAGACGAAAAGTTGGATTGGAAGAATCATATTCATAACCCAAATAAAAAGCTCGGCAGTGCTACTTTCGCAATATTTACCATAAGGAAAAATATCGGTATAGAATCAGCAATAACAGTGTATTACGCTTATTTCTACAGCTTAGTACAAGAGTTTTGGGGACATTCAGTAGATGTCAACAGCACATTTGTAATACAAAAAAGTTCTCTCATGGCCATTTGTGGGATAAAACGGATCGAATCCTGTGGGAGTCATTTTGAAAGACTGAAAATACTCACAATTACAAATTTGTATCTATATCGTTTTTCCTTATTAGCTTTTAATGAGAAACATGAACTAGAACAATTCACGGATGTCCACAATCATGATACACGCAACAAAAACAAGTACATACCACCTCAATTCAGTGAACAGGAAAGTGAACAGGAAAGGTCCCTATATATGTCAACAAAAACATACAACCACCTACCGTCCTCGATACCAGGAATAGTTTCACTGAATATTTTCAACAATAAAGTCAAACAATATTTTCAGACCCACGTTTATTACGAAACCAAACAATTCTTCAATGCCCACATATAAATTGCTTGATTGTTATACTTATAAACTTGTGAATTATTTTGTATATATTCCTTGTTATTCTTATATTCATAAAATATTAACATATACATTTTTAACTCAGTCTTACAATTTCAATATGAAATTTTTTACTTATATGTAAGCTTAGATGCATTTTTTTAATATTGCGAATATGTTCACCATCTCATTTCTTTTCACTATTATCATTACAATTCGGGTAATTGCTTATTATATATGTGTAAAAACAAACTAAAAATGAAATGCTCTTCTCAATAGCTCACACATGAGCTCCAGCATGTTCACTATGTTCACAATTCAACTCTGCATTCCAGCATCTGACAAGCATACAGTTGAAGCAGGAACGATCGCACTGACCGTATAAGACGGCTTGGAGGGAAATATACGGGTGCACACTGTATTCCCCTATTTCATCAACTAACATGGATACTATGGAAGCAGAATAAATCGTGAAGATCATATGAGACGGCATCGAAGCAAGCGTAACGCACAACGAGGAGACCGAAAAACTTCGACTATGTTCACACTGTAACTATGCATTCTAGCATCTGACATGCCTACAGCTATAGCAGATACGATCGCACTGACCATATAGGACGACTCCGAAGTACATATAACGAGAACAATAGGCAAGTGGAGATAGTTCGACAACATCAGTCTGCACACTGTATCCCTGTATTCTATCATCTCACATGAATACCTCTAGAGCATATCAGTTCGTAACGATTATATGAGACGACATCAAATTTTGTATAACGCACACAACATTCAGAACAAGAAACTTCGACTATGTTTACACTGTAACTTCGCATTTGTGCATCTGACATACCTTCAGCTATAGCATATACGTTTGCCATGACCATATAAGACGACTTCAGAGGACATATAACGAGAAAAATAGGCAAGTGAAGATACTTCAACAACATCAGTCTGCACACTGTATCTCTGTATTTTATCATCTCACATGTAAACCTCTGGAGCATAATTGTTCGCAACGATCATATGAGACGACATCGAAGCGGGTAAAACGCACACAACAGGCAGAACGAGAAACTTCGACTGTGACTATGTTTGCACCGTAACTTCGCATCCTAGCTTCTGACATGCCCACAGCTATAGCAGCTACGATCGCACTGACCATATAGGACGACTTCGAAGGACATATAACGAGAAAAATAGGCAAGTGAAGATACTTCGACAACATCAGTCTACACACTTTATCTCTGAATTCTATCATCTCACATTGATACCTCTGGAGCATATCAGTTCACAACGATCATATGAGACGACATCAAAACGGGTATAACGCACACAACCAGCAGAACAAAGAAACTTCGACTCCGACTATATTTACGATGTTTTTTCGCATCCTAGCATCTGACATGCCCACAGTTATAGCAGATTCGATCGCACTGACCATAAAGGACGAATACGAAGGACATATAACGAGAACAATGAACAAGTGAAGATACTTCGACAACATCAGTCTGCACACTGTATCTTTGTATTCTATTATCTCACATAGATACCTATGGAGCAAATCAGTCCGCTACGATCATATGAGACGACATCAAAACGGGTATAACGCACACAACAGGAAGAACGAGACTTCAACTATGTTAACAATGTAACTTTGCATTCTAGCATCTGACATGCCTACAGCTATGGTAGATACGAACGCACTGACCATATGAGATGACTTCAGAGGACATATAATGAGAACAATAAGCAAGTGGAGATACTCCGTTATCATCAGTTTGCACACTGTATCTCTGTATTCTATCATCTCACATAGTTACCTCTGGAGAATATCAATTCGCAAACATGACATCAAAACGGGTATAACGCACACAACAGGCAGAGATGACTTCGAAGGACATATAACGAGAACAATAGGCAAGTGAAGATACTTCGACAACATCAGTCTACACACTTTATCTCTGAATTCTATCATCTCACATTGATACCTCTGGAGCATATCAGTTCACAACGATCATATGAGACGACATCAAAACGGGTATAACGCACACAACCAGCAGAACAAGAAACTTCGACTCCGACTATATTTACGATGTTTTTTCGCATCCTGGCATTTGACATGCCCACAGTTATAGCAGATTCGATCGCACTGACCATAAAGGACGACTACGAAGGACATATAACGAGAACAATGAACAAGTGAAGATACTTCGACAACATCAGTCTGCACACTGTATCTTTGTATTCTATTATCTCACATAGATACCTATGGAGCAAATCAGTCCGCTACGATCATATGAGACGACATCAAAACGGGTATAACGCACACAACAGGAAGAACGAGACTTCAACTATGTTAATAATAATATCTTTGCATTCTAGCATCTGACATGCCTACAGCTATGGTAGATACGAACGCACTGACCATATGAGATGACTTCAGAGGACATATAATGAGAACAATAAGCAAGTGGAGATACTCCGTTATTATCAGTTTGCACACTGTATCTCTGTATTCTATCATCTCACATAGTTACCTCTGGAGAATATCAGTTCGCAACCATGACATCAAAACGGGTATAACGCACACAACAGGCAGAGATGACTTCGAAGGACATATAACGAGAACAATAGGCAAGTGAAGATACTTCGACAACATCAGTCTACACACTGTATCTCTGTATTCTATCATCTCACATGGATACCTCTGGAGCATATCAGTTCGCAACGTTCATTTGAGACGACATCAGAACGGGTATAACGCACACAACAGGCAGAACAAGAAACTTCGACTCCGACTATGTTCACACTGTATTATCGCATCCCAGCTTCTGACATGCCCACAGTTATAGCAGATACGATCGCACTCACCATATAGGATGACTACGAAGGACATATAACGATGTAACGAAGTTACTTTCATTTTGAGACATACGGTATAGTTATCACAAACTGCTGTAAATAGTAAGCTAGAAATTTCGTTATTTTTCGTGAATGATGTTAATATCACACCGGAAGTATTGTTAATAAGATTCGATAACCGTGATTTACTTTTGATTGATTATTAATGTTCTGATTGAATAATTGATAAAGCGTCAGATGAATATAAGATCGATATCCATCCAAGAATACGTATCGCGTGCGCGCCCCACTATTCAAGAGGAGTGGGACCTCGCCTCGCGAGCCGCCGTAGCTCAGAGAGACGAACGGTGAAATCAGTATAGCTCGAGCGCCCAGAGCCTTACACGCGCAGCCAGCAGACCAGCGGGACCTGAAGACGAGCCGAGACCGAAACCAGACGAGGACTACCCACGAAAAGGGGGAAGCCGCCTAGGAGCCAGAGGACTGACTGGGGACTTGAAGATCAGTTCCTTGAGAGTGACCGACCAGCCAGCCACGCCAAAGCAGACCGGACTGACCGACCAGAGAGAAGGAGAGTAAGAGCGTTAGGTGAGGAGAGGCATACTAAGTGGGCATCCCCTGTATGCAGGATATCGTTGTGTACCTAATATAAGATCTCTTTCAGCCGTCATGATCTAAGCGTGATTTATAACCTGGTCATTTGAGGTGCACGATTGATAGCTTGCGTGCACGCATGCTAAGTGGGCATCCCCTGTATGCAGGTCATTTTGTGTATATATTGTGTAACTCATATAAGTTCTCTTTCAGCCGTTATGATCTAAGTGTGATTTATCACCTGGTCATTTGAGGTGCACGATTGAAAGCTTGCGTGCACGCATTCTAAGTGGGCATCCTCTGTATGCAGTACATTTGGTGTAACTCATATAACTTCTCTTTCAGTCGTTATGATCTAAGTGTGATGTATCACCTGATCTGGAGGTGCACGATTGATAGCTTGCGTGCACGCATACTGAGTGGGCATCCCCTGTATGCAGAACATGATTGTGGATATATTGTGTAACTAACTCACGTTCTCTTCCAGCTGCTATGATCTTAGTGTGATTCATCACCTGGTCATTTGAAGTGCACGATTGATAGCTTGCGTGCACGGTTTCTCCTGTATGCTATATGTTGCATGTGTTTTTTATTATAGCATCAATGTAGGGCCACTGAAGCTTGCTGCTAGTTTTGCTTTCAATACTTAGACTGCGCGTTTGATTAGTTTTGTTGCTTTGCATAACCCGCGAGCCTTGCAATTTGAATCCGCTTGAATGCCGTATTTCTCGAGGGGGGTACGAATTATCCCATCCGTGTTTAGTAATATGGATAAGTTTGTAAATAAGTAGTTGAAGAGAATATTGTAAATACATTCAGAATATTTCATTGAGTTTTTTTGTTGTTGTTCACTCAAGGTGCACCTAATAGTTCGGGGAATTAGTCAAGTGAAAGTCCTGTCAATTTGATAGTTAAAATCTCAGACCCCTGGATTGAACTTTCTCCACTGATAGTTGCCCGGTGCAAGTGGACCTACCACTATGAAATAGGTGGCGCGAGAGGTTTAAATAATTGCTAATAGTTGAACCCGCTTTATTGCACCAAAAAGATATCTCAGAGTAGATACCCTTACAAATTTGGCGCTTGAGCAGGGACCGAATTAAACCGAGTTGAACCGAGTTGGACCGAGTTAAACCGAGTTGGACCAAGTTAAACCGAGTTGAACCGAGTCAAACCGAGTTGAACCAGGGTTGAGCTATTCGTGAAGTGAACTTTCATGAGTTGGTTTTCGAAAATCTGAGTATCAAGTGTTGCATTTTTTTCTTGGTTGCTATAATCACTCTGTCTCGGGGCATACGGCAAGCTTAAATCTTGTTACCCTAGCATATATTTAGTCACGGTAGAGAGTGTTTTAGAATAAAATCAAGACCTGTCACTTTGAAAGCTGTCCAGATAAAGACTTTGAGTCATGTGGCACATCAATCTCAAGGTTTTTAGGGACGAAAAACCCGTTTAAAACATTCCCGAGCTGGCACGAACGTTCATTCACGGGATATCCGAGTTCAACCGAAGACCGACCGGAATTATTCAAACTGGGACATCAGCAAAAACGATTGAGGATTCTTGCTCGAGACACTGAAAGAGTCAGACGTGCCGATGAACCGTATATCGTGAACTGCTGGTAGACAGAACATGACGAACGAAGATAATACGAAAGCTCCAGAATCCGCAGAAGGACAGAGTTCACCGCCGAAGAACAAAGAGCCTGTAGATGTCCGGGTGAGCTGGGTATATCACCTGAAGAAAGCTGATATAGACGTAGAACTGTCTTAGTTCGGCCTTGAAGGCACTGGAACCGTGGAAGACAGAAGAAAACGCCTGATAAGGTTCCTGAGGGAAGGTCGAGTGGTAACAGCCGTCGACACCGACTCCTGGGAATGTTCCACTGACCTCAATTTGGACATTTCCAAATCTGAATACCGTACCCCCTCTGAACGTGACCTCACCCGGCACCGTACCGACAGTAACCGTACCGACTATGGCCGTACCAACAACGATGACAGCATCGTCTACATCAATGGCAACTTCGAGTCCAGAACCAATCCGCACCAGAGACTGGAATTTACTATTCGATGGACTAGGAGATCCGGTAGTGTTTCTGGAGAGGCTCGATGAAATCAGACTGTCCCAAAATATACCTGCTTATAGGTTAATAGCAGTATTGTCTGACCTATTCTCAGGGGAAGCCGCCATCTGGTACCGGAATAACCGAACAGCCTGTACGACGTGGGATGCATTCGTGGAATTGTTCCGGATATTCTTCTTCCCAGCTAACTTCCAGATAGACTCGGAAGTAGCTATTGGTAGACGTTTACAAGGACCCAATGAGCCAATACAAGCGTATATTACCGACATCCAGACGCTTGTACGAAGGCATGGAAATATGACACTGGAGCAGGAGCTGATGTGGCTTTGAAGGAATCTGCTACCAGAATACCGACAGCACATAAAAATAAATAACTTTGCCGATATTGTCTCTTTCTCTCGCGCTGTGAAAGAGTTCGAACTCCTCCGTGGGGAGTTACAGGAGATTTATCAGACCTTCGAGAGATCAGTGAGGTACTCTTCAGCTCCCATTGTTCTATCAACAGCTCCACAAGCTCCAACAACTCCTCGACCTGCCCAGCCAGACTGTTGAATCCCAGGATGACGGAGTCGAGAGCAAACCCTGTCCGACCAGTAGGTGACTCCAGAACGGAAGCAAGATCATCTCCCCCTGCCATATGCTGGAGATGTGGACAGACAGAACATATGAGGAATCAGTGCCGATCTACTCCTGGAAAACTTTGCTCCAGATGCGGGAAAGAAGGAGTGATGTCACGTGACTGTCCTTGTCCTAGGTCGGGAAACAAGGAAGGCATTGCCCTGCACCGAGACCTGAGCAGTGCCATTCCACCAATGTCTCGGAAACAATCCGAACCGTCCGACCTGAAGATGTCCGTCCATTTGTTTCTGTGCAATGCCTTGGTGACCGTTTAGATGCACTGTTGGATACCGGAGCATCCCGAACATATATGGGAGATCAAGTGGCTAGAACGTGTCAAGCTATGGGAGTCCCTAAGGAAGCACCGGATGCTTCCATGGCCAGAATGGCTAATGGCCTCCCATCTCAAGTTCCCAGTAAGTATCACTTGGAGTTAGTGATTGGGAATACAACTATTCCCGCCATAGTCGGACATTTGCCTGGCCTGTCATCAGATTTCGTCATAGGCAAGGATATTCTGAAACCGCAGAAATTCTAGCTAGACCTTGCTGATGGAAATATACGAATGGATGTGAAACTGAAAACTGACCCGACACCGTCACCGATTCACCCGATTAATACCGTAGACTGAACCGAGAAGCTTGTACTCACCCCGATGGAGGATAGAGAACTCCAAGCATACCTGGACCAGGAGCTGCCTCAATTTGAGAGCTTCAAGGGAGTAACACCGATACTCAAACATCGTAACAGACCACAAAATCCCAAAATGCAAGAGGTTATCAACACCGAAGTTGATCAGATGTTGAAAGAAGGCGTCATAGAGCCGTCCAATAGCCCGTGGAGCTCACCTGAGGTCATAGTCCGGTAGAAGGATGGCAAACCGAGGTTCTGCATCGACTTCCAGAGAGTGAATGCTGTGACGCACAAGGATGCATACCCATTGCCTTTCATTAATGCAAGTTTGGATAAGTTGCGCAGAGCTTGGTACATTTCGAGCATTGACCTGAAGCAGGGGTATTGGCAAATGGCTTCGACCGATGCTAGTAGACCAATCACAGCTTTCACAGTACCAGGCCGTGGACTGTTTCAATTCCGAGTAATGCCCTTCGGGCTGCATGCAGCACCAGCATCATTTCAGCGTCTGATGGACCGTATCATCGGACCTGAACTGGATCCATATTGATTCGCATATCTGGATGACATCATTGTGCTTGGAGAGACATTCGAGCAACACCTGAGTATCTCACAGGAAGTATTCCGTCGCCTCCGAATTGCCAACCTCCGTCTGAACCCAGAAAAATGTCAGTTTGGCAGAAGATCCCTGAAGTATTTAGGTCATGTGGTTACAGGCGAAGGAATCTCTACCGACCTAGACAAGGTGGAATCAATATTGGAATTTCCACCACCGACCACCGTCCGGCAGCTACGAAGATTCCTTGGAGTTTCATCATGGTACAGACGCTTTGTGCCTGGATTCCCTAATGTGGCTGCACCGTTGAACCGTTTACTGAAGAAGGGATACCGTTGGCAGTGGGGAAATGAACAGGATGAAGCATTCAATCACCTTAAGAAATACTTGACGGAATCACCGGTTCTAGCCTGTCCGGACTTCAATAGACCGTTCATACTACAGACAGATGCAAGTGATCAAGGACTGGGAGCTGTGCTCATCCAGAATGAGGAAGGGCATACTCAGTAACCAAAAAAAATGCCTGGCTATTGTGTGGGGAACAGAGAAGATGCGCCCCTATCTGGAGGGATACCGTTTCACCGTCCTGTCTGATTACCAATCTCTGAAGTGGCTTCACAATATCAAAAGTCCAAGTGGAAGACTAGCCAGATGGAGTATGAACCTTCAACAGTCCGACTTCGAGATCAAGTATTGGAAAGGAGTCCTGAACCGAGTAGCTGATGCTTTGTCCAGACACCCGTCCCCAGCCGAAGAAGACATTGCTGCCGTTGGAGGACTACCTGATTGTTCCTGGTACCTCCGGAAGAAAATCGAAATCCAGAAGGATTCTGCAACCAATCCGGATAACTGTATCAAGGAGGACAGGCTCTACCGTCATTTCTGGAATTCGACAGATTCCTCCGAACCAGAGCTATACGATCCCTGGAAGTTGTGCATACCGAAACCAGCTCGTTCAACCGTCATGAAGGAGAACCACGATGCTCCCACTGCTGGACAGCTCGGGATAGCCAAGATCACAGCCAGGATAGCTAACCGATATTATTGGCCTGGCATGTTCAGAGACATAGCCAAGTATGTTCGGAGCTGTCAATCTTGCCCACAGTACAAGACATCACAGCAGAAGACACCTGGAAGAATGCAACCGTCTGTAAACCGACAACCTTGGGAAACCATCAGTTCCGACCTAGTTGGACCACTGCCTCGCCCAAGCAAAGGAAATAACTACTTAGTGGTATTTCAAGACAGATTCACGAAGTGGATCCAGTGACGTCCCATACGGAAGGCAACAGCAGAAGCAGTGAGCCAAGCTCTGTACGAAGAGATCATCACACGCTTTGGGTAACCGAAGACCGTCATCACCGATAATGGAACCCAGTACACCGGTTCGCTGTTCAGAGACCTGCTGAAAGATTTGAAGATTGGCCACCGTTTGACTCCGCCATATACACCGCAGTCTAATCCTGTGGAAAGGACGAACAAGACAATGAAGAATATTATTTCTCAGTTCTGCGACAAGGACCATCGAAAATAGGACCAGCACATACCTGATCTGGTGTTCGCTTACAACACAGCCCGTCATGACTCCACCAGATATACTCCGGCATTTCTCAACTATGGCAGAGAGTTGGAAATACCAGGGGCTGTGTACCGTCCTGAGGATCTCGTGACCGACGATGTTGATGATAATCCAGATGATACAAGAGACCGAGCTCAAAGACTAGACAAACTCCGGGAAGTCTTCGAGTTTGTTCGAGTCAACCTTTCCCGAGCTTTCACGACACAGAGTCATCACTACATTCTCCGTAGACGAGAATGGAGATGTCATGTGGGAGATCGAGTGATGAAAAGGGAGCATCATCTTTGATCTGCTACAAAGGGGTTTGCCGCTAAATCAGCCACTGAATATTCTGGCCCGTATACCGTTTTAGAAGTTATATCTCTGGTAGTCTATGATCTTAAGAGCAACACTGGTGAGAAGCTACACCATATCCACATGAAGGATTTGAAGCCTGCTCATAACCTGATCGATCAAAATAATAAAGCAGTATCATCTCTTCTAGAAAATGCCGAGGAAAGCAACCGTCCCGAAACCCCACTCGAAGGACATTCGTTCCCTTGTGGCAGATGCGGGGAAGTTCCGTCATTTCCTCTGGTAGCCGTGGCAGATATACCATTACCGCTTGGTCCTCTGCCCAAATCCCAGTACGAGATAACCTTGGCAAGACCGCAAATTTACTCTATCTCCGAGACAGCTCAGCAAAGAGAAACTCCTGAACACCCCATGGACACAGTGGTAGGAAGGCAGAAAACTGCACCGGCCTTCTCGAAGGCAGACTAAAGAGGCAAATTAGCGGAGGCACTACTAGAACATCCTCGAGGGATACCGTGGCCCCCTGCCCTGAAAGCCCGACTATTTGCGCTGGGCGGCTCAGGAGCAGATGCAAACACCCGCCTCCGCCTCAAACTAGCTGCTCCAGATGGCCGAAGCATCCGGGTTACATTACCCCACGAGCCATAACAATTATTGTCATTATTGTTTTTTTCCTTTTCTATGATCTCACGAAATTATGAAGACTGATTAGGTTCATGTTGTTTTGGTTTTATTTTGTTATTTAGTTGGAATAAATGCTGGTTTTGCAAAGTTGAGTTTTCTTTTAGAATATTGCCAAAAAAAAATGCAGAGTCCAGTTTTGAAAATATTCGCCTCTCCAAGACAGCTGGAAGACCTAGCAAGAGAACTGCCAGAAGCCCTCGCTGACTCCACCGATGCAACAGAGGCCGCCACTGAGAAAATAAGGGAAATGCCAACCGCCTCTCCAAGGCCGGAGGTTGACGACAATGCCGTCGCTGGCCCTTCCAACAGAATGGGAAGCACCGACGAGCAATCCGCTCGACAGCCACTGGTCACGCCCCAACAGACTGTTGGGATAGAGGCACTACCGTTCAGCAAGGAAGATGAGGAAGAAGTTCCATCACACTGGGACCCAATGACGAAGGATTATTGGACTCCGGCGGCCAGGGATTTGAGAATCGCTGAGAACCGACTGGCCGAGAAACGTCTGGCGAAAGAACGGGAGCAGGAGGAACGACAGGCCAAGAATCGAGATACCTCAGCCCAGTATATTAGGATCGCGCCTAACCTCTGCTGGCGATGTGGCCGAATCGGGCACCAACGACAGGCGTGTTCGCGATCTTCGGTGATGTTTTGCTCCCGTTGCGGCCTAGGCGGCTTAATGTCCAGGAAATGTCCTTGTACCAGAAAGCAGCAGAAAACCGACACTAAAACCCGAAGCCGTTACAAGCCACGTCAACTTCACGACCGATGCCCCACGTGCGGATGTCCCCATTCGCATCTACATCGCCGCCGCCGGTCACCGGAATGATTGGGAGACCAATCGAGCCAGACACCTAGATTCACCAGGATTACATGAAGAAAAATGATAGGAAGCCAGAATGGAAGTTTGTTTTATGCAATTTCATATATTTAATTTTGTCATTGGGTACTTGCTAGACGATTATATATAGAAGAAAAATAATAATAACTGGTGTTATTTTTTTTAGTAAGTAAGGGGAAGAAGTAACGAAGTTACTCTTATTTTGAGACATACGGTATAGTTATTACAAACTGCTGTAAATAGTAAGCTAGAAATTTCGTTATTTTTCGTGAATGATGTTAATATTACACCAGGAGTATTGTTAATAAGATTCGATGACCGCGATTTACTTTTGATTAATTATAAATGTTCTGATTGAATAATTGATGAAGCGTCAGATGAATATGAGATCGATATCCATCCAAGTATACGTATCGCGTGCGCGCCCAAATTCAAGAGGAGTGGGACCTTGCCTCGCGAGCCGCCGTAGCTCAGAGAGACGAACGGTGAAATCAGTATAGCTCGAGCGCCCAGAGCAATACACGCGCAGCCAGCAGACCAACGGGTACGAAGACGAGCCGACACCGAAACCAGCCGAGGACTACCGACGGAGAGGAGGAAGCCGCCTAGGAGCCAGAGGACTGACTGGGGACTTGGAGATCAGTTTCTTGAGAGCGACCGACCAGCCAGCCACGCCAAAGCAGACCGGACTAACCGACCAGAGAGAAGGAGAGTAGGAGCGTTAGGTGAGGAGAGAGGAGAGGCATACTAGGTGGGTATCCCCTGTATGCAGGATATCGTTGTGTACCTAATATAAGATCTCTTTCAGCCGTCATGATCTAAGCGTGATTTATCACCTGGTCATTTGAGGTGCACGATTGAAAGCTTGCGTGCACGCATGCTAAGCAGGCATCCCCTGTATGCAGTACATTTTGTGTATATATTGTGTAACTCATATAAGTTCTCTTTCAGTCGTTATGATTTAAGTGTGATTTATCACCTGGTCATTTGAGGTGCACGATTGATAGCTTGCGTGCACGCATTCTAAGTGGGCATCCCCTGTTTGCAATACATTTTTTTTTTATCGCTTGGAGCGCACGAGAGGGAATCCCTATAATGTTCAAAGAACATCGTGCGTTCCTAGGGAGGATAGGGATAGGAGGTAGGTATTGGAATTTTTTTTGAACTTCTGGAGATTATATGTTGTTGGGAATACTTCCTCAGGCAATGAATTCCAGAGCCCAGCCGTTCTATGGATGAAGGAGTTTTGATAAAGTGCTGTTCGGCATCTTTCGAGGTTGACAACGAAGGGATGTGCTGACTGGGCTTGTCTAGCTCGTCTGACTGGTATTGCTAGTGAAGGGATGATAGCAGAGATTTCCGAAGAACATTTCCCGTGGAAGTATCGATAGAAAAGTGAAAGGTCGCCGACCTTTCTACGGTGTTCCAATGATGTCAAAGAGCGAGTGAGTGTGGCGTCACCCACCAGGCAGATGGCTCTTCTCTGGATGGAATCTAAGAGCATCAGCGTATGTTTCGGTGCTGAACCCCATATGTGGGAACAGTATTCTAGAACAGGCCGTATCTGCGCTTTGTAGATCATGAGGAGCTGTTGAGGTGTAAAGTAGCATTTCGCACGGAACAAGAATCCGAGTTTTTGTGAAGCAGCTTTTGCGATGGATCTGACATGATTATCCCATGAAAGAGTGTTGCTGATGAAAATACTGAGCATAGATATGGTGGGCTTGGTGGGGATGGTGGTGCCAGACATTACAATGTCGGGCATACTGAGATTTGCCTTTCTAGAGAAAATACAGGCTTGAGTTTTGGTAGCGTTGAATTCAACTAGGTTGTTGGTTCCCCAGGCTGTGATTTCAGCAAGGTCTTCATTGACAGCATTGACCTGCCTGTGCCGTGTGTTCTTAGTTTCCTGGGAAGAAATAGGAATTCTGGAAGAGAACGCTGTATGTAGGGTACTATCATCTGCAAAGCTGTGGATGGGGCAAGTTGTTACTCCCAACAGATCATTGATATGAAGAAGGAATAATGTTGGTGCCAAAATTGATCCATGTGGAACGCCGGAATTGATGCCAATTGTATCAGACGATACACCGTCCACCACCACATGAAGCGATCTCCCTGAAAGAAAACTCGATAAGAGATGGCATAGCTGAGGTGGTAAGCCGTATGATGGTAGTTTGTGGAGGAGTCCTTCGTGCCAAACACGGTCAAATGCTTTCGATATGTCCAAAGCGACAGCTAGAGATTCCCCGTGTTTTTCTAATGAAGCTTGCCATGAATGGGTGACGTAGGCAAGTAGATCTCCAGTAGATCTTCGGTGGCGAAAGCCGTATTGTCTATCATTGATGATTCCCGAGCTCTCCAGATATTTGATGAGCTCAATGTTGATGGCTTTCTCCATAACTTTGGAGATTACTGATAACAGGGCGATAGGCCTGTAGTTGTTGGGCAGGTTCTTGTTCCCTTTTTTGGGGATTGGTTGGACTCTAGCTGTCTTCCAGCATGATGGAAAAATACCCGACCTGTACGAGACGGTAAACAACTTGCAGAGAATCGGTGTTTATTCTGGTGCACATTTTTTGAGGATAATGGGTGGAATTCCATCAGGACCGTTAGCCTTATTCGTTTTGAGACCAAGCAAAATTCGTCTGATAGTGCGTTGACGGAAGACGATTTCGGGCATTCGACTCTCAACGGGTGGAATGTCTGGCGGCACTTTTCTTTGGGAATTTAATGTAGAGTTTGCTGCGAAAATCTTTGCAAAAATATGTGCTTTCTCCTGCGATGTTGTTGCTAATGTGCCGTCGGATTTGGACAGTGGTGGAAATGAGCTGTTAGTGAAATTTCTTCCGACCGCTTTAGCGAGGGACCAAAACGAACGGGAGCCATTGGGACAATCTATGAGTTTCGATCTTATCTTGGCATTGTATGTTTCTTTCGAAGCATCTTTTGTTTGGCTGCAGTTATTTCTGGCATCAACGTATTCTGCTCTAGTCGCGAGGTTAGAGTTTTTGCGCCAGCGATGGTAGGCTGTTTGTTTCAAGGCAACAGTTCTAGAACAGTTTTTGTTGAACCAGGGTTCCGATGGTGATGATCTTTTTGAAGAATGGGGTATGTATGTGTCCATTCCGAGCATGATGATCTCGGATATTTCCGCAGCACACTGTGAAGGGTCCTCAGAGTCAAAGCATACTCTATGCCAAGGAAACTCGGAGAAAAACATGCGGAGACCGTCCCAATCTTCTGAATTGTAATGCCATATACGACGTGGGGGTGCCGAATCAGTTGATGGAATGAAAAATGGGCAGGTTGTGGAGATGAGTGTGTGGTCAGAATCGCCAAGTGGAGCTCGTACATCTATGGTGTAGGGTTCTGAATTATTAGTGAGGAATAAGTCAAGTATGTTAGCTGAATGGTTATTGGCATCGGGAATTCGTGTGGGTTCTTTGATAAGCTGCTCTAAGCCGTGAGTGATGGCGAAAGCTTCGGCTTGTCGCCCAGCTTCATCCGTTCTGTTAGAGTGTACGAGCCAAGCAGTGTTGTGTACATTAAAATCGCCCATGATGATGATTTCTGCTGCTGAATGGTTCTGTTGAATTTGGTCAAGCTTCAGAGACAAGAATTCGAAGAGCTCTTCATAGGATGGATCATTTGGTGATAAGTAGAGACAACAAAGGTATTTGGTCTGTTTCTGGCTATCGAGCTTGAACCACATGACATCAAACTTATTTGGTTCCAAAGTTTTTTCTCGTTGACATGAGAGATTCGTTTTAGAGTAGAGGCAGAGACCTCCCTTGAATCTGAAACGTGTGTGGAGTTCGTACCCAGGACAGAGCAGATAGGTCGTATTGGTGGATGAATTGACCTGTGTCTCAGTAAGAGCCAATATGTCTGGCTTTTCAATTTGAAGGTGTCGATGGACTTCGTTGATGTTCTTACTTAGACCTCGGATGTTACATAGGTCTATCTTGAGGACTTTTTCAGTCGATGGTGAACCCTTTCTAGCACCTCTCGCCCGGAAATCCGAATGGAGAGGTACCTATTTTACTTCCGGATAATTTTACTTGAGGAGAACTCATCATCGCTTATTCTGTATAGAGAAGGGAGGTTGGCGTGGAAGGAAAAGGAAATTGGGCTGAGTTGGGTTGGCCAGAACATCAACCAGCTACTGAAACACGGGTGTAACTCATATAACTTCTCTTCCAGCCGTTATGATCTGAGTGTGATTTATCACCTGATCTGGGGGTGCACGATTGATAGCTTGCGTGCACGCATACTAAGTGGGCATCCCCTGTATGCAGCAACATGATTGTGGATATATTGTGTAACTTACTCACGTTCTCTTCCAGCCCCTATGATCTAAGTGTGATTCATCACCTGGTCATTTGAAATTCACGATTGATAGCTTGCGTGCACGGTAAACCCTGTATGCTATATGTTGCATGTGTTTATTATTATAGCATTAATGTAGAGCCACTGGAGCTTGCTGCTTGATTTGCTTTAATTACTTAGACTGCGCGTTTGATTAGTTTTGTTGCTTTGCATAACCCGTGAGCTTGCAATTTGAATCCGCTTGAATGCCGTATGTCTCGAGGGGGGTATGAATTATCCCATTCGTGTTTAGTAATATGGATAAGTTTGTAAATGAGTAGTTGAAGAGAATATTGTAAATACATTCAGAATATTAAGTGAGTGAAGAGAATATTGTAAATACACTGAGAATATATAGTTGTTAATATTTCATTGATTTTTTTTTGTTGTTCACTCAAGGTGCAACTAATAGTTCGGGGAATAAGTTAAGTCAAAGTCCTGTCAATTTGATAGTTGAAATCTCAGACCCCTGGATTGAACTTTCTCCACTGATAGTTGCCCGGTGCAAGTGAACCTACCACTATAAAATTGGTAGCGCCCGAGTTGTGAATAATTGCTAATAATTGAAACCGCTTTATTGCACCAAAAAGATATCTCAGAGTAGATACCCTTACAACGAGAACAATAGGCAAGTGAAGAAACTTCGACAACATCAGTCTGCACACTGTATCTCTGTATTCTATTATCTCACATAGATACCTCTGAAGCATATCAGTTCGCAACGATCATATGAGACGACATCAAAACGGGTATTACGCACACAACAGGCAGAACAAGACTCCAACTATGTTTTTACTGTAACTTTGCATTCTGGCATCTGACATGCCTACTGCTATAGTAGATACGATCGCATTGACCATATGAAATGACTTCGAAGGGCATATAATGAGAACAATAAGCAAGTGAAGATACTTCGTTATCATCAGTCTGAACACTGTATCTCTGTATCCTATTATCTCACATAGTTACTTCTGGAGCATATCAGTTCGCAACGATCATATGAGACGACATCAGAACGATTATGACGCACACAACAGGCAGAACAAGAAACTTCGACTTCGACTATGTTCACACTGTAACTTTGCATTCTAGCACCTGACATGCCTACAGTTATAGCAGATACTATCGCACTGATTATATGGGGCGACTTTGATGGACATATAACGAGAACAATAGCTAAATGAAGATATTTCGACAACATCAGTCTGCACACTGTATCTCCGTATTCAATCATCTCACATGGATACCTCTGGAGCATAACAGTTCGCAACGATTATATAAGACGACTTCGACGACTGTGACTATGTTTACACTGTAACTTTGCATTCTAGCATCTGACATGCCTACTGTTATAGCAGATACGATCGCATTGACCATATAAGACGACTTTGAAGGACAAATAACGAGAACAATAAGCAAGTGAAGATACTTCGACAACATAAGTCTGCACACTAAATCTCTGTATTCCATCATCTCACATGGATACCTCTGGAGTATATTAGTTCGCAGCGAGCATATAGGACGACATCGAAGCGGGTATAACGCACACAACAGGCTGAAGAAGAAACTTCGACTTCGACTATGTTTACACTGTAACTTCGCATTCTAGCATCTGAGATGCCTACAGTTATAGCAGATTCGATCGCACTGACCATATAGGACGAATCCGAAGGACCTATTACGAGAACAATAGGCAAGTGAAGTTACTTCGACAACATCAGTCTGCACACTGTATCTCTGTATTCTATCATCTCACATGGATACCTCTGGAGCATATCAGCTCGCAACGATTATATAAGACGACATCGAAGCGGGTATAACGCACACAACAGGCAAAACAAGAAACTTTGATTTCGACTATATTTACACTGTATTTTTGCATTATAGCATCTGACAAGCCTACAGTTATAGCAGATACGATCGCACCGACCATATAGGACGACTTCGAAGGACATGTAACGAGAACAATAGCTAGATGAAGATACTTCGACAACATTAGTCTGCACACTGTATCTCTGTATTCTATCATCTCACATGGATACCTCAGGAGCATATTAGTTGGCAACGATCATATTAGACGACATCGAAGCGGGTATAAAACACACAACAGGCAGAACAAGAAACTTCGACTGTGACTTTGTTTGCACTGTAACTTCGCATCCTAGCATCTGACATGCCAACAGCAATAGCAGATACGATCGCACTGACCATATGAGACGACTTCGAAGGACATATAATGAGAACAATAGGCGAGTGAAGATATTCCGACAACATCAGTCTGCACACTGCACACTGCACACTGTATCTCGGTATTCTATCATCTGACATGGATACCTCTGGAGCATATTAGTTCGCAACGATCATATAAGACGACATCGAAGCGGGTATAACGCACCCGACAGGCAGGACAAGAAACTTCGACTGTGTGTACTGTAATTTCGCATCCTAGCATCTGACATGCCCACAGCTAAAGCAGATACGATCACATTGACCATTTGAGACGACTTTGAACGACATATAACGAGAACAATAGGCAAGTGAAGATACTTCGACAACATCAGTCTGCTCACTGTATCTCTGTATTCTATCATCTCACATGAAAACCTCTGGAGCATATCAGTTCGCAACGATCATATGAGAGGACATCAAAACTGGAATAACGCACACAACAGGAAGAACAAAACACTTCCACTTCGAAAATGTCCACACTGTAACTCCGCATTCTAGCATCTGACATGCCTACAGTTGAAGCAGATTCGATCGCACTGACAATATGGGACGAATCCAAAGGACCTATAACGAGAACAATAGGCAAGTGAAGTGACTTCGACAACATCAGTCTACACACTGTATCTATTCTATCATCTCACATGGATACCTCTGAAGCATATCAGTTCGCAACGATCATATGAGACGACATCAAAACGGGTATAACGCACACAACAGGCAGAACAAGAAACTTCGACTCCGACTATGTTCACACTGTAACTTCTCATTTTTGCATCTGACATGCCTACAGGTATAGCAGATAAGATCGCACTGACATATAACGAAAACAATAGGCAAGTGGAGATACTTCGACAACATCAGTCTGCACACTGTTTATCTGTGTTCTATCATCACACATGGATACCTCTATAGCATATCAGTTCGCAACGATCATATGAGACGACATCAAAACAGGTATAACGCACACAACAGGCAGAACAAGAAACTTCGACTTCGACTATGTTTACAATGTAACTTCGCATTCCAGCATCTGACATGCCTACAGCTATAGCAGATACGTTCTCACCGACCATATAAGACGACTCCAGAGGGCATATAACGAGAACAATAGGCAAGTGAAGATTCTTCGACATCATAAACAAACTTAACATCAAAATTGAAAATAAACAAATTCCACTAGTTACGTTTTGCGATCTATCTAAAGCGTTTGACTGCGTTGATCACGCTATTTTATTACAGAAATTAGAATTCTACGGCAAAAGAGGGATTGCGCACAGTTGGTTCGAATCATATTTGTCAGAGCGCGAAATCGGTATCCGTATAACACAGAATTGTAATTCACAAATAGAACAATATCACTCTGATAACGGAAAGCTTCAATATGGGTTTTCCCAGGGATCGATTCTGGGTCCGATATTATTCTTGATATACATCAATGACTTAGTGGCTAATTTTCCGTCTCTAGAATTTTTTTCATTTGCGGACGATACGGGTGTAACAGACTCAGGCGATATCCTTGAAGATTTGTCGGTGTCGTCATCCGAGCAACTTTCAGAAATAATGCACTGGTTCTCCACGAATAAGTTATGCCTTAATACAGATAAAACGAATACTATAACCTTCCATCCAAATAAGGATACAAACCAAATCACGATTGAAACACCCTATGGTGAAATACAGGGGAGAACCACTGTAAAATTTCTCGGAATTCACATAGACAAAAAGTTGGATTGGAAGAATCATATTCATAACCTAAACAAAAAGCTCTGCAGTGATACTTCCGCAATATTTATCATAAGAAAAAATATCGGTATAGAATCAGCAATAACAGTATATTACGATTATTTCTACAGCTTAGTACAATATGGTATACAGTTCTGGGGACATTCAGTAGATGTCAACAGCACATTTGTAATACAAAAAAGAGCTCTCAGGGCCATTTGTGGGATAAAACGGATCGAATCCTGTAGGAGTTATTTTGAAAGACTGAAAATACTCACAATTACAAATTTTTATCTATATCGTCTTTCCATATTAGCTTCCAAAGAGAAACATGAACTAGAACAATTCACGGATGTCCACAACCATGATACACGCAACAAGAACAAGTACATACTACCTCAATTCAATTATACAGTGAACAGGAAAGGTCCTTTATATATGGCAACAAAAACATTCAACCACCTACCGTCCTCAATAACAGAAATAGTTTCACTAAATATTTTCAACAATAAAGTCAAACAATATTATCAGACTCACGTTTATTACGATACCAAACAATTCTTCAATGCCCACATATAGATCGCTTGATTGTTATACTCATAAACTTGTGAATTATTTTGTATATATATATTTCTTTTGATTCTTATATTCATACAATATTAACATATACATTTTTAACTCATTCTTACAATATCAATATGAAATTTTTTACTTATATGTAAGCTTAGATGCATTTTTTTAATATTGCGAGTATGTTCACCATCTTATTTCATTTTATTATTATCATTACAATTTGTGTAATTGCTTATTATATTTGTGTAAAAACAAACTAAAAATGAACTGCTCTTCTCAATAGCTCACACATGAGCTTCAGCATGCATGAAAATCTTCCATTGAAAAAAATTAATTATAGTTGTATGTAATATGTGTGTATTCGAGAAATAAATTATATTCTATTCTATTCTATTTCATCAGTCTGCACATCGTATCTCTGTATTTCAACATCCCACATGGATACCTCTTGAGCATATTAGCTCGCGACGATTATATAAGACGACATCGAAGCGGGTATTACGCAAACAACAGGCAGAACAAGAATCTTCGACTTCGACTTTGTTTACACTGTATTTTTGCATTATAGCTTCTGACAAGCCTACAGTTATAGCAGACACGATTCGAACTGACCATATAAGACGACTTCGAAGGACATATAACGAGAACATCAGGCAAGCGAAGATACTTCGACAACATCAGTCTTCACACTGTATTTCTGTATTCTATCATCTCACATGTGTGCCTTTGGAGCATATGAGTTCGCAACGATCATGATAGAAGGGGGCATAATTCACATAACACGAGGAACAAGCAATTTCGTCTCCGACTATGTTCACACTGTGGCTCTGAATTCAAGCATTCGACTAGCCTACAGTTGAAGCAGATACGATCGCACTGACCATATAAGATGACTTCGCAATACATATAATGAGAACAATAGACAAATGAAGATAGTTTGACAGCATCACATCTCACATGAATACCTTTGAAGCATTTGAGTTCGCAACGATCATATAAGACATCTAAGTTGGTAAGACGCACACAACAGGCAGAACAAGAATCTCCGTCTTCGACTATGTTTACACTGTAATTCTGATTCTAGCATCTGAAATGCCTATTCGGGAAGAATATTTTATATGAAACCTCATTATCAGCGAGAGGAGTACTATACTTTTTTATATCCACCAAAAACTCCGATTCCAACAATCAAGAGTCGGTAAACCGGCGTGTTCGCCAAAACTTCGAATTTATCAATCTCAATAATAAGTGTTATACATCTTATAGGTAGACATTGTCAATTGTTTCCTTGATCAGAATAACGCATACAACGAGAAGAACAAGGAACTTCGACTATGTTCACACTGTGGCTCTGAATTCAATCATCTGACATGCCTACAGTTGAAACAGAAACGATCGCAATGACCATATAGGACGAATTTCAAGAACATTTAACGATATTGATAGGCAAGTGGAGATACTTTGACTACATTAGTCTGCACACTGTATCTCTGTATACGGGTGCACACTGTATTCCTCTATTCCATCATCTAACATGGATACTATGGAAGCATAATAAATCGTGAAGTTCATATGAGACGGCATCGAAGCGAGCGTAACGCACAACAAGGAGACCAAGAAACTTCGACTATGTTCACACTGTAACTATGCAAGTCAATATGAGGTAATTTTGGTCTAACTCTAGAATTAGTTATGAATAAATTATGTATTAATGATAATTATGAAATTTTGGCTGATATCGATTCATCTTATTATTTTGAGTGATTCGGATGGGTTAGGTGGAGATAATGAGAAATTGTCATAAGAATATGTCCAGAAAAAAACGATAAAGTTTATAAAAATGTGAAAAGGGTGTTGAAAATTCGAAAATGGGTTGATGATATAGGCTCATCAGATGTATTCCAAGCTGCAGTTTACTGTGCACAAAGATGAGCATGAGTTGACCCAAGCAAAATATGGTGCGCACACGATATCAACCGAAAACAAGCGAATGTCGAAATTTCGATCTTCAATATGTATTAAAGTCTCGAGAGGAAACCGATTTTTTGGTATTGCGCATGATATCACCCACCAGAACTAAAGTGCGCATGCATTATCTCGTGAATGCGAAGGCCAATCAGCGATATGACACCACCAATGTGAAGGTCTCTGAAAGATAACCGAAGGGTACCCTCTGACAAGGAGTATCCTGTAAAAAATCGAGTGGACAGGCCTGAGACAAGCCTGAGGCCGAAATAGACCATACTTGGTCGTTTTTGGTTGCGCAAAAGTAAAAAATATGCGCAGTAAATTGGTTAATATATATTATTGAGTATATATGACGAATCCATGATCAAAATTACGATATGTTTTTTTTTCCTCTGATTAACGCATGTGCAAGTATTGCTTGTGCAGTTGGTTGCAATGTAAATAACGGCTCAAACTCCATCTGAGTTGATTGTCGCCCCAATCCCTTCTCGAGTTTCCATCAATTTATGATATTCCATGATATTTATTGATTTTGCCATAATGTATAATAATATTGATATCTCATTATCTTCCTCTTATATTCGCATTTGTTTTGGTTCTTGAATTTTCAGGGGTAAATGGCGGGTATCGTCACTTCTTCACAGACTTCGCCCACCGCGACGTATCGATGGATGAAAACTCTAAAATTATGGTGTCGTCGTCATCTCACACTACAATTTCGTCAACTCCATCACCGTCGATCACCATCATCATCTGTTGCTGAATTCCGTCCATCATATCGCGACATCGACTAACGATTCACACCGCCTCTGGACTATGGTATTCAAGACCTCTTTTCTCGTTATGTTGCGGTGACCCATTTTTTAGCGTTGTTCTCTCGTCATCTTCTACGATTGGTGGATCATTGCTTGAAGACGTCCCTGTTCCTAAATGCTACCTCTACTTCCAATTTCAACAATCTTTCAGTGAAATCCTGGATTTTGTTGTTATATTCCGACATAATTCCATCGGTTTTTTTTGACATAATGTCCATCTTCTTAATTGAATCGTTCACCTTGGGCACCATCATGAGAACCTTCTAAGCAAACTGGGGATAATCTTTGATATGCATCTTCGACTATGTTCACACTGTAACTCGGCAGGCTAGCATCTGACATGCATACAGTTGCAGCAGATACGATTGCAGTGACCGTATAAGAAGACTTTGAAGGGTATATAACGAGTACAATAGGCAGATGAAGATACATCAACTGCATCGGTGTGCACACTCTATATCTCTATCCTTTCATCTCACATGGATACTATTGAAGCAAACGAGTTTTTAATGACCATATAAGACGACTTCTGAGCGGGCATAACGCACAAGAACTCGCAGAACAGGAAACTTCGACCTCGAATATGTTCACACTGTAACTCTGCAGTCTAGCATATGACATGCATACAGTTGATGCAGATTCTGAAGGGATTATAACAGGTTCAATAGCAGACACGATGGCAGTGACCGTATAAGACGACTCTGGAGGGTATATAATGAGTTCAATAAGCAAATGAAGTTACATCGACTTCATCGGTGTGCACACTCTATCCCTCTATCCTATCATCTCACATGGATACAATTGCAGCAAACGAGTTCGCAATGCCCACATGAGACGACTGCGCGATTATAACGCACACAACTTGCAGAACAAGAAACTTCGACTTCGACAATGTTCACACTGTAACTCTGCAGTCTAGCATATGACATGCATACAGTTGATGCAACAATTGCAGTGACCGTATGAGACGACTTTGAAGGGTTCACAACGGATTCAATAGGCGAATGAAGATACATCGACTTCATCGATGTGCACACTATATCTCTCTATCCAATCATCTCACATGGATACTTTTCAAGCAGACGAGTTTGCAATGCTCATATTAGACGACTTCCAAGCGGGTATAACGCACACAATTTGCAGAACAAGAAACTTCGACTTTAGTAGTATTAGTATTAGTATTAGTATATATTCTGTTTAAAAATTTACAAGACATCTTACATCGTCAAAAAAAAAACATTTTGCAATAGTATAAAACACGGCACAAAATATTGTAAAAAGATCAAAGTATATAACAAAAAATAGTACACTATACATAACTAGTATCATATTTTCAAATTTTTAATGGAATCAATAATATCTTGAATATTTTGAAAAGCATTCTTCAGCAAAAATAATTTTATTACAGATCTAGAACGAGGCATACTCAAGTCTTTAATATCTTCGTTCAAGTTATTGTAGGTCAACAAACCATAGTAAGAGGTTCCAGTCTTTGATCTGTTCAGGCGTAATAAATTTGGATAAATGTGATTTCTATATCTAGTATGGTAATCATGATTTTTTTTATGCAACGTAAATCTATCAGGGTTATTTTTCACGAATGTTAAACATTCCAAAATATAGACACAAGGTAAAGTGAGTATTTTTTGCTGTATGAATATATTCTTAACATCTTCACTTTGGCTATGTTCACACTGTAACTCAGCACTGCATACAATTGAAGAAGATACGATGGCAGTGACCGTATGAGACGACTTTGGAGGGTATATAACGAGTACAATAGGAAAATGAAGATACACCGACTTCATCGTTGTGCACACTATATCTCTCTATCCTATCATCTCACAAGCGAATATAACGCACACATCTTGCACAAAAAGAAACTTCGATTTCGACTATGTTTTACTGTAACTCTGCAGTGTAGCATCTGGCATGTTATCAGTTGACACAGATACGATCGCAATGTCCATATGAGATGACTTTGGAGGGTATATAGCGTGTACAAGAGACAAATAGGGATACAACGACTTCATCGTCGTACACACTATATATCTATATCCTTTAATCTCACATGTACACTATTGACGCAGAAAAGTTCGCATTGACCATATGAGACGACTTTAAAGCGGGTATAACGCACACAGCTTGCAGAACAAGAAACTCCGACTTCGACTATGTTAACACTGTAACTCTGCAATCTAGCATCTGACATGCATGATGTTGAAGCAGATACGATTGCAGTGACCGTATAAGATGATTTTGAAGGATATATAACGAATACGATAGACAAATGGAGATACATCGATTTCATCGTTGTGCTTACTATATCTCTCTATCCTATCATCTCACATAAACACTAGTGAAGCAGACAAGTTCGCAATGACCATACGAGACGACTTTCATGCAGGTATAACGCACACAGCTTGCAGAAAAAGAAACTTCGACTTCGACTATGTATACACTCTCACTCTGCAGTTTAGCATCTGACATGCATACAGTTGGAGCAAATATGATCGTAGTGACCATATAAGACGACTTTGAAGGGTATATAGCAAGTACAATAGGCAGATGAAGATACATCAACTGCATCGGTGTGCACACTCTCACACGACATCAAAACAGGTATAACGCACACAACAGGCAGAACAAGAAACTTCGACTTCGACTATGTTTACAATGTTACTTCGCATTCCAGCATCTGACATGCCTACAGCTATAGCAGATACGTTCTCACCGACCATATAAGACGACTCCAGAGGGCATATAACGAGAACAATAGGCAAGTGAAGATTCTTCGACATCATAAACAAACTTAACATCAAAATTGAAAATAAACAAATTCCACTAGTTACGTTTTGCGATCTATCTAAAGCGTTTGACTGCGTTGATCACGCTATTTTATTACAGAAATTAGGATTCTACGGCAAAAGAGGGATTGCGCACAGTTGGTTCGAATCATATTTGTCAGAGCGCGAAATCGGTATCCGTATAACACAGAATTGTAATTCACAAATAGAACAATATCACTCTGATAACGGAAAGCTTCAATATGGGTTTTCCCAGGGATCGATTCTGGGTCCGATATTATTCTTGATATACATCAATGACTTAGTGGCTAATTTTCCGTCTCTAGAATTTTTCTCATTTGCGGACGATACGGGTGTAACAGACTCAGGCGATAACCTTGAAGATTTGTCGGTGTCGTCATCCGAGCAACTTTCAGAAATAATGCACTGGTTCTCCACGAATAAGTTATGCCTCAATACAGATAAAACGAATACTATAACCTTCCATCCAAATAAGGATACAAACCAAATCACGATCGAAACACCCTATGGTGAAATACAGGGGAGAACCACTGTAAAATTTCTCGGAATTCACATAGACAAAAAGTTGGATTGGAAGAATCATATTCATAACCTAAACAGAAAGCTCTGCAGTGATACTTCCGCAATATTTATCATAAGAAAAAATATCGGTATAGAATCAGCAATAACAGTATATTACGATTATTTCTACAGCTTAGTACAATATGGTATACAGTTCTGGGGACATTCAGTAGATGTCAACAGCACATTTGTAATACAAAAAAGAGCTCTCAGGGCCATTTGTGGCATGAAACGGATCGAATCCTGTAGGAGTCATTTTGAAAGACTGAAAATACTCACGATTACAAATTTTTATCTATATCGTCTTTCCATATTAGCTTCCAAAGAGAAACATGAACTAGAACAATTCACGGATGTCCACAACCATGATACACGCAACAAGAACAAGTACATACTACCTCAATTCAATTATACAGTGAACAGGAAAGGTCCTTTATATATGGCAACAAAAACATTCAACCACCTACCGTCCTCAATAACAGAAATAGTTTCACTAAATATTTTCAACAATAAAGTCAAACAATATTATCAGACTCACGTTTATTACGATACCAAACAATTCTTCAATGCCCACATATAGATCGCTTGATTGTTTTACTCATAAACTTGTGAATTATTTTGTATATATATATTTCTTTTGATTCTTATATTCATACAATATTAACATATACATTTTTAACTCATTCTTACAATATCAATATGAAATTTTTTACTTATATGTAAGCTTAGATGCATTTTTTTAATATTGCGAGTATGTTCACCATCTTATTTCATTTTATTATTATCATTACAATTTGTGTAATTGCTTATTATATTTGTGTAAAAACAAACTAAAAATGAACTGCTCTTCTCAATAGCTCACACATGAGCTTCAGCATGCATGAAAATCTTCCATTGAAAAAAATTAATTATAGTTGTATGTAATATGTGTGTATTCGAGAAATAAATTCTATTCTATTCTATTCTATTCTATTTCATCAGTCTGCACATCGTATCTCTGTATTTCAACATCCCACATGGATACCTCTTGAGCATATTAGCTCGCGACGATTATATAAGACGACATCGAAGCGGGTATAACGCAAACAACAGGCAGAACAAGAATCTTCGACTTCGACTTTGTTTACACTGTATTTTTGCATTATAGCTTCTGACAAGCCTACAGTTATAGCAGACACGATTCAAACTGACCATATAAGACGACTTCGAAGGACATATAACGAAAACATCAGGCAAGCGAAGATACTTCGACAACATCAGTCTTCACACTGTATTTCTGTATTCTATCATCTCACATGTGTGCCTTTGGAGCATATGAGTTCGCAACGATCATGATAGAAGGGGGCATAATTCACATAACACGAGGAACAAGCAATTTCGTCTCCGACTATGTTCACACTGTGGCTCTGAATTCAAGCATTCGACTAGCCTACAGTTGAAGCAGATACGATCGCACTGACCATATAAGATGACTTCGCAATACATATAATGAGAACAATAGACAAATGAAGATAGTTTGACAGCATCACATCTCACATGAATACCTTTGAAGCATTTGAGTTCGCAACGATCATATAAATAGGCAAGTGAAGATACTCCGACAACATCAGCCTGCACACTGTTTATCTGTGTTCTATCATCTCACATGGATACCTCTATAGCATATTAGTTCGCAACGATCATTTGAGACGACATCAAAACAGGTATTATGCACACAACAGGCAGAACAAGAAACTTCGACTCCGACTATGTTTACGATGTAACTTCGCATTCCAGCATCTGACATGCCTACAGCTATAGCAGATACGTTCGCACCGACCATATAAGACGACTCCAGAAGGCATATAACGAGAACAATAGGCAGGTGGAGATTCTTCGACATCATAAACAAACTTAACATCGAAATTGAAAATAAACGAATTCCACTAGTTACGTTTTGCGATCTATCTAAAGCGTTTGACTGCGTTGATCACGCTATTTCATTACAGAAATTAGAATTCTACGGCATAAGAGGGGTTGCGCACAGTTGGTTCGAATCATATCTGTCAGAGCGCGAAATCGTTATCTATATAACACATAATTGTGATTCACAAATGAAACAATATCACTCTAATAACGGAAAGCTCAATATGGTGTTTCCCAGGGATTGATTCTGGGTCCGATATTATTCATAGATGAAAACCCAAAGTCATCTCCACAACTTTTATTTAATGATCATGGATCATATAAGGGAACATGTTTCGGGCTCATATATGCCCATCATCAGCCAAGAAAATGTAAAGTTCCAGAAAAGGCAGATTTTGACCTATGGTATGATACAATAATATTTTACTTACATGGAAGTGAAAAATGTTGCAATGAGTATAAAATAAGCAATAACTTAGCAAGTTAAGGCCATTGCTCCATGATCTGGAAAAGGAACAGTGAAAATTTCTTTGAAGAAATATCAATATGAGCAAAACTTACTGTTTTCATAATGAAAATGTTTTTTAAAAAATGTTTTAAAAGGTTGAAGGTTAAGGGGTCGGGAAAATATTCAATAAGGGCCCACGGTACCCTTAAATCACCGATAAGTGGTAATTGAACTTGAAAATATCAATCTTTCATAATAAGAAAGATGTGGCTTTGGAAATAACCAAGAAAAGAATCACATGTGCGGAAGCACTGAACAGTAAAATTTTTATGCTGTCAACTGTCAAGTCATCCAGATCATGGAACAACTAGTTGCATAGATAGACAGATTAGGTGATGGGGGGGCAACAACATAGCACAGCACTACGTCAGATTGGCAACAAAACTGAAAACAAGATTGGTACAATCAGAAATCTTACAATCAAAAATCTAGAAAAAAGTGTACATGGCAAATGACAATTATTTAGCAAAATTCAATGAATTGAAAAATTTGTTGCAATCATGTTGAGTTTGTTTATTCAAAGAAGTTACATTATTATCATTCAATGACAAATTTTTCTCATAAGTCTCCAAAAGATTTTATAAACGGCCTTTTTGGCATATGTGTAGGATTTCTAAACTAATGTCAACGTTAAAACTGTGTTTGGAATTGAGAACGTGATCAGAAAAGGAACTACCAGTTTGAAATACACCCAGAGTGGGAAGAAAAGTGGCTTTTTCAATGTATTTAATATGCTCATTCAAACCAGAGTAATCTCTGCACTGGTTCTCCACGAATGAGTTATGCCTTAATACAGATAAAAAAAATACTATAACCTTCCATCCAAATAAGGATAAAAACCAAATCACGATCGAAACACACTATAGTGAAATACAGGGGACAACCACTGTTGAATTTCTCGGAATTCACATAGACGAAAAGTTGGATTGGAAGAATCATATTCATAACCCAAATAAAAAGCTCGGCAGTGCTACTTTCGCAATATTTGCCATAAGGAAAAATATCGGTATAGAATCAGCAATAACAGTGTATTACGCTTATTTCTACAGCTTAGTACAAGAGTTTTGGGGACATTCAGTAGATGTCAACAGCACATTTGTAATACAAAAAAGTTCTCTCATGGCCATTTGTGGGATAAAACGGATCGAATCCTGTGGGAGTCATTTTGAAAGACTGAAAATACTCACAATTACAAATTTGTATCTATATCGTTTTTCCTTATTAGCTTTTAATGAGAAACATGAACTAGAACAATTCACGGATGTCCACAATCATGATACACGCAACAAAAACAAGTACATACCACCTCAATTCAGTGAACAGGAAAGTGAACAGGAAAGGTCCCTATATATGTCAACAAAAACATACAACCACCTACCGTCCTCGATACCAGGAATAGTTTCACTGAATATTTTCAACAATAAAGTCAAACAATATTTTCAGACCCACGTTTATTACGAAACCAAACAATTCTTCAATGCCCACATATAAATTGCTTGATTGTTATACTTATAAACTTGTGAATTATTTTGTATATATTTCTTGTTATTCTTATATTCATAAAATATTAACATATACATTTTTAACTCAGTCTTACAATTTCAATATGAAATTTTTTACTTATATGTAAGCTTAGATGCATTTTTTTAATATTGCGAATATGTTCACCATCTCATTTCTTTTCACTATTATCATTACAATTCGGGTAATTGCTTATTATATATGTGTAAAAACAAACTAAAAATGAAATGCTCTTCTCAATAGCTCACACATGAGCTCCAGCATGTTCACTATGTTCACAATTCAACTCTGCATTCCAGCATCTGACAAGCATACAGTTGAAGCAGGAACGATCGCACTGACCGTATAAGACGGCTTGGAGGGAAATATACGGGTGCACACTGTATTCCCCTATTTCATCAACTAACATGGATACTATGGAAGCAGAATAAATCGTGAAGATCATATGAGACGGCATCGAAGCAAGCGTAACGCACAACGAGGAGACCGAAAAACTTCGACTATGTTCACACTGTAACTATGCATTCTAGCATCTGACATGCCTACAGCTATAGCAGATACGATCGCACTGACCATATAGGACGACTCCGAAGTACATATAACGAGAACAATAGGCAAGTGGAGATAGTTCGACAACATCAGTCTGCACACTGTATCCCTGTATTCTATCATCTCACATGAATACCTCTAGAGCATATCAGTTCGTAACGATTATATGAGACGACATCAAATTTTGTATAACGCACACAACATTCAGAACAAGAAACTTCGACTATGTTTACACTGTAACTTCGCATTTGTGCATCTGACATAGCTTCAGCTATAGCATATACGTTTGCCATGACCATATAAGACGACTTCAGAGGACATAAAACGAGAAAAATAGGCAAGTGAAGATACTTCAACAACATCAGTCTGCACACTGTATCTCTGTATTTTATCATCTCACATGTATACCTCTGGAGCATAATTGTTCGCAACGATCATATGAGACGACATCGAAGCGGGTAAAACGCACACAACAGGCAGAACGAGAAACTTCGACTGTGACTATGTTTGCACCGTAACTTCGCATCCTAGCTTCTGACATGCCCACAGCTATAGCAGCTACGATCGCACTGACCATATAGGACGACTTCGAAGGACATATAACGAGAAAAATAGGCAAGTGAAGATACTTCGACAACATCAGTCTACACACTTTATCTCTGAATTCTATCATCTCACATTGATACCTCTGGAGCATATCAGTTCACAACGATCATATGAGACGACATCAAAACGGGTATAACGCACACAACCAGCAGAACAAAGAAACTTCGACTCCGACTATATTTACGATGTTTTTTCGCATCCTAGCATCTGACATGCCCACAGTTATAGCAGATTCGATCGCACTGACCATAAAGGACGAATACGAAGGACATATAACGAGAACAATGAACAAGTGAAGATACTTCGACAACATCAGTCTGCACACTGTATCTTTGTATTCTATTATCTCACATAGATACCTATGGAGCAAATCAGTCCGCTACGATCATATGAGACGACATCAAAACGGGTATAACGCACACAACAGGAAGAACGAGACTTCAACTATGTTAACAATGTAACTTTGCATTCTAGCATCTGACATGCCTACAGCTATGGTAGATACGAACGCACTGACCATATGAGATGACTTCAGAGGACATATAATGAGAACAATAAGCAAGTGGAGATACTCCGTTATCATCAGTTTGCACACTGTATCTCTGTATTCTATCATCTCACATAGTTACCTCTGGAGAATATCAATTCGCAACCATGACATCAAAACGGGTATAACGCACACAACAGGCAGAGATGACTTCGAAGGACATATAACGAGAACAATAGGCAAGTGAAGATACTTCGACAACATCAGTCTACACACTTTATCTCTGAATTCTATCATCTCACATTGATACCTCTGGAGCATATCAGTTCACAACGATCATATGAGACGACATCAAAACGGGTATAACGCACACAACCAGCAGAACAAGAAACTTCGACTCCGACTACATTTACGATGTTTTTTCGCATCCTGGCATTTGACATGCCCACAGTTATAGCAGATTCGATCGCACTGACCATAAAGGACGACTACGAAGGACATATAACGAGAACAATGAACAAGTGAAGATACTTCGACAACATCAGTCTGCACACTGTATCTTTGTATTCTATTATCTCACATAGATACCTATGGAGCAAATCAGTCCGCTACGATCATATGAGACGACATCAAAACGGGTATAACGCACACAACAGGAAGAACGAGACTTCAACTATGTTAACAATAATATCTTTGCATTCTAGCATCTGACATGCCTACAGCTATGGTAGATACGAACGCACTGACCATATGAGATGACTTCAGAGGACATATAATGAGAACAATAAGCAAGTGGAGATACTCCGTTATTATCAGTTTGCACACTGTATCTCTGTATTCTATCATCTCACATAGTTACCTCTGGAGAATATCAGTTCGCAACCATGACATCAAAACGGGTATAACGCACACAACAGGCAGAGATGACTTCGAAGGACATATAACGAGAACAATAGGCAAGTGAAGATACTTCGACAACATCAGTCTACACACTGTATCTCTGTATTCTATCATCTCACATGGATACCTCTGGAGCATATCAGTTCGCAACGTTCATTTGAGACGACATCAGAACGGGTATAACGCACACAACAGGCAGAACAAGAAACTTCGACTCCGACTATGTTCACACTGTATTATCGCATCCCAGCTTCTGACTTGCCCACAGTTATAGCAGATACGATCGCACTCACCATATAGGATGACTACGAAGGACATATAACGATGTAACGAAGTTACTTTCATTTTGAGACATACGGTATAGTTATCACAAACTGCTGTAAATAGTAAGCTAGAAATTTCGTTATTTTTCGTGAATGATGTTAATATCACACCGGAAGTATTGTTAATAAGATTTGATAACCGTGATTTACTTTTGATTGATTATTAACCCGCGAGGACTCGCACCTTGTTTTGTAACGTGAGAACTCGCGCGTATAACTTTTTTCTCCAGCTGGCTCGCGCATATAGATTTTTTCTTTCGCATGATCGCGCGCATAGATATTTTCTAACATGAGTTCTCCTGTAGATACCAAGTAACAAAATAAATATTTTCGCATTCAGCTCATTTATTCAGGAAAGTTTTAACAAATATAGTGAAACATGAATAACTGAAAAACATGCAGTTTTTCCACAAGATTAATCATCAGCATCACACTGTTTTTCTTCACATTTATAACATATAAAAGTAGTTATGGTTGTGGCGATATCCCATAACCACTCCAATACGCTTGATAGGTGGAGGGGATTGTATATGAGGCATTCCTAGAGCATGAGGCAAATCGCTACACTAACAAAAAAAAATTCTTTAGTGCAACTGATAATGTTAGATTTTATCTAACGTCGCGCGTCCTCGCGGGTTAATGTTCTGATTGAATAATTGATAAAGCGTCAGATGAATATGAGATCGATATCCATCCAAGAATACGTATCGCGTGCACGCCCCACTATTCAAGAGGAGTGGGACCTCGCCTCGCGAGCCGCCGTAGCTCAGAGAGACGAACGGTGAAATCAGTATAGCTCGAGCGCCCAGAGCCTTACACGCGCAGCCAGCAGACCAGCGGGACCTGAAGACGAGCCGAGACCGAAACCAGACGAGGACTACCCACGAAAAGGGGGAAGCCGCCTAGGAGCCAGAGGACTGACTGGGGACTTGAAGATCAGTTCCTTGAGAGTGACCGACCAGCCAGCCACGCCAAAGCAGACCGGACTGACCGACCAGAGAGAAGGAGAGTAAGAGCGTTAGGTGAGGAGAGGCATACTAAGTGGGCATCCCCTGTATGCAGGATATCGTTGTGTACCTAATATAAGATCTCTTTCAGCCGTCATGATCTAAGCGTGATTTATAACCTGGTCATTTGAGGTGCACGATTGATAGCTTGCGTGCACGCATGCTAAGTGGGCATCCCCTGTATGCAGGTCATTTTGTGTATATATTGTGTAACTCATATAAGTTCTCTTTCAGCCGTTATAATCTAAGTGTGATTTATCACCTGGTCATTTGAGGTGCACGATTGAAAGCTTGCGTGCACGCATTCTAAGTGGGCATCCTCTGTATGCAGTACATTTGGTGTAACTCATATAACTTCTCTTTCAGTCGTTATGATCTAAGTGTGATGTATCACCTGATCTGGAGGTGCACGATTGATAGCTTGCGTGCACGCATACTGAGTGGGCATCCCCTGTATGCAGAACATGATTGTGGATATATTGTGTAACTAACTCACGTTCTCTTCCAGCTGCTATGATCTTAGTGTGATTCATCACCTGGTCATTTGAAGTGCACGATTGATAGCTTGCGTGCACGGTTTCTCCTGTATGCTATATGTTGCATGTGTTTTTTATTATAGCATCAATGTAGGGCCACTGAAGCTTGCTGCTAGTTTTGCTTTCAATACTTAGACTGCGCGTTTGATTAGTTTTGTTGCTTTGCATAACCCGCGAGCCTTGCAATTTGAATCCGCTTGAATGCCGTATTTCTCGAGAGGGGTACGAATTATCCCATCCGTGTTTAGTAATATGGATAAGTTTGTAAATAAGTAGTTGAAGAGAATATTGTAAATACATTCAGAATATTAAGTGAGTGAAAAGAATATTGCAAAAACACTGAGAATATATAGTTGTTAATATTTCATTGAGTTTTTTTGTTGTTGTTCACTCAAGGTGCACCTAATAGTTCGGGGAATTAGTCAAGTGAAAGTCCTGTCAATTTGATAGTTTAAATCTCAGACCCCTGGATTGAACTTTCTCCACTGATAGTTGCCCGGTGCAAGTGGACCTACCACTATGAAATAGGTGGCGCGAGAGGTTTAAATAATTGCTAATAGTTGAACCCGCTTTATTGCACCAAAAAGATATCTCAGAGTAGATACCCTTACAAATTTGGCGCTTGAGCAGGGACCGAATTAAACCGAGTTGAACCGAGTTGGACCGAGTTAAACCGAGTTGGACCAAGTTAAACCGAGTTGAACCGAGTCAAACCGAGTTGAACCAGGGTTGAGCTATTCGTGAAGTGAACTTTCATGAGTTGGTTTTCGAAAATCTGAGTATCAAGTGTTGCATTTTTTTTTTGGTTGCTATAATCACTCTGTCTCGGGGCATACGGCAAGCTTAAATCTTGTTACCCTAGCATATATTTAGTCACGGTAGAGAGTGTTTTAGAATAAAATCAAGACCTGTCACTTTGAAAGCTGTCCAGATAAAGACTTTGAGTCATGTGGCACATCAATCTCAAGGTTTTTAGGGACGAAAAACCCGTTTAAAACATTCCCGAGCTGGCACGAACGTTCATTCACGGGATATCCGAGTTCAACCGAAGACCGACCGGAATTATTCAAACTGGGACATCAGCAAAAACGATTGAGGATTCTTGCTCGAGACACTGAAAGAGTCAGACGTGCCGATGAACCGTATATCGTGAACTGCTGGTAGACAGAACATGACGAACGAAGATAATACGAAAGCTCCAGAATCCGCAGAAGGACAGAGTTGACTGCCGAAGAACAAAGAGCCTGTAGATGTCCGGGTGAGCTGGGTATATCACCTGAAGAAAGCTGATATAGACGTAGAACTGTCTAAGTTCGGCCTTGAAGGCACTGGAACCGTGGAAGACAGAAGAAAACGCCTGATAAGGTTCCTGAGGGAAGGTCGAGTGGTAACAGCCGTCGACACCGACTCCTGGGAATGTTCCACTGACCTCAATTTGGACATTTCCAAATCTGAATACCGTACCCCCTCTGAACGTGACCTCACCCGGCACCGTACCGACAGTAACCGTACCGACTATGGCCGTACCAACAACGATGACAGCATCGTCTACATCAATGGCAACTTCGAGTCCAGAACCAATCCGCACCAGAGACTGGAATTTACTATTCGATGGACTAGGAGATCCGGTAGTGTTTCTGGAGAGGCTCGATGAAATCAGACTGTCCCAAAATATACCTGCTTATAGGTTAATAGCAGTATTGTCTGACCTATTCTCAGGGGAAGCCGCCCTCTGGTACCGGAATAACCGAACAGCCTGTACGACGTGGGATGCATTCGTGGAATTGTTCCGGATATTCTTCTTCCCAGCTAACTTCCAGATAGACTCGGAAGTAGCTATTGGTAGACGTTTACAAGGACCCAATGAGCCAATACAAGCGTATATTACCGACATCCAGACGCTTGTACGAAGGCATGGAAATATGACACCGGAGCAGGAGCTGATGTGGCTTTGAAGGAATCTGCTACCAGAATACCGACAGCACATAAAAATAAATAACTTTGCCGATATTGTCTCTTCCTCTCGCGCTGTGAAAGAGTTCGAACTCCTCCGTGGGGAGTTACAGGAGATTTATCAGACCTTCGAGAGATCAGTGAGGTACTCTTCAGCTCCTATTGTTCTATCAACAGCTCCACAAGCTCCAACAACTCCTCGACCTGCCCAGCCAGACTGCTGAATCCCAGGATGACGGAGTCGAGAGCAAACCCTGTCCGACCAGTAGGTGACTCCAGAACGGAAGCAAGATCATCTCCCCCTGCCATATGCTGGAGATGTGGACAGACAGAACATATGAGGAATCAGTGCCGATCTACTCCTGGATTATTTTGCTCCAGATGCGGGAAAGAAGGAGTGATGTCACGTGACTGTCCTTGTCCTAGGTCGGGAAACAAGGAAGGCATTGCCCTGCACCGAGACCTGAGCAGTGCCATTCCACCAATGTCTCGGAAACAATCCGAACCGTCCGACCTGAAGATGTTCGTCCATTTGTTTCTGTGCAATGCCTTGGTGACCGTTTAGATGCACTGTTGGATACCGGAGCATCCCGAACATATATGGGAGATCAAGTGGCTAGAACGTGTCAAGCTATGGGAGTCCCTAAGGAAGCACCGGATGCTTCCATGGCCAGAATGGCTAATGGCCTCCCATCTCAAGTTCCCAGTAAGTATCACTTGGAGTTAGTGATTGGGAATACAACTATTCCCGCCATAGTCGGACATTTGCCTGGCCTGTCATCAGATTTCGTCATAGGCAAGGATATTCTGAAACCGCAGAAATTCTAGCTAGACCTTGCTGATGGAAATATACGAATGGATGTAAAACTGAAAACTGACCCGACACCGTCACCGATTCACCCGATTAATACCGTAGACTGAACCGAGAAGCTTGTACTCACCCCGATGGAGGATAGAGAACTCCAAGCATACCTGGACCAGGAGCTGCCTCAATTTGAGAGCTTCAAGGGAGTAACACCGATACTCAAACATCGTAACAGACCACAAAATCCCAAAATGCAAGAGGTTATCAACACCGAAGTTGATCAGATGTTGAAAGAAGGCGTCATAGAGCCGTCCAATAGCCCGTGGAGCTCACCTGAGGTCATAGTCCGGTAGAAGGATGGCAAACCGAGGTTCTGCATCGACTTCCAGAGAGTGAATGCTGTGACGCACAAGGATGCATACCCATTGCCTTTCATTAATGCAATTTTGGATAAGTTGCGCAGAGCTCGGTACATTTCGAGCATTGACCTGAAGCAGGGGTATTGGCAAATGGCTTCGACCGATGCTAGTAGACCAATCACAGCTTTCACAGTACCAGGCCGTGGACTGTTTCAATTCCGAGTAATGCCCTTCGGGCTGCATGCAGCACCAGCATCATTTCAGCGTCTGATGGACCGTATCATCGGACCTGAACTGGATCCATATTGATTCGCATATCTGGATGACATCATTGTGCTTGGAGAGACATTCGAGCAACACCTGAGTATCTCACAGGAAGTATTCCGTCGCCTCCGAATTGCCAACCTCCGTCTGAACCCAGAAAAATGTCAGTTTGGCAGAAGATCCCTGAAGTATTTAGGTCATGTGGTTACAGGCGAAGGAATCTCTACCGACCTAGACAAGGTGGAATCAATATTGGAATTTCCACCACCGACCACCGTCCGGCAGCTACGAAGATTCCTTGGAGTTGCATCATGGTACAGACGCTTTGTGCCTGGATTCCCTAATGTGGCTGCACCGTTGAACCGTTTACTGAAGAACAGATACCGTTGGCAGTGGGGAAATGAACAGGATGAAGCATTCAATCACCTTAAGAAATACTTGACGGAATCACCGGTTCTAGCCTGTCCGGACTTCAATAGACCGTTCATACTACAGACAGATGCAAGTGATCAAGGACTGGGAGCTGTGCTCATCCAGAATGAGGAAGGGCATACTCAGTAACCAAAAAAAATGCCTGGCTATTGTGTGGGGAACAGAGAAGATGCGCCCCTATCTGGAGGGATACCGTTTCACCGTCCTGTCTGATTACCAATCTCTGAAGTGGCTTCACAATATCAAAAGTCCAAGTGGAAGACTAGCCAGATGGAGTATGAACCTTCAACAGTCCGACTTCGAGATCAAGTATTGGAAAGGAGTCCTGAACCGAGTAGCTGATGCTTTGTCCAGACACCCGTCCCCAGCCGAAGAAGACATTGCTGCCGTTGGAGGACTACCTGATTGTTCCTGGTACCTCCGGAAGAAAATCGAAATCCAGAAGGATTCTGCAACCAATCCGGATAACTGTATCAAGGAGGACAGGCTCTACCGTCATTTCTGGAATTCGACAGATTCCTCCGAACCAGAGCTATACGATCCCTGGAAGTTGTGCATACCGAAACCAGCTCGTTCAACCGTCATGAAGGAGAACCACGATGCTCCCACTGCTGGACAGCTCGGGATAGCCAAGATCACAGCCAGGATAGCTAACCGATATTATTGGCCTGGCATGTTCAGAGACATAGCCAAGTATGTTCGGAGCTGTCAATCTTGCCCACAGTACAAGACATCACAGCAGAAGACACCTGGAAGAATGCAACCGTCTGTAAACCGACAACCTTGGGAAACCATCAGTTCCGACCTAGTTGGACCACTGCCTCGCCCAAGCAAAGGAAATAACTACTTAGTGGTATTTCAAGACAGATTCACGAAGTGGATCCAGTGACGTCCCATACGGAAGGCAACAGCAGAAGCAGTGAGCCAAGCTCTGTACGAAGAGATCATCACACGCTTTGGGTAACCGAAGACCGTCATCACCGATAATGGAACCCAGTACACCGGTTCGCTGTTCAGAGACCTGCTGAAAGATTTGAAGATTGGCCACCGTTTGACTCCGCCATATACACCGCAGTCTAATCCTGTGGAAAGGACGAACAAGACAATGAAGAATATTATTTCTCAGTTCTGCGACAAGGACCATCGAAAATAGGACCAGCACATACCTGATCTGGTGTTCGCTTACAACACAGCCCGTCATGACTCCACCAGATATACTCCGGCATTTCTCAACTATGGCAGAGAGTTGGAAATACCAGGGGCTGTGTACCGTCCTGAGGATCTCGTGACCGACGATGTTGATGATAATCCAGATGATACAAGAGACCGAGCTCAAAGACTAGACAAACTCCGGGAAGTCTTCGAGTTTGTTCGAGTCAACCTTTCCCGAGCTTTCACGACACAGAGTCATCACTACATTCTCCGTAGACGAGAATGGAGATGTCATGTGGGAGATCGAGTGATGAAAAGGGAGCATCATCTTTGATCTGCTACAAAGGGGTTTGCCGCTAAATCAGCCACTGAATATTCTGGCCCGTATACCGTTTTAGAAGTTATATCTCTGGTAGTCTATGATCTTAAGAGCAACACTGGTGAGAAGCTACACCATATCCACATGAAGGATTTGAAGCCTGCTCATAACCTGATCGATCAAAATAATAAAGCAGTATCATCTCTTCTAGAAAATGCCGAGGAAAGCAACCGTCCCGAAACCCCACTCGAAGGACATTCGTTCCCTTGTGGCAGATGCGGGGAAGTTCCGTCATTTCCTCTGGTAGCCGTGGCAGATATACCATTACCGCTTGGTCCTCTGCCCAAATCCCAGTACGAGATAACCTTGGCAAGACCGCAAATTTACTCTATCTCCGAGACAGCTCAGCAAAGAGAAACTCCTGAACACCCCATGGACACAGTGGTAGGAAGGCAGAAAACTGCACCGGCCTTCTCGAAGGCAGACTAAAGAGGCAAATTAGCGGAGGCACTACTAGAACATCCTCGAGGGATACCGTGGCCCCCTGCCCTGAAAGCCCGACTATTTGCGCTAGGCGGCTCAGGAGCAGATGCAAACACCCGCCTCCGCCTCAAACTAGCTGCTCCAGATGGCCGAAGCATCCGAGTTACATTACCCCACGAGCCATAACAATTATTGTCATTATTGTTTTTTTCCTTTTCTATGATCTCACGAAATTATGAAGACTGATTAGGTTCATGTTGTTTTGGTTTTATTTTGTTATTCAGTTGGAATAAATGCTGGTTCTGCAAAGTTGAGTTTTCTTTTAGAATATTGCCAAAAAAAAATGCAGAGTCCAGTTTTGAAAATATTCGCCTCTCCAAGACAGCTGGAAGACCTAGCAAGAGAACTGCCAGAAGCCCTCGCTGACTCCACCGATGCAACAGAGGCCGCCACTGAGAAAATAAGGGAAATGCCAACCGCCTCTCCAAGGCCGGAGGTTGACGACAATGCCGTCGCTGGCCCTTCCAACAGAATGGGAAGCACCGACGAGCAATCCGCTCGACAGCCACTGGTCACGCCCCAACAGACTGTTGGGATAGAGGCACTACCGTTCAGCAAGGAAGATAAGGAAGGAGTTCCATCACACTGGGACCCAATGACGAAGGATTATTGGACTCCGGCGGCCAGGGATTTGAGAATCGCTGAGAACCGACTGGCCGAGAAACGTCTGGCGAAAGAACGGGAGCAGGAGGAACGACAGGCCAAGAATCGAGATACCTCAGCCCAGTATATTAGGATCGCGCCTAACCTCTGCTGGCGATGTGGCCGAATCGGGCACCAACGACAGGCGTGTTCGCGATCTTCGGTGATGTTTTGCTCCCGTTGCGGCCTAGGCGGCTTAATGTCCAGGAAATGTCCTTGTACCAGAAAGCAGCAGAAAACCGACACTAAAACCCGAAGCCGTTACAAGCCACGTCAACTTCACGACCGATGCCCCACGTGCGGATGTCCCCATTCGCATCTACATCGCCGCCGCCGGTCACCGGAATGATTGGGAGACCAATCGAGCCAGACACCTAGATTCACCAGGATTACATGAAGAAAAATGATAGGAAGCCAGAATGGAAGTTTGTTTTATGCAATTTCATATATTTAATTTTGTCATTGGGTACTTGCTAGACGATTATATATAGAAGAAAAATAATAATAACTGGTGTTATTTTTTTTAGTAAGTAAGGGGAAGAAGTAACGAAGTTACTCTTATTTTGAGACATACGGTATAGTTATTACAAACTGCTGTAAATAGTAAGCTAGAAATTTCGTTATTTTTCGTGAATGATGTTAATATTACACCAGGAGTATTGTTAATAAGATTCGATGACCGCGATTTACTTTTGATTAATTATAAATGTTCTGATTGAATAATTGATGAAGCGTCAGATGAATATGAGATCGATATCCATCCAAGTATACGTATCGCGTGCGCGCCCCAATTCAAGAGAAGTGGTACCTTGCCTCGCGAGCCGCCGTAGCTCAGAGAGACGAACGGTGAAATCAGTATAGCTCGAGCGCCCAGAGCCATACACGCGCAGCCAGCAGACCAACGGGTACGAAGACGAGCCGACACCGAAACCAGCCGAGGACTACCGACGGAGAGGAGGAAGCCGCCTAGGAGCCAGAGGACTGACTGGGGACTTGGAGATCAGTTTCTTGAGAGCGACCGACCAGCCAGCCACGCCAAAGCAGACCGGACTAACCGACCAGAGAGAAGGAGAGTAGGAGCGTTAGGTGAACAGAGAGGAGAGGCATACTAGGTGGGTATCCCCTGTATGCAGGATATCGTTGTGTACCTAATATAAGATCTCTTTCAGCCGTCATGATCTAAGCGTGATTTATCACCTGGTCATTTGAGGTGCACGAATGAAAGCTTGCGTGCACGCATGCTAAGCAGGCATCCCCTGTATGCAGTACATTTTGTGTATATATTGTGTAACTCATATAAGTTCTCTTTCAGTCGTTATGATTTAAGTGTGATTTATCACCTGGTCATTTGAGGTGCACGATTGATAGCTTGCGTGCACGCATTCTAAGTGGGCATCCCCTGTTTGCAATACATTTTTTTTTTATCGCTTGGAGCGCACGAGAGGGAATCCCTATAATGTTCAAAGAACATCGTGCGTTCCTAGGGAGGATAGGGATAGGAGGTAGGTATTGGAATTTTTTTTGAACTTCTGGAGATTATATGTTGTTGGGAATACTTCCTCAGGCAATGAATTCCAGAGCCCAGCCGTTCTATGGATGAAGGAGTTTTGATAAAGTGCTGTTCGGCATCTTTCGAGGTTGACAACGAAGGGATGTGCTGACTGGGCTTGTCTAGCTCGTCTGACTGGTATTGCTAGTGAAGGGATGATAGCAGAGATTTCCGAAGAACATTTCCCGTGGAAGTATCGATAGAAAAGTGAAAGGTCGCCGACCTTTCTACGGTGTTCCAATGATGTCAAAGAGCGAGTGAGTGTGGCGTCACCCACCAGGCAGATGGCTCTTCTCTGGATGGAATCTAAGAGCATCAGCGTATGTTTCGGTGCTGAACCCCATATGTGGGAACAGTATTCTAGAACAGGCCGTATCTGCGCTTTGTAGATCATGAGGAGCTGTTGAGGTGTAAAGTAGCATTTCGCACGGAACAAGAATCCGAGTTTTTGTGAAGCAGCTTTTGCGATGGATCTGACATGATTATCCCATGAAAGAGTGTTGCTGATGAAAATACTGAGCATAGATATGGTGGGCTTGGTGGGGATGGTGGTGCCAGACATTACAATGTCGGGCATACTGAGATTTGCCTTTCTAGAGAAAATACAGGCTTGAGTTTTGGTAGCGTTGAATTCAACTAGGTTGTTGGTTCCCCAGGCTGTGATTTCAGCAAGGTCTTCATTGACAGCATTGACCTGCCTGCGCCGTGTGTTCTTAGTTTCCTGGGAAGAAATAGGAATTCTGGAAGAGAACGCTGTATGTAGGGTACTATCATCTGCAAAGCTGTGGATGGGGCAAGTTGTTACTCCCAACAGATCATTGATATGAAGAAGGAATAATGTTGGTGCCAAAATTGATCCATGTGGAACGCCGGAATTGATGCCAATTGTATCAGACGATACACCGTCCACCACCACATGAAGCGATCTCCCTGAAAGAAAACTCGATAAGAGATGGCATAGCTGAGGTGGTAAGCCGTATGATGGTAGTTTGTGGAGGAGTCCTTCGTGCCAAACACGGTCAAATGCTTTCGATATGTCCAAAGCGACAGCTAGAGATTCCCCGTGTTTTTCTAATGAAGCTTGCCATGAATGGGTGACGTAGGCAAGTAGATCTCCAGTAGATCTTCGGTGGCGAAAGCCGTATTGTCTATCATTGATGATTCCCGAGCTCTCCAGATATTTGATGAGCTCAATGTTGATGGCTTTCTCCATAACTTTGGAGATTACTGATAACAGGGCGATAGGCCTGTAGTTGTTGGGCAGGTTCTTGTTCCCTTTTTTGGGGATTGGTTGGACTCTAGCTGTCTTCCAGCATGATGGAAAAATACCCGACCTGTACGAGACGGTAAACAACTTGCAGAGAATCGGTGTTTATTCTGGTGCACATTTTTTGAGGATAATGGGTGGAATTCCATCAGGACCGTTAGCCTTATTCGTTTTGAGACCAAGCAAAATTCGTCTGATAGTGCGTTGACGGAAGACGATTTCGGGCATTCGACTCTCAACGGGTGGAATGTCTGGCGGCACTTTTCTTTGGGAATTTAATGTAGAGTTTGCTGCGAAAATCTTTGCAAAAATATGTGCTTTCTCCTGCGATGTTGTTGCTAATGTGCCGTCGGATTTGGACAGTGGTGGAAATGAGCTGTTAGTGAAATTTCTTCCGACCGCTTTAGCGAGGGACCAAAACGAACGGGAGCCATTGGGACAATCTATGAGTTTCGATCTTATCTTGGCATTGTATGTTTCTTTCGAAGCATCTTTTGTTTGGCTGCAGTTATTTCTGGCATCAACGTATTCTGCTCTAGTCGCGAGGTTAGAGTTTTTGCGCCAGCGATGGTAGGCTGTTTGTTTCAAGGCAACAGTTCTAGAACAGTTTTTGTTGAACCAGGGTTCCGATGGTGATGATCTTTTTGAAGAATGGGGTATGTATGTGTCCATTCCGAGCATGATGATCTCGGATATTTCCGCAGCACACTGTGAAGGGTCCTCAGAGTCAAAGCATACTCTATGCCAAGGAAACTCGGAGAAAAACATGCGGAGACCGTCCCAATCTTCTGAATTGTAATGCCATATACGACGTGGGGGTGCCGAATCAGTTGATGGAATGAAAAATGGGCAGGTTGTGGAGATGAGTGTGTGGTCAGAATCGCCAAGTGGAGCTCGTACATCTATGGTGTAGGGTTCTGAATTATTAGTGAGGAATAAGTCAAGTATGTTAGCTGAATGGTTATTGGCATCGGGAATTCGTGTGGGTTCTTTGATAAGCTGCTCTAAGCCGTGAGTGATGGCGAAAGCTTCGGCTTGTCGCCCAGCTTCATCCGTTCTGTTAGAGTGTACGAGCCAAGCAGTGTTGTGTACATTAAAATCGCCCATGATGATGATTTCTGCTGCTGAATGGTTCTGTTGAATTTGGTCAAGCTTCAGAGACAAGAATTCGAAGAGCTCTTCATAGGATGGATCATTTGGTGATAAGTAGAGACAACAAAGGTATTTGGTCTGTTTCTGGCTATCGAGCTTGAACCACATGACATCAAACTTATTTGGTTCCAAAGTTTTTTCTCGTTGACATGAGAGATTCGTTTTAGAGTAGAGGCAGAGACCTCCCTTGAATCTGAAACGTGTGTGGAGTTCGTACCCAGGACAGAGCAGATAGGTCGTATTGGTGGATGAATTGACCTGTGTCTCAGTAAGAGCCAATATGTCTGGCTTTTCAATTTGAAGGTGTCGATGGACTTCGTTGATGTTCTTACTTAGACCTCGGATGTTACATAGGTCTATCTTGAGGACTTTTTCAGTCGATGGTGAACCCTTTCTAGCACCTCTCGCCCGGAAATCCGAATGGAGAGGTACCTATTTTACTTCCGGATAATTTTACTTGAGGAGAACTCATCATCGCTTATTCTGTATAGAGAAGGGAGGTTGGCGTGGAAGGAAAAGGAAATTGGGCTGAGTTGGGTTGGCCAGAACATCAACCAGCTACTGAAACACGGGTGTAACTCATATAACTTCTCTTCCAGCCGTTATGATCTGAGTGTGATTTATCACCTGATCTGGGGGTGCACGATTGATAGCTTGCGTGCACGCATACTAAGTGGGCATCCCCTGTATGCAGCAACATGATTGTGGATATATTGTGTAACTTATTCACGTTCTCTTCCAGCCCCTATGATCTAAGTGTAATTCATCACCTGGTCATTTGAAATTCACGATTGATAGCTTGCGTGCACGGTAAACCCTGTATGCTATATGTTGCATGTGTTTATTATTATAGCATTAATGTAGAGCCACTGGAGCTTGCTGCTTGATTTGCTTTAATTACTTAGACTGCGCGTTTGATTAGTTTTGTTGCTTTGCATAACCCGTGAGCTTGCAATTTGAATCCGCTTGAATGCCGTATGTCTCGAGGGGGGTATGAATTATCCCATTCGTGTTTAGTAATATGGATAAGTTTGTAAATGAGTAGTTGAAGAGAATATTGTAAATACATTCAGAATATTAAGTGAGTGAAGAGAATATTGTAAATACACTGAGAATATATAGTTGTTAATATTTCATTGATTTTTTTTTGTTGTTCACTCAAGGTGCAACTAATAGTTCGGGGAATAAGTTAAGTCAAAGTCCTGTCAATTTGATAGTTGAAATCTCAGACCCCTGGATTGAACTTTCTCCACTGATAGTTGCCCGGTGCAAGTGAACCTACCACTATAAAATTGGTAGCGCCCGAGTTGTGAATAATTGCTAATAATTGAAACCGCTTTATTGCACCAAAAAGATATCTCAGAGTAGATACCCTTACAACGAGAACAATAGGCAAGTGAAGAAACTTCGACAACATCAGTCTGCACACTGTATCTCTGTATTCTATTATCTCACATAGATACCTCTGAAGCATATCAGTTCGCAACGATCATATGAGACGACATCAAAACGGGTATTACGCACACAACAGGCAGAACAAGACTCCAACTATGTTTTTACTGTAACTTTGCATTCTGGCATCTGACATGCCTACTGCTATAGTAGATACGATCGCATTGACCATATGAAATGACTTCGAAGGGCATATAATGAGAACAATAAGCAAGTGAAGATACTTCGTTATCATCAGTCTGAACACTGTATCTCTGTATCCTATTATCTCACATAGTTACTTCTGGAGCATATCAGTTCGCAACGATCATATGAGACGACATCAGAACGATTATGACGCACACAACAGGCAGAACAAGAAACTTCGACTTCGACTATGTTCACACTGTAACTTTGCATTCTAGCACCTGACATGCCTACAGTTATAGCAGATACTATCGCACTGATTATATGGGGCGACTTTGAAGGACATATAACGAGAACAATAGCTAAATGAAGATATTTCGACAACATCAGTCTGCACACTGTATCTCCGTATTCAATCATCTCACATGGATACCTCTGGAGCATAACAGTTCGCAACGATTATATAAGACGACTTCGACGACTGTGACTATGTTTACACTGTAACTTTGCATTCTAGCATCTGACATGCCTACTGTTATAGCAGATACGATCGCATTGACCATATAAGACGACTTTGAAGGACAAATAACGAGAACAATAAGCAAGTGAAGATACTTCGACAACATAAGTCTGCACACTAAATCTCTGTATTCCATCATCTCACATGGATACCTCTGGAGTATATTAGTTCGCAGCGAGCATATAAGACGACATCGAAGCGGATATAACGCACACAACAGGCTGAAGAAGAAACTTCGACTTCGACTATGTTTACACTGTAACTTCGCATTCTAGCATCTGAGATGCCTACAGTTATAGCAGATTCGATCGCACTGACCATATAGGACGAATCCGAAGGACCTATTACGAGAACAATAGGCAAGTGAAGTTACTTCGACAACATCAGTCTGCACACTGTATCTCTGTATTCTATCATCTCACATGGATACCTCTGGAGCATATCAGCTCGCAACGATTATATAAGACGACATCGAAGCGGGTATAACGCACACAACAGGCAAAACAAGAAACTTTGATTTCGACTATATTTACACTGTATTTTTGCATTATAGCATCTGACAAGCCTACAGTTATAGCAGATACGATCGCACCGACCATATAGGACGACTTCGAAGGACATGTAACGAGAACAATAGCTAGATGAAGATACTTCGACAACATTAGTCTGCACACTGTATCTCTGTATTCTATCATCTCACATGGATACCTCAGGAGCATATTAGTTGGCAACGATCATATTAGACGACATCGAAGCGGGTATAAAACACACAACAGGCAGAACAAGAAACTTCGACTGTGACTTTGTTTGCACTGTAACTTCGCATCCTAGCATCTGACATGCCAACAGCAATAGCAGATACGATCGCACTGACCATATGAGACGACTTCGAAGGACATATAATGAGAACAATAGGCGAGTGAAGATATTCCGACAACATCAGTCTGCACACTGCACACTGCACACTGTATCTCGGTATTCTATCATCTGACATGGATACCTCTGGAGCATATTAGTTCGCAACGATCATATAAGACGACATCGAAGCGGGTATAACGCACCCGACAGGCAGGACAAGAAACTTCGACTGTGTGTACTGTAATTTCGCATCCTAGCATCTGACATGCCCACAGCTAAAGCAGATACGATCACATTGACCATTTGAGACGACTTTGAACGACATATAACGAGAACAATAGGCAAGTGAAGATACTTCGACAACATCAGTCTGCTCACTGTATCTCTGTATTCTATCATCTCACATGAAAACCTCTGGAGCATATCAGTTCGCAACGATCATATGAGAGGACATCAAAACTGGAATAACGCACACAACAGGAAGAACAAAACACTTCCACTTCGAAAATGTCCACACTGTAACTCCGCATTCTAGCATCTGACATGCCTACAGTTGAAGCAGATTCGATCGCACTGACAATATGGGACGAATCCAAAGGACCTATAACGAGAACAATAGGCAAGTGAAGTGACTTCGACAACATCAGTCTACACACTGTATCTATTCTATCATCTCACATGGATACCTCTGAAGCATATCAGTTCGCAACGATCATATGAGACGACATCAAAACGGGTATAACGCACACAACAGGCAGAACAAGAAACTTCGACTCCGACTATGTTCACACTGTAACTTCTCATTTTTGCATCTGACATGCCTACAGGTATAGCAGATAAGATCGCACTGACATATAACGAAAACAATAGGCAAGTGGAGATACTTCGACAACATCAGTCTGCACACTGTTTATCTGTGTTCTATCATCACACATGGATACCTCTATAGCATATCAGTTCGCAACGATCATATGAGACGACATCAAAACAGGTATAACGCACACAACAGGCAGAACAAGAAACTTCGACTTCGACTATGTTTACAATGTAACTTCGCATTCCAGCATCTGACATGCCTACAGCTATAGCAGATACGTTCTCACCGACCATATAAGACGACTCCAGAGGGCATATAACGAGAACAATAGGCAAGTGAAGATTCTTCGACATCATAAACAAACTTAACATCAAAATTGAAAATAAACAAATTCCACTAGTTACGTTTTGCGATCTATCTAAAGCGTTTGACTGCGTTGATCACGCTATTTTATTACAGAAATTAGAATTCTACGGCAAAAGAGGGATTGCGCACAGTTGGTTCGAATCATATTTGTCAGAGCGCGAAATCGGTATCCGTATAACACAGAATTGTAATTCACAAATAGAACAATATCACTCTGATAACGGAAAGCTTCAATATGGGTTTTCCCAGGGATCGATTCTGGGTCCGATATTATTCTTGATATACATCAATGACTTAGTGGCCAGGTAGCCGTGCGGACAGAGTGTCTATATTCTAATTCGCATTCGCTTGCCGGTCGTGGGTTCGATCCCCGTCGACTGCAGAAATTTTTCTGATGGCCCAAGAAAGTGTTTGGGATCACACGTTAAAAGGTAAGGCCCCCGTCATTCCTTGCTCGCACAAGACTTTCGAAGACTTTTGAGGGTTGCTCGTAAGGGCGCAACCGAATGACGGATAGAACAAATTTTAGAACAAATTTTAGAACAAAAAATTTTAGAACTTAGTGGCTAATTTTCCGTCTCTAGAATTTTTTTCATTTGCGGACGATACGGGTGTAACAGACTCAGGCGATATCCTTGAAGATTTGTCGGTGTCGTCATCCGAGCAACTTTCAGAAATAATGCACTGGTTCTCCACGAATAAGTTATGCCTTAATACAGATAAAACGAATACTATAACCTTCCATCCAAATAAGGATACAAACCAAATCACGATTGAAACACCCTATGGTGAAATACAGGGGAGAACCACTGTAAAATTTCTCGGAATTCACATAGACAAAAAGTTGGATTGGAAGAATCATATTCATAACCTAAACAAAAAGCTCTGCAGTGATACTTCCGCAATATTTATCATAAGAAAAAATATCGGTATAGAATCAGCAATAACAGTATATTACGATTATTTCTACAGCTTAGTACAATATGGTATACAGTTCTGGGGACATTCAGTAGATGTCAACAGCACATTTGTAATACAAAAAAGAGCTCTCAGGGCCATTTGTGGGATAAAACGGATCGAATCCTGTAGGAGTTATTTTGAAAGACTGAAAATACTCACAATTACAAATTTTTATCTATATCGTCTTTCCATATTAGCTTCCAAAGAGAAACATGAACTAGAACAATTCACGGATGTCCACAACCATGATACACGCAACAAGAACAAGTACATACTACCTCAATTCAATTATACAGTGAACAGGAAAGGTCCTTTATATATGGCAACAAAAACATTCAACCACCTACCGTCCTCAATAACAGAAATAGTTTCACTAAATATTTTCAACAATAAAGTCAAACAATATTATCAGACTCACGTTTATTACGATACCAAACAATTCTTCAATGCCCACATATAGATCGCTTGATTGTTATACTCATAAACTTGTGAATTATTTTGTATATATATATTTCTTTTGATTCTTATATTCATACAATATTAACATATACATTTTTAACTCATTCTTACAATATCAATATGAAATTTTTTACTTATATGTAAGCTTAGATGCATTTTTTTAATATTGCGAGTATGTTCACCATCTTATTTCATTTTATTATTATCATTACAATTTGTGTAATTGCTTATTATATTTGTGTAAAAACAAACTAAAAATGAACTGCTCTTCTCAATAGCTCACACATGAGCTTCAGCATGCATGAAAATCTTCCATTGAAAAAAATTAATTATAGTTGTATGTAATATGTGTGTATTCGAGAAATAAATTCTATTCTATTCTATTCTATTTCATCAGTCTGCACATCGTATCTCTGTATTTCAACATCCCACATGGATACCTCTTGAGCATATTAGCTCGCGACGATTATATAAGACGACATCGAAGCGGGTATAACGCAAACAACAGGCAGAACAAGAATCTTCGACTTCGACTTTGTTTACACTGTATTTTTGCATTATAGCTTCTGACAAGCCTACAGTTATAGCAGACACGATTCGAACTGACCATATAAGACGACTTCGAAGGACATATAACGAGAACATCAGGCAAGCGAAGATACTTCGACAACATCAGTCTTCACACTGTATTTCTGTATTCTATCATCTCACATGTGTGCCTTTGGAGCATATGAGTTCGCAACGATCATGATAGAAGGGGGCATAATTCACATAACACGAGGAACAAGCAATTTCGTCTCCGACTATGTTCACACTGTGGCTCTGAATTCAAGCATTCGACTAGCCTACAGTTGAAGCAGATACGATCGCACTGACCATATAAGATGACTTCGCAATACATATAATGAGAACAATAGACAAATGAAGATAGTTTGACAGCATCACATCTCACATGAATACCTTTGAAGCATTTGAGTTCGCAACGATCATATAAGACATCTAAGTTGGTAAGACGCACACAACAGGCAGAACAAGAATCTCCGTCTTCGACTATGTTTACACTGTAATTCTGATTCTAGCATCTGAAATGCCTATTCGGGAAGAATATTTTATATGAAACCTCATTATCAGCGAGAGGAGTACTATACTTTTTCATATCCACCAAAAACTCCGATTCCAACAATCAAGAGTCGGTAAACCGGCGTGTTCGCCAAAACTTCGAATTTATCAATCTCAATAATAAGTGTTATACATCTTATAGGTAGACATTGTCAATTGTTTCCTTGATCAGAATAACGCATACAACGAGAAGAACAAGGAACTTCGACTATGTTCACACTGTGGCTCTGAATTCAATCATCTGACATGCCTACAGTTGAAACAGAAACGATCGCAATGACCATATAGGACGAATTTTAAGAACATTTAACGATATTGATAGGCAAGTGGAGATACTTTGACTACATTAGTCTGCACACTGTATCTCTGTATACGGGTGCACACTGTATTCCTCTATTCCATCATCTAACATGGATACTATGGAAGCATAATAAATCGTGAAGTTCATATGAGACGGCATCGAAGCGAGCGTAACGCACAACAAGGAGACCAAGAAACTTCGACTATGTTCACACTGTAACTATGCAAGTCAATATGAGGTAGTTTTGGTCTAACTCTAGAATTAGTTATGAATAAATTATGTATTAATGATAATTATAAAATTTTGGCTGATATCGATTCATCTTTTTATTTTGAGTGATTCGGATGGGTTAGGTGGAGATAATGAGAAATTGTCATAAGAATATGTCCAGAAAAAAACGATAAAGTTTATAAAAATGTGAAAAGGGTGTTGAAAATTCGAAAATGGGTTGATGATATAGGCTCATCAGATGTATTCCAAGCTGCAGTTTACTGTGCACAAAGATGAGCATGAGTTGACCCAAGCAAAATATGGTGCGCACACGATATCAACCGAAAACAAGCGAATGTCGAAATTTCGATCTTCAATATGTATTAAAGTCTCGAGAGGAAACCGATTTTTTGGTATTGCGCATGATATCACCCACCAGAACTAAAGTGCGCATGCATTATCTCGTGAATGCGAAGGCCAATCAGCGATATGACACCACCAATGTGAAGGTCTCTGAAAGATAACCGAAGGGTACCCTCTGACAAGGAGTATCCTGTAAAAAATCGAGTGGACAGGCCTGAGACAAGCCTGAGGCCGAAATAGACCATACTTGGTCGTTTTTGGTTGCGCAAAAGTAAAAAATATGCGCAGTAAATTGGTTAATATATATTTTTGAGTATATATGACGAATCCATGATCAAAATTACGATATGTTTTTTTTTTCCTCTGATTAACGCATGTGCAAGTATTGCTTGTGCAGTTGGTTGCAATGTAAATAACGGCTCAAACTCCATCTGAGTTGATTGTCGCCCCAATCCTTTCTCGAGTTTCCATCAATTTATGATATTCCATGATATTTATTGATTTTGCCATAATGTATAATAATATTGATATCTCATTATCTTCCTCTTATATTCGCATTTGTTTTGGTTCTTGAATTTTCAGGGGTAAATGGCGGGTATCGTCACTTCTTCACAGACTTCGCCCACCGCGACGTATCGATGGATGAAAACTCTAAAATTATGGTGTCGTCGTCATCTCACACTACAATTTCGTCAACTCCATCACCGTCGATCACCATCATCATCTGTTGCTGAATTCCGTCCATCATATCGCGACATCGACTAACGATTCACACCGCCTCTGGACTATGGTATTCAAGACCTCTTTTCTCGTTATGTTGCGGTGACCCATTTTTTAGCGTTGTTCTCTCGTCATCTTCTACGATTGGTGAATCATTGCTTGAAGACGTCCCTGTTCCTAAATGCTACCTCTACTTCCAATTTCAACAATCTTCCAGTGAAATCCTGGATTTTGTTGTTATATTCCGACATAATTCCATCGGTTTTTTTTGACATAATGTCCATCTTCTTAATTGAATCGTTCACCTTGGGCACCATCATGAGAACCTTCTAAGCAAACTGGGGATAATCTTTGATATGCATCTTCGACTATGTTCACACTGTAACTCGGCAGGCTAGCATCTGACATGCATACAGTTGCAGCAGATACGATTGCAGTGACCGTATAAGAAGACTTTGAAGGGTATATAACGAGTACAATAGGCAGATGAAGATACATCAACTGCATCGGTGTGCACACTCTATATCTCTATCCTTTCATCTCACATGGATACTATTGAAGCAAACGAGTTTTCAATGACCATATAAGACGACTTCTGAGCGGGCATAACGCACAAGAACTCGCAGAACAGGAAACTTCGACCTCGAATATGTTCACACTGTAACTCTGCAGTCTAGCATATGACATGCATACAGTTGATGCAGATTCTGAAGGGATTATAACAGGTTCAATAGCAGACACGATGGCAGTGACCGTATAAGACGACTCTGGAGGGTATATAATGAGTTCAATAAGCAAATGAAGTTACATCGACTTCATCGGTGTGCACACTCTATCCCTCTATCCTATCATCTCACATGGATACAATTGCAGCAAACGAGTTCGCAATGCCCACATGAGACGACTGCGCGATTATAACGCACACAACTTGCAGAACAAGAAACTTCGACTTCGACAATGTTCACACTGTAACTCTGCAGTCTAGCATATGACATGCATACAGTTGATGCAACAATTGCAGTGACCGTATGAGACGACTTTGAAGGGTTCACAACGGATTCAATAGGCGAATGAAGATACATCGACTTCATCGATGTGCACACTATATCTCTCTATCCAATCATCTCACATGGATACTTTTCAAGCAGACGAGTTTGCAATGCTCATATTAGACGACTTCCAAGCGGGTATAACGCACACAATTTGCAGAACAAGAAACTTCGACTTTAGTAGTATTAGTATTAGTATTAGTATATATTCTGTTTAAAAATTTACAAGACATCTTACATCGTCAAAAAAAAAACATTTTGCAATAGTATAAAACACGGCACAAAATATTGTAAAAAGATAAAAGTATATAACAAAAAATAGTACACTATACATAACTAGTATCATATTTTCAAATTTTTAATGGAATCAATAATATCTTGAATATTTTGAAAAGCATTCTTCAGCAAAAATAATTTTATTACAGATCTGGAACGAGGCATACTCAAGTCTTTAATATCTTCGTTCAAGTTATTGTAGGTCAACAAACCATAGTAAGAGGTTCCAGTCTTTGATCTGTTCAGGCGTAATAAATTTGGATAAATGTGATTTCTATATCTAGTATGGTAATCATGATTTTTTTTATGCAACGTAAATCTATCAGGGTTATTTTTCACGAATGTTAAACATTCCAAAATATAGACACAAGGTAAAGTGAGTATTTTTTGCTGTATGAATATATTCTTAACATCTTCACTTTGGCTATGTTCACACTGTAACTCAGCACTGCATACAATTGAAGAAGATACGATGGCAGTGACCGTATGAGACGACTTTGGAGGGTATATAACGAGTACAATAGGAAAATGAAGATACACCGACTTCATCGTTGTGCACACATCTTGCACAAAAAGAAACTTCGATTTCGACTATGTTTTACTGTAACTCTGCAGTGTATCATCTGGCATGTTATCAGTTGACACAGATACGATCGCAATGTCCATATGAGATGACTTTGGAGGGTATATAGCGTGTACAAGAGACAAATAGGGATACAACGACTTCATCGTCGTACACACTATATATCTATATCCTATAATCTCACATGTACACTATTGACGCAGAAAAGTTCGCATTGACCATATGAGACGACTTTAAAGCGGGTATAACGCACACAGCTTGCAGAACAAAAAACTCCGACTTCGACTATGTTAACACTGTAACTCTGCAATCTAGCATCTGACATGCATGATGTTGAAGCAGATACGATTGCAGTGACCGTATAAGATGATTTTGAAGGATATATAACGAATACGATAGACAAATGGAGATACATCGATTTCATCGTTGTGCTTACTATATCTCTCTATCCTATCATCTCACATAAACACTAGTGAAGCAGACAAGTTCGCAATGACCATACGAGACGACTTTCATGCAGGTATAACGCACACAGCTTGCAGAAAAAGAAACTTCGACTTCGACTATGTATACACTCTCACTCTGCAGTTTAGCATCTGACATGCATACAGTTGGAGCAAATATGATCGTAGTGACCATATAAGACGACTTTGAAGGGTATATAGCAAGTACAATAGGCAGATGAAGATACATCAACTGCATCGGTGTGCACACTCTCACACGACATCAAAACAGGTATAACGCACACAACAGGCAGAACAAGAAACTTCGACTTCGACTATGTTTACAATGTTACTTCGCATTCCAGCATCTGACATGCCTACAGCTATAGCAGATACGTTCTCACCGACCATATAAGACGACTCCAGAGGGCATATAACGAGAACAATAGGCAAGTGAAGATTCTTCGACATCATAAACAAACTTAACATCAAAATTGAAAATAAACAAATTCCACTAGTTACGTTTTGCGATCTATCTAAAGCGTTTGACTGCGTTGATCACGCTATTTTATTACAGAAATTAGAATTCTACGGCAAAAGAGGGATTGCGCACAGTTGGTTCGAATCATATTTGTCAGAGCGCGAAATCGGTATCCGTATAACACAGAATTGTAATTCACAAATAGAACAATATCACTCTGATAACGGAAAGCTTCAATATGGGTTTTCCCAGGGATCGATTCTGGGTCCGATATTATTCTTGATATACATCAATGACTTAGTGGCTAATTTTCCGTCTCTAGAATTTTTCTCATTTGCGGACGATACGGGTGTTACAGACTCAGGCGATAACCTTGAAGATTTGTCGGTGTCGTCATCCGAGCAACTTTCAGAAATAATGCACTGGTTCTCCACGAATAAGTTATGCCTCAATACAGATAAAACGAATACTATAACCTTCCATCCAAATAAGGATACAAACCAAATCACGATCGAAACACCCTATGGTGAAATACAGGGGAGAACCACTGTAAAATTTCTCGGAATTCACATAGACAAAAAGTTGGATTGGAAGAATCATATTCATAACCTAAACAAAAAGCTCTGCAGTGATACTTCCGCAATATTTATCATAAGAAAAAATATCGGTATAGAATCAGCAATAACAGTATATTACGATTATTTCTACAGCTTAGTACAATATGGTATACAGTTCTGGGGACATTCAGTAGATGTCAACAGCACATTTGTAATACAAAAAAGAGCTCTCAGGGCCATTTGTGGGATAAAACGGATCGAATCCTGTAGGAGTTATTTTGAAAGACTGAAAATACTCACAATTACAAATTTTTATCTATATCGTCTTTCCATATTAGCTTCCAAAGAGAAACATGAACTAGAACAATTCACGGATGTCCACAACCATGATACACGCAACAAGAACAAGTACATACTACCTCAATTCAATTATACAGTGAACAGGAAAGGTCCTTTATATATGGCAACAAAAACATTCAACCACCTACCGTCCTCAATAACAGAAATAGTTTCACTAAATATTTTCAACAATAAAGTCAAACAATATTATCAGACTCACGTTTATTACGATACCAAACAATTCTTCAATGCCCACATATAGATCGCTTGATTGTTATACTCATAAACTTGTGAATTATTTTGTATATATATATTTCTTTTGATTCTTATATTCATACAATATTAACATATACATTTTTAACTCATTCTTACAATATCAATATGAAATTTTTTACTTATATTTAAGCTTAGATGCATTTTTTTAATATTGCGAGTATGTTCACCATCTTATTTCATTTTATTATTATCATTACAATTTGTGTAATTGCTTATTATATTTGTGTAAAAACAAACTAAAAATGAACTGCTCTTCTCAATAGCTCACACATGAGCTTCAGCATGCATGAAAATCTTCCATTGAAAAAAATTAATTATAGTTGTATGTAATATGTGTGTATTCGAGAAATAAATTCTATTCTATTCTATTCTATTCTATTTCATCAGTCTGCACATCGTATCTCTGTATTTCAACATCCCACATGGATACCTCTTGAGCATATTAGCTCGCGACGATTATATAAGACGACATCGAAGCGGGTATAACGCAAACAACAGGCAGAACAAGAATCTTCGACTTCGACTTTGTTAACACTGTATTTTTGCATTATAGCTTCTGACAAGCCTACAGTTATAGCAGACACGATTCTAACTGACCATATAAGACGACTTCGAAGGACATATAACGAGAACATCAGGCAAGCGAAGATACTTCGACAACATCAGTCTTCACACTGTATTTCTGTATTCTATCATCTCACATGTGTGCCTTTGGAGCATATGAGTTCGCAACGATCATGATAGAAGGGGGCATAATTCACATAACACGAGGAACAAGCAATTTCGTCTCCGACTATGTTCACACTGTGGCTCTGAATTCAAGCATTCGACTAGCCTACAGTTGAAGCAGATACGATCGCACTGACCATATAAGATGACTTCGCAATACATATAATGAGAACAATAGACAAATGAAGATAGTTTGACAGCATCACATCTCACATGAATACCTTTGAAGCATTTGAGTTCGCAACGATCATATAAGACATCTAAGTTGGTAAGACGCACACAACAGGCAGAACAAGAATCTCCGTCTTCGACTATGTTTACACTGTAATTCTGATTCTAGCATCTGAAATGCCTATTCGGGAAGAATATTTTATATGAAACCTCATTATCAGCGAGAGGAGTACTATACTTTTTCATATCCACCAAAAACTCCGATTCCAACAATCAAGAGTCGGTAAACCGGCGTGTTCGCCAAAACTTCGAATTTATCAATCTCAATAATAAGTGTTATACATCTTATAGGTAGACATTGTCAATTGTTTCCTTGATCAGAATAACGCATACAACGAGAAGAACAAGGAACTTCGACTATGTTCACACTGTGGCTCTGAATTCAATCATCTGACATGCCTACAGTTGAAACAGAAACGATCGCAATGACCATATAGGACGAATTTTAAGAACATTTAACGATATTGATAGGCAAGTGGAGATACTTTGACTACATTAGTCTGCACACTGTATCTCTGTATACGGGTGCACACTGTATTCCTCTATTCCATCATCTAACATGGATACTATGGAAGCATAATAAATCGTGTGAAGTTCATATGAGACGGCATCGAAGCGAGCGTAACGCACAACAAGGAGACCAAGAAACTTCGACTATGTTCACACTGTAACTATGCAAGTCAATACGAGGTAGTTTTGGTCTAACTCTAGAATTAGTTATGATTAAATTATGTATTAATGATAATTATGAAATTTTGGCTGATATCGATTCATCTTATTATTTTGAGTGATTCGGATGGGTTAGGTGGAGATAATGAGAAATTGTCATAAGAATATGTCCAGAAAAAAACGATAAAGTTTATAAAAATGTGAAAAGGGTGTTGAAAATTCGAAAATGGGTTGATGATATAGGCTCATCAGATGTATTCCAAGCTGCAGTTTACTGTGCACAAAGATGAGCATGAGTTGACCCAAGCAAAATATGGTGCGCACACGATATCAACCGAAAACAAGCGAATGTCGAAATTTCGATCTTCAATATGTATTAAAGTCTCGAGAGGAAACCGATTTTTTGGTATTGCGCATGATATCACCCACCAGAACTAAAGTGCGCATGCATTATCTCGTGAATGCGAAGGCCAATCAGCGATATGACACCACCAATGTGAAGGTCTCTGAAAGATAACCGAAGGGTACCCTCTGACAAGGAGTATCCTGTAAAAAATCGAGTGGACAGGCCTGAGACAAGCCTGAGGCCGAAATAGACCATACTTGGTCGTTTTTGGTTGCGCAAAAGTAAAAAATATGCGCAGTAAATTGGTTAATATATATTTTTGAGTATATATGACGAATCCATGATCAAAATTACGATATGTTTTTTTTTCCTCTGATTAACGCATGTGCAAGTATTGCTTGTGCAGTTGGTTGCAATGTAAATAACGGCTCAAACTCCATCTGAGTTGATTGTCGCCCCAATCCTTTCTCGAGTTTCCATCAATTTATGATATTCCATGATATTTATTGATTTTGCCATAATGTATAATAATATTGATATCTCATTATCTTCCTCTTATATTCGCATTTGTTTTGGTTCTTGAATTTTCAGGGGTAAATGGCGGGTATCGTCACTTCTTCACAGACTTCGCCCACCGCGACGTATCGATGGATGAAAACTCTAAAATTATGGTGTCGTCGTCATCTCACACTACAATTTCGTCAACTCCATCACCGTCGATCACCATCATCATCTGTTGCTGAATTCCGTCCATCATATCGCGACATCGACTAACGATTCACACCGCCTCTGGACTATGGTATTCAAGACCTCTTTTCTCGTTATGTTGCGGTGACCCATTTTTTAGCGTTGTTCTCTCGTCATCTTCTACGATTGGTGAATCATTGCTTGAAGACGTCCCCGTTCCTTAATGCTACCTCTACTTCCAATTTCAACAATCTTTCAGTGAAATCCTGGATTTTGTTGTTATATTCCGCCATAATTCCATCGGTTTTTTTTTGACATAATGTCCATCTTCTCAATTGAATCGTTCACCTTGGGCACCATCATGAGAACCTTCTGAGCAAACTGGGGATAATCTTTGATATGCATCTTCGACTATGTTCACACTGTAACTCGGCAGGCTAGCATCTGACATGCATACAGTTGCAGCAGATACGATTGCAGTGACCGTATAAGAAGACTTTGAAGGGTATATAACGAGTACAATAGGCAGATGAAGATACATCAACTGCATCGGTGTGCACACTCTATATCTCTATCCTTTCATCTCACATGGATACTATTGAAGCAAACGAGTTTTTAATGACCATATAAGACGACTTCTGAGCGGGCATAACGCACAAGAACTCGCAGAACAGGAAACTTCGACCTCGAATATGTTCACACTGTAACTCTGCAGTCTAGCATATGACATGCATACAGTTGATGCAGATTCTGAAGGGATTATAACGGGTTCAATAGCAGACACGATGGCAGTGACCGTATAAGACGACTCTGGAGGGTATATAATGAGTTCAATGAGCAAATGAAGTTACATCGACTTCATCGGTGTGCACACTCTATCCCTCTATCCTATCATCTCACATGGATACAATTGCAGCAAACGAGTTCGCAATGCCCACATGAGACGACTGCGCGATTATAACGCACACAACTTGCAGAACAAGAAACTTCGACTTCGACAATGTTCACACTGTAACTCTGCAGTCTAGCATATGACATGCATACAGTTGATGCAACAATTGCAGTGACCGTATGAGACGACTTTGAAGGGTTCACAACGGATTCAATAGGCGAATGAAGATACATCGACTTCATCGATGTGCACACTATATCTCTCTATCCAATCATCTCACATGGATACTTTTCAAGCAGACGAGTTTGCAATGCTCATATTAGACGACTTCCAAGCGGGTATAACGCACACAATTTGCAGAACAAGAAACTTCGACTTTAGTAGTATTAGTATTAGTATTAGTATATATTCTGTTTAAAAATTTACAAGACATCTTACATCGTCAAAAAAAAAAACATTTTGCAATAGTATAAAACACGGCACAAAATATTGTAAAAAGATAAAAGAATATAACAAAAAATAGTACACTATACATAACTAGTATCATATTTTCAAATTTTTAATGGAATCAATAATATCTTGAATATTTTGAAAAGCATTCTTCAGCAAAAATAATTTTATTACAGATCTGGAACGAGGCATACTCAAGTCTTTAATATCTTCGTTCAAGTTATTGTAGGTCAACAAACCATAGTAAGAGGTTCCAGTCTTTGATCTGTTCAGGCGTAATAAATTTGGATAAATGTGATTTCTATATCTAGTATGGTAATCATGATTTTTTTTATGCAACGTAAATCTATCAGGGTTATTTTTCACGAATGTTAAACATTCCAAAATATAGACACAAGGTAAAGTGAGTATTTTTTGCTGTATGAATATATTCTTAACATCTTCACTTTGGCTATGTTCACACTGTAACTCAGCACTGCATACAATTGAAGAAGATACGATGGCAGTGACCGTATGAGACGACTTTGGAGGGTATATAACGAGTACAATAGGAAAATGAAGATACACCGACTTTATCGTTGTGCACACTATATCTCTCTATCCTATCGTCTCACAAGCGAATATAACGCACACATCTTGCACAAAAAGAAACTTCGATTTCGACTATGTTTTACTGTAACTCTGCAGTGTAGCATCTGGCATGTTATCAGTTGACACAGATACGATCGCAATGTCCATATGAGATGACTTTGGAGGGTATATAGCGTGTACAAGAGACAAATAGGGATACAACGACTTCATCGTCGTACACACTATATATCTATATCCTATAATCTCACATGTACACTATTGACGCAGAAAAGTTCGCATTGACCATATGAGACGACTTTAAAGCGGGTATAACGCACACAGCTTGCAGAACAAGAAACTCCGACTTCGACTATGTTAACACTGTAACTCTGCAATCTAGCATCTGACATGCATGATGTTGAAGCAGATACGATTGCAGTGACCGTATAAGATGATTTTGAAGGATATATAACGAATACGATAGACAAATGGAGATACATCGATTTCATCGTTGTGCTTACTATATCTCTCTATCCTATCATCTCACATAAACACTAGTGAAGCAGACAAGTTCGCAATGACCATACGAGACGACTTTCATGCAGGTATAACGCACACAGCTTGCAGAAAAAGAAACTTCGACT